>VUYV01000084.1:2725299-2917630 GCA_008711295.1 Anarhynchus alexandrinus | reverse complement strand
GGCAAGAGAAAAAAAGGAAAATTACTCAAGACTCAGTTTAAGTTTGGAAGTAAAATTTGACAGAAAAAAAAAAAAAAAAAAAGAGAAGAGAAGAAAAAAAGATTGATTTTCCTTTTGGCAAATATTTGGCTACAAGGATCTGCTCATCTGTCATTTGTCTTGTGTTGAGAATTGGCCTTTGCAGAATGAAACAAACAAACACTGCTACACTGTATGGCATTTTGTATTGACATAAAAGCCTCGCTGAGGATAACAGACATTTATAGAGCAATTCATATGACTTTAAAATTATTCACCTTTGCCTTTGCTTAGCATTGTTTAATCTAATAGTTTGCATTTGTTATTTGAAATGTACGCAGAGTAGATTGTGTCGCTGATAGCTACGTGAAAAGCCTGCTGTCTGTTAAGACTTATCATTTGCGTGCATACTAACGTCCTTTCCTGAGGACAGGATTTCATGTGGACAATTACAGGCAGACTATGTTCCCCACCTATTAGAGGGGGGAAAGAATGGCTGCACCAGCACAGATTCCCCAGAAGACCCGTATAATTCCCCAGAAGACACAGATACATAATAGTACACTCTCCCACTGTATGGGGTCGGTTGGAAATAGAAAATATAAACTGCTATACTTGCTCTGATTATGCTCAGCTTGCTCCTGTTCCCTTGAGGGTCACTGCCAATCGCCACAGGTTGGCATAATGCCGCAGCTTCTATAAAGCTGCAGTGTGGACAGGCAAAATTCAGGGACATGAAGCAAGCTCACTTATACTAAACCCTCTGACAGCTCATCCTTCACATTTCCTACCACCCCCACACACAACACTCCCTGCTTTGTGAGCACAAGCGTGGTGTAACAGGGAATTGGGCTTCAAGTGCCGGAAGTCTTGTCCTATGGGTACTTTCTGGGAGATAACAACTTCACAGCCAACTCCTGTGATGCACAGCTAGGACTTGGTCCCCACAAAGAGACAGAAAATTTCCTGTGTCTGTTGGAATAATTTAATTCTTGGTGAATCTTCAGCTAAAGTCCATTATCCTTCAGGATGAATGAATTTGGATCATTAATTGTCCACATTCTGATATTCACCATCCCCTGTCTTGCTTTGGTTTAGTGTCACAAAACAAATACATGGATAATTTAATTGTGTAGCTGACAACACGCAGAAGAAAACTCCAGGGACAGACAGTTATTTATGCCTGAATGTAGGGCTCACATTCATATTTATGTAGCTGGATAAGCATTCTGACTGTCAGAGTTATTATCACATCAAGATTTTTAAAGGCAGCTGATCCAAATATCTTCCACAGAGAAGCCACTCAACCCCAGCTCTTTTCTCTTCTTCTGGGGTCCAGGAAGCCTTCAGTAAGTAGATGATACACAAAGCATACCTTTGTGTAAGCTAAATCTTAGAAGTTTTGTTTGATACTAAGCAACACGTTTTACTGACAAGCAGTGAAAAGTGTAAGATTCACAAAGCATATTACTATTTTCACACAAGTTCTAGGCTTTTTTCCAAGCAGTATTAACTTTTGAAGTACATTAAAAACCAGTGCAAAGCTGGGAATACCATAGAATCATGGAATCGTTTTGGTTGGAAGAGACTTTTAAGATCATCAAGTCCAACCATTACCTAACACTGCCAAGTTACCACTAAACCATGTCCCTCAGCACCATGTCTACATGTCTTTTAAGTACCTCCAGGAATGGTGACTTCACCACTTCCCTGGGCAGCCTATTCCTGTGCTTCATAACCCTTTCAGTGGAGAAATTTTTCATAATATCCATCCTAAACCTCCCTTGGCACAACTTGAGGCCATTTCCTTTTGTCCTATCGCTTGTTACTTGGGAGAAGACTGACTCCCATCTCGCCACAACCTCCTTTCAGGTAGTCGTAGAAAGCAATAAGGTCTCCCCTCAGCCTCCTTTTCTCCAGGCTAAACAACCCCAGTTCCCTCAGGTGCTCCTCATAAGACTTGTGCTCCAGACCCTCTCACCAGCTTCGTTGCCCTTCTCTGGACATGCTCCAGCACCTCAATGTCTTTCTTGCAGTGAGGGGCCCAAAACTGAACACAGTACCCTGACAATCAAAGCTCTCATGACCATAACTCCCAGGTGTAGCTTTAATAGAATTAGTGGGTATCTGAAATAATATCTTCAGTGATATTAGAGAAGACAAAAAGGGACTTTGACTGGATACCAGTGAAGCACAGTACAATCTGCTTTTCAGTTGCCTTCCCATCCCCCAGCAGCATGGGAACAGGTTGATTCGTCACAGATCCTCACTAGACTGTGACACAACAGTGCTGTTGTTACAACCAAAACTGTATTTTAACCCGGGGCCCCTTGTACACAGGGTCACTGCAACGCATCAACCACGACTCAACCTTCAAGTACACATACAGGCCTCGCTCAGGCCGCTGCGGCAGCAGCCGGCAGCAGAGACACCCCTGAGCCCCAGAGTCACACCCCAGCCACAGCTCCAAGCCAAGTCCCACCGGGGACATGGACAGCACGCCATGCATGTCCCTGTTTGCCACTTGTGTCCCTACTCCACACCGTGGGTCATTCTGATTTGCCTGGGCGCCTGGCACCCCTTTAAGGGCGAAGTGGGGATGTGACCAGCTCCCCCTTGGCAAATGGCTCCCTGCCCCACAAGATGGTGAACCAGGGCCTAGGCCTAGGGGGACACCGGCCATGCTTGTCTAATGTACTTTTTCAAAAGTTTTCAAAGAGAAGACTTTGTATCGTGGTGTGAGAACAAGCTCGAGCTTATGGTTAGGTTTTGGTGAACACTGTGTGTGCACTTTCTAGTGGGTACATTTGCTGTATGACTTAGTGGTGATGTCTGCCCTCAACGGGGAGGTGAAAACATGACCCGGCAGTGGTACACTGAAACTGGAAACAATTTTTTGGCTTCAGATAGCCCTTTTCAGGAAAGACAGAACAGTTTTTTCAGTAAAAACAGAACAGTTCGTTCAGTAAATAATGACAAATATTCTTAAAAGAGCTGTTTTCTAGATTTTTGGTAGTGAAAATATCTCTAACACTATTTGAAGAGCAGTTTAGTTTTTTTTTCCTTAGGGTGTGGTGGCAAAGCAATAGGCAATACTGCAGAGCCAAAGAAAAGTTTGGTTTGGGTGATGTTAAATGGACTCCGCTCTATGAAAACACTAGCGCGAGCAGAAGTACAAAAACTAGACAAGCTTTTGGGCACAAAAGCTCTTCCTAAATTCAGAGGTGGAAGTAACAGCCTTTAAAGCAAAACACAGCCGAGTACATATGCAAGTTAGCAGACTTCTGTGTGCTAGACTGGGTATGTTAATTGTTTAGACAATCTGAAAGAAAAGGTAGTTGGTACCTGTGAAATGACATTAAGAAGGACTAAAGCATTGAGCTGGGTAAGACTGCCGGGACAGGGAAGCGTCGCAGCTCCACCAGCAATGAGATTGCTAATGGCAATTCATCGCTCACCTGAGCCAGGCTTCAAGCAGTGGCGCTTCCTTTTCTGTGTTGCGTTGCTGTGGATGCCGGAGATTCAAGGATTAGGATATGTGACATTTTCACAGCATGAGCCCCAAGCCAGCAGGCTCTTAAATCACCAAGTGTCCAAACAGTTTTCATTGTGCTTTCATCCATTCCCCACTAAGTAAGATCAGCAGGGGAAAAAACTGCCTCCATACATGAAACGAGAATAGCACAACACCTGCTGGGTCAGAAACTGTATTCATGAGGTACGTAAATGAGTTGACAACAGGAGGATGTTGTAACTGGTCCTGCAGCATAAACTCTGCCACAGCTAACACAGCTTTCCTAAGATATATGGGGTTCATGAACCAAAACCTGGCTATTACAGAATCTAGCAGCGTGTGTTGTTCAGAAAGCCTACACAGTGCAGGACAATTAGCCTTATCTCAGGGAAAACAAATAAAAAAGGTGAAAGCATCAATTCCAGAGTATCAAGAAGGCCTAAGATGCTTGCAGATGTCCATCCACAGAAACTATAAAAAGTGTCCAAACCTATGAAGATCAGCAAGTACCAGCCTTTCCCAGCCAAATGCACATTGCTTCATAGGTCCAGTAATTCATTTGTACCCATAGTGTTAAGTATGGTATTTGCTACTGTGAGGAGACACTGCAGAGTCAGGTGTGCTGAGCAGCATCTCCACCAGCACCTCCTGGGAGCTCCTCTTCACAGGTGCTGGCATTAGAAAACAAGATAAACCATGGCTGCACTGGGCTGAGGTGCCTAAGTTAGTTCTCAGTCAGCAGCAATAGTCACATTAACATAATACTCCTTCTCAGCCCGGCTAATGAACCTCGGCAAGGTACCACATTAATTCAGCTTCAAGCCCACAGGTTAGATTCGTCTCTGCCTGACACTTTGTGTTGTGAAGACATGCCCCGAGACCTCAGAGCTGACCCTGAGCAGGAGGCTGGCCAGAGACCTCCTGAAGTCCTTTCCAACTTGAATTATCCTATGATACTGTGAAACAACCCATTTTGAAATCTGGTAATGAAAATGCAAAATTACTTCATATCAGTAAAAAGCATGTGCTTTATTTCTGCTATTTTTTTTCCTCTGAAGAGAATACTTCTTCTCACAGGTACAGGGCAAAGTAAAGCCTTTTTATCTAGAAGTCAGATTTTGTAATATGCTGCAAACAAGTTGCCTCCATGGGGAATTAATGTCATTTCGCTGGGATTACTGGAGTAAATAAATGCTTATCCAATGGAAGTGAGCATGTTTGTGACCATTAGTTTCAAAATGACTAGGAGAAAAAGATCTAGTCGTGGATCGTATCAGCCAGTGACTAGATACAAGCTACATATCAACAAGATGCTAAAGGATTTTCACTGCCAGAAGTAATTTCTGGTTCCAATTAACTTTTTTCCTCCCTTACTCTTTTTAAAATTTTGTCCGTATGTGAACTGGTATATTGATAATGAAACTTGTCATTAGTCCTTTTCTAGGACATTCTTCAATTAAACTAAATATAGCCATAAAATCCTCTGTTAGATAAGATAATAGAGTACTGCAGCAATAGTCTGCCAGCTGTTAACAAGAGCTGTTAACTCCCAAAGAGAGTCGGAGGGGCTGGGACTGCTGCTATTGGTGAACTGCTAAACCCTTCAACGACAGTAATCTATATGTAGACCCAATTAAGAGTGGGGCTAGAGCTGTATGAAAGTATACGGCGTAACACCTGCACAAACTTCTAGAGGGCAACGTAGCTCAGATAAGGTTTTAGAAAACATACAGGGTTTAACTGGAATAAAACCAGATCACGGCTCATGTCCCATAATGGAGATGAACAAAGTAGTTTCATTACTGTTCGAACAGTGCTGAAATTATTTTTTTTTTTTTCTGATAAATTCCTGAATTAAGTTAAATGTCTGATTTAGCTAATAGGAGGTATTAATTGTTTGTCTTTGGGAAAGGGTGAACATGACTGACAAGACACAACTTCTCTCAAGAAAAAGCCCAGACATGGTGGTGGAGGAGTGAGTGTTAACTCACAGCTCTCAGGCTGCTATTATGGCCTTGTCTACACAGCCAATATTTTCTGTTGTAGCATTATAATTATACTGCTGTCATTATATATAATGATGTGGTATGTACACATAATAGACTGAACACAGTCTATTCACACAGTCACAAGCAGGAATACAGCATGAAGGTGACAAAAGAGAAAGAAAAAGAGAATAGGGGAAGAGGAAAGGAAAGAGAAAGAAAAAAAATAAATAAGAAAAGGAAAAAATGGAAAGGGAAGAGGAAGGGGAAAGGAATCTTCCAGCATCATGAGGATGCCCATGTAGGGGATTACAAAGGTGTATGTCTTCTGAATATGCATTTCTGAACAGGCAAGGATCTAGGCAGCTCTGGTTCAGGAGAGGCAGAGGTCAGGCTGGACAGGGAGATGTGTTCCTGTCTCTTGTACCACAGTCTATTCCAGCCATACTAAGCCACTATAATTACATCAGTATAATGACAGCATTTTAATTTCCCATTCTAGTTTGTAACAGTACAGCTTTGTACAGATCAGTATTGAACTGATAAATTTGGCCATGTTGGATGTCTTTGGGTATGAAACATCTAACCACCTAGGCAGAGTTTTAGCCTGGATTCACTAAGTAGAAAAAATTCAAGACTGAGAAAAATTAAATTCTCTAGGGTGCTTCTTCTGAAAAGATGTCAACTGACTATGCAGCTCTTCTTTCTCCAACACTGAGGAATTTGACTTGTTGGCTACCATTGCCTTACATTGCATGGACTTCTGAGGCAGAATGGTCTGAATCATATACTGTATCCATGCAGGATCATGGGACAAGCTGGGGATGCTGCAGAGCTGAGAAGAGAAGTCCGTGGAGAAGATCACACAACCTGAGTGTGTAGGAGGTTTGCCAGGCAGATATAATAGACCTGTGTGGATGGGTGTAAGAACAGAGAAGGGACTATGTGGTGCTTATCTTGAAAAGAGCCAAATAAACCCACAGTTGTGCCAACTTTTCTTTTTTTAACCTGGGTTGTTTCACTTACCTGGGCTACCAAACTGTTAAATCTACATACAATCTGGAAGAACAGTAGTAGTAATTCTCTACAGCAGAAGCAAGGAAAAGGTGGTGAGTGTTGTACCTGTTTAGAAATTAGATAAGTCACCAGTACAACAGTTTGTGTAACCATGCTTTGTTATGCTGATAGATAAATGGAAGGCTTTAGCCTACTCATGGTTAATGGAGTTACTGTTAAGGAAGATGCCACTTGCTGCAAGGTGGATCTTCATTTGGTAAAGGATGAAAATTCAATGGCTACCCTCCCTCTTATTTAGAAAGAGGGAAGAAGTGGAGTGGGAGAACTGGGTAAGCAATTAGTGATTTATTTGCTAAGACTTCACTGTTTGCTACTATAAACTTGTTCTAAGATGTGACTGCAAATTTAACAAGCTGGAATACCTATCTGAAGCATATGCATATAACATGCTAGATTTATAGTTCCATTGGGCCAATACTTGCATTGACACTGTATCCCAATATGACTATGGGCTTATTTGCACAGTGTNCTTTAATAGAATTAGTGGGTATCTGAAATATTATCTTCAGTGATATTAGAGAAGACAAACAGGGACTTTGACTGGATACCAGTGAAGTACAGTACAATCTGCTTTTCAGTTGCCTTGCCATCCCCCAGCACCATGGGAACAGGCTGATTTGTCATGGATCCTCACTGGACTGTGACACAACAGTGCTGCTGTTACAACCAAAACTGTATTTTAACCCAGAGCCCCTTGCGCTCGGGGTCACTAGTTCAAGCACTTGGGCAAAAATCACCTCAGTCCTACAGATGTGTCACTGCATTAGTCTGGGACTGTGTCCAGATAAGAGGCAAGAGTGGTCTCAAAAGATTACATTTCTAAACTGCTTTAAACCTGCAGAGAACTTAGGCAATCTGTGGTGACCTTGTTTCTAATAAGGCCAATATGTAAGGATGAAATATTGGCATGTCGGAGAGATGTGAGTAACTGATTTGAGGAAGGAGAGCTAGGGCGGAACGAGAATGAGGGGAAGGAAGAACAGGATGGCCATGGACTGTCACGGCTTGCCAGTTTAAAACTGGAAAGCCTGAAGCACTCTGGCAATTGACTTTAGGTAACCTTAACTTCCCTCTGTCTACACGGTTGAGGAAAGCTCCCCACATTGTCCCTTTGAAGGAGCCTTCCAAGGAGGGCTGTAATGACGTGCACAGACACCTTTGCCACAACCACTGTGAATGAAAAAGGACTTTCCAGGTGTCAGAGGTAGCATCACCTGTATTTGGTTTAGAAGTACATTGCCTGCAGGATTGTGACTTGAAGAGCTGCTGCCAAAATGCCCTGTGTGATGACTCATACCCTCTAGGTGCACCCTGCTGCGTTAATGGTGCAGCAAAAGGCAGTAAAAGTGCTTTGCGCTGTGTTGCATCCAAGGTTTGGCGGCCATGGGAACAGATGGGAGGGAGGCATGAGCGTGGCTGGGAGCATTTGCAGTTTGCAAGGCTGCTGTGTCAAGAATATCTCTGAACAGAGCGCCAGGTGCCCTAGGAGTCGGTGCCTAGAGCATCCCCACTCCGTAGAGAGCTGAGCGCCTTGCTTGGCACCCCCAGGTGCCCCAGCTGTTAGCAGGGGTAGCCTACTGCCCTCTCACATCTCGTTGCAGTACAGGTCTGGAGGGTGGGAAAGGCAGCTTTGACTAAGCCAGATGCTCATTCCTGCTCTCCCATGCACAATTTCATACTGTAGCAAAGGTGGTGTAACAAAGTCATTGTGAAGGTGACGTATGAAGAAGTTTTAATACTTGAACTGACTGAGGCTTTTCTACCTAAATGACTTCTTCACATTTCTTGAAGCAAAAAGAATGGGGTAAACAGAATACAAGACCTCAAGGTAGCAAGAACCCTCTTAGGGATAATTTCCTCACACTATTTGCTCTTCCCAGGCTTTGGACAGGACGTGACTCCTGCAGACATCTTACAGTTGAGCTGGAGAATATTTCACACAATATACATGCCAGATTTAAATTGCCTTCTCAAAAGAATAAAACAGCTTTTGTACAGTAGGGTTCAATAATCTTGGCTGAATGTCTCTTCATTTATATGAATTTTGAGAAATCACATTTAGACACTTTCCATTGCTGACTTTAAAGAGTCTTTGGAACATTTTAGATAGAAATTGCAGTGAAACAATCCTCAATTTTAATGTCATTGTTGTATTTTCAACAATGCCAACAATTTTCAACAATAACAATATTTTCAACAATAACAATGACAACTTACGAATGCACCGAGTGGCTATGATGAAAGATGGCCACTATTTCAAAACATTCTCGTAGTTATCTTATAGTTCAAGATTCTGAAATCACTTGAGAATCTCTGGGAAGTAGAATTTAATTCAGCCTCTTGGCATGTGCAATTAGTTGGTTGCCTTAGCTACTCCTCAGATGAATCTGTTACATCCAAATTAAGCTTGAGCCAACACATCTGTGTTGGATTGTTGGTTAAAAATGAGATTGAGAGGCCTGGACATATAGGGTTTAAGCAATATAAAAAAAAAATATCTGATAATTGTACTTACTTACTCTGCTCATGTTAGTGGGAGATTTATAATTGTGTTTAATATGTTCAACAGTATGAGGATTTTACTCTCTAGCTTTATTTGCATTCAGGGATATTGGCTTTTTTTTTTTTAATGATTTAGTAGAAGTTGATATTTAAATTCAAGACATATTGAGGTACATCTGCTTGGACAGATTCAGCAATGCCAATTCACTCTGTCCAAAAGAGTTTGAGGGTTAGTATGGAGAGCTTGTTTTAAAGATGATGTTAAGAGAATGGAGATTAGTCCTTCTCATCCCATCTAACATTGAAATTATCCAGATACAGAAGGTTTAATCAAATTGAGCATATGCAAGTCTTCAGAGCCCTTGAAATGCCCTCAGGTATCCTGCCTGGCCACCGGCTGCCACACCAGAAGAGCGCAGGTCTCCAGCAGGTCCTGTGTCACATCTGCCATGCGGATGTCCCAGACAGCCTAAGGCATCACAAATGCACTGGGGGATTGGGATGACACATTTGATATTTTTCTTTCGTGCCACCAGGGGCAGCTAGTCTATTATTAGATAAATAAGTCAAATAACTCACACGCATTAACCAAGCCCAGCAGAAGGCATTGCTGACCTGCATAAGCTGAACATGTGGAGCAAGTCTTATGTGGACAGGTAAATCTAGGGCGGTCCTTGCTCACTAAGAGAGCTATACAGTCTACAAAATACTTAGATTTTGATTTTTTTTAGGTAACTACAAAGTGTGTAATAACAAAACAGTTGTGTTGAGCATCAGGGTTTGAGCACTTTATGAGGATCAAATACATTGGAACGTCTGCAGTTAATTACTTTTAAATACCTTCCAAAGTAAGCGTGCTCAGAATGACGGTCCGCATGCCTCTCCCCTACCCGTACACACACACCTGCACACCCCTCCACTCACCCATACTATGAATTTATTTTGCTGAAACTCAGATTTCAGTTCTAGGAGATACTCGTGGATATGCCTAGCCACAGAAGTGCGAGTAACTCTACCCAGTTCAGTGGAAGTACCGTGTACTCAGTTTTGACATGCATATGACTTAGCTCCTCTGCTTGAGGACAAGTGTGAGCTGGATATTTCTCTGCTGACTCACACCGTATGAAACCTGCAGGTTCTTGGCCACACTGCTTACAGTGCCTTCGCTCTCATCTCAGTTGCCTTCGGCTATGCGTAAGACCTGTCTGTAACTGGGGAGAATGGGCATGAAACTCAGTATTTCTGCTGATACTATGACAAAATTTATGCCCCTCTCTCATAGCCGTATTATTTACATTAGATTTGATCAGGGCTTTTGTGCCATTTCAGTTATCACAATTTATAAACTATGTATAATATATATATCTGCAAATATTTATGTATGCAAAGGTACATATCATAGCAGGAAAATAGTAGGGCTTCAAGTGACACTGCTTAGGTATACTAATCAATTTTTATCAGTGTCAATGTGTTCATATTAAAACACTGAGTATATTTGTTGAATTATATGTTAGGAAAAAAGGTATAGTTAAAGTGATGCAAAAATTACACATAGCTTCAGTCTAAGTCAGGACAGAACTCTGAATGAGTCTGAATAGCAGAACTCTTCAGTCAGATCATGACTCTTCCCAAAGTCACTTCTCAGAGTATAATTGTACTTTAAGTACTATTCAATCCACTTATGTTTCACAGTTCTAAATGGTCTCTTCTTTTTTTTTTTTTCTTATTGCATAACATTTTGTGGCTTCCAGCTTACATTTCTCCTTGACAGACTGAACTTAAATCAAAAGGACCAGATATTTTTTTTTTTTTCTATGGGAAGCTTAGCAGTGAAGTATGCTTGCTTCTTAAGCTCTGTCACTGACAATTACTGGAAGACATTTGCTCGAAAACAAAATCGGGAAAATGTTGACTAGTCCAAAGTTCCTTTTCAAACCTACCGTCTGCAGTCAAGAGGTAATTAACTCACTATATTGATTCAGCATTCCTGGTGTGGGGGGGAATCGGAGTAAGTTATCAGCAAGGCTGTTAATGCAAATTTCTTATTTGCCAACACTGCTTACTAAGAAGTGCTGCATACTATTAGTGAAATGAAAAATGTGTTGCTTATAAATTTGAAATGTTTTCATTTAGAGTTGGCTTTAATGGCTCCTTCTTTCTCAGCATCATTATTAATATGCAAATAGGAAAGCAATCTTGTATAAGCAGTGACCATGATTTATGCTACCTGAGCACATTTTCCAGTAGAAACAATGGAATTTGTTATCGTGAAAAAATAACGTATGTGGAGGTAGGGCAGAGAAACTAGCAGAAAGGGGATATATTGTGTTTCGGATGTGGAGGGTTGAAGTTTCTGTAGTGACAATGAGCAGTATAGAAGTTTTTCAAGATCTCACAGACTCAGTAGCTATTACTGTATCCTGGAGATCTAACTTTTTTTTGTGAGATGGTCCCACTCGTGGGTTCGCAGGGCGGCGTACTCGTAAGACAGGTCATCCTGCCTGCATGCTGCTGTGCGCTGGACTCCCACGGAACGGCAGGGCTCTCTGGGTCCCGGCACATGCCAGAGCACCACCCCGGAAGTTTCTGTGGCAGCTTAGGTTCCTATTAACGAATCCTTTTGCTGCCTGAGTGGATAGAGGCCAGTTCAAAAACAGACATCTGGATTTACATTGTCCTAGTTATTGAGTGGTTCATACCGTCTTTACTGGTTGCGAGTTTCTAGAACACCATTTTCAGTGAATGCCTGACTGAATATTTAGGAAAGGCAAGGCCTGTAGGACCCTTATCATACAAAAATGTACAGGACATATTTAAATTTACCCACTGCAATTAGTTTTACTCATTTTGGTGAGACTGTTCTCTTTCATATTAGATTTAAGAACTTTATACAGCAAAGGAAAATCGGTATAACACATATCAGATAACAGAGAATGAAACATTTCCTCTGCTTCCCTAAACCCTTTTCAATACACACAACTCCTTGATAAAAATACAAAGCCTTGAGAATTAGGTGTATATATAGTGTGTGTGAGCACTAGACTGAAACAAAACCTTGCACTTTGAGGGACAAAATACCTCCCATATCTGGGATAATTGTTAAAGAGTTAATTTGAGAAAGCTGGTACTGAAACCATTATTCCTTTTAGATATTAAGACCCTTATTGCTGTCCTGGGATCTTGCAGGTGGCTCGCTGCATATTGGAGTGTCTCCATTTAATTAAGCACTGCACAATGTTGGTACAACTGAGATGGAGTCTCAGGGCCCAAGATCCTGACTCAGAGCACATTAACGTCAATGCAAAGACTCCCATCAACTCTTATGGTTTTAGGTCAGGCTATAAATGAGCCGAAAATCTTGAAAAAACCTTCCCGAGCTTGTCAGGGAGGCATGAGACAGAAGTATTTTTGCTCTTTACAAGACAAAAGTGGCTTTTCACTGAAATTAAATCCATCATTCTGCTTCTAATATGTCTCAAGACTTTCCACTTTATTTTGAATAACTACTGAAACAACTGAAATATGGAAGAGAAGTATATCTACAAGGAAAAGGAAGCAGTTATAAACTGTCATGTGTCATAATAGAATGCAACACATCTACATCACTTAGAAAAGCTTTTAACTAAAATACCATGTAAAAAAAAATGTGACAAAGTAAATAAACTAAATGAAAAGATGAGTGTAGCCTCTCACATTCTCATTTCTGCCTCCCTCCTACCATTTTCTTTTGTCCTTTTCCCATATGTGAGGCATCCTAGACTTTATCTTCTGGTTTGGTTTCCCAAAGCATTGTTTTTCCTTTCCATGGTATTCAAGAATCTACTTGATCCACGTGGCCTGACTTACTAGGGGGGGGAAGGGAGATCACCTCGCCTCTGAGAGCAGTCAGTCGTGCACAGCCATGCCCTCAGGAAGAGCAGTCACCAGGAGAGCAGTGAGAAGAGCAGGTCACAGAGGGAATGTCAGGTGGGAAATGGTTTCCTCAGGGATCCTTGGGAGTGGAGGCATGGATTTTGCTGCGGCCTAACGCGCCACAGAAACCTGGTGGAGAGTGAACAGGACTGGAGGAAAGGACCTGGACAAAGTCCTTTTTTTCATCCACTTCAGTTTGAGTTTTCTCTCTCTCTTTTTTTTTTTTTTTTAAGTTCTTTTGTTCACAGTATCAGAGCTTTATCTAGTTTAGGCCTTCATAATTTCTTCTGTGAATTATTTTTTAAAGTCATATACAACAAACGAATAATCGATTACGTGATTTTGCCAAGAATAACCAACAAAAGTAACATTTTACATTTGTTTCTTTCTTCCTCCTTTCCCTTAACTTTCTATCTTTTCTAAGTAGAAAATAGGGGAGGCAGGATAAAAAATATTGAAACCCAGACGGGAAAAATTATTTTTGTCACTTGTGTAGGAAAAAGAAAACAGGTTAAAAAGTTTCCATCAAATGACATTGAACACTTTACTTAAATTGCAGTTATCATTTGTTGTAAGCTCTAGTTTGGGACCGTCATTTTGATTTATGAACTGCGAAGTTATTCATTGAAATAATATGCAAATATCTAAGCTCTGAAAACAGAAAAGTGAGCAAAAATTTAAAATTCAGCTCATTGGTTTGTTGAGTGTTATTTACTCTGTTACAACACTGGTAGCCCACTTTTGATTCTGGGCAGTGACCCCTAGTGTCTTGCTTTTGTGGATTCGCTGGTGATAAGAGACTTGAGCTGCTGAGCTAGAAGAAGAAAACGTGATCCACAGGGTTTGGTGACACTGCAGTTATTGCTTCCAGTTATCATACTGGACTGGTCCGACACAGTGTGGCGTGCGGAAAATTGCTCACTGTGCTGAACTGGCCAGAGAGGGGACTGGTACAAACTGCTGTTCCTCTGTAAAAACAACAGTGATTTATTGGGTTAAGTAACAAGGCTTATTCCACTGACACCAACCATCTCAGGGGCTGCATGCAGAGAGAGAGAGCATTAATCATCAGGACAACAAGGTGAAGCCATTTGTAGCTCTTGTGCACACCAAGCCAGAGGTATTTTTCCAGGTACTGACTGGAGCAAACACTCGGTTGTAGCTCTTGGCTTCCTGTCTTTCGCTTTAACTGGGGTTCATGACAAAATAAAGAAATGCCATACTTTTCAGGGAGTTACGTGCCATACAGTCTTTTCAGCTCACTGATACAGCGAACATAAATGTGACACAAATCGGTGAAGGAAAAGCTCCTAAGCTGTACTGCCTTGCTGATGGCCATTTCACATTTTTTGATCTCTCCAACTGTGTTCAGTTCTGCAGAGCACAAACAGAAGACTTGCCTGTCTTTGCTGAAGGGCTCCTTAATTAAGTAAGATGGATAGGCAACACAATATAGACATGGAAGAGGCTTTCTTAAGGGTATTAGTCAAAGATAATGCAGTTTTCAACTTATACATGAACAGTTGCTATTGGGGAATCTCCCCCCATCCCCTCAACAAAATCACTGTGACTGCAAATACAAAGTACTGAGAGAGAAAAGACAAAAAAGGTGGGAAGGTTTAGGACTAATGAATATGACTAATGTAAACATGGTTACTATTTAACCATACTGATGATACACAACATCAAACGGATAACAAGATCTGGCGCCCGTAAGCAAAGCTTTATCTCTGAACACTCTGCAGAGGAGGAACATATAAAATGTCTCCATTTTACAGACAAGGGAATGGGTGCCCGGTGAGATGAAGCTGTTTATCAAGCTGTTCAGCAGACAACCCTACCACTAGGAATTAGAGCTCACACTTCTTAAGGCAAATTTTCTATCTATTCTCCATTTAAGTATATTCCTCCGTAAAACACCAATTGAACAGAAAAATCTGTATTAGGTCAGAAGAATGAATTTAGGGAAAACACTATTAAGAGGATATTGCTTATTCTGTCACTTAATATACTGGAACTGCAGAAAGCTTGCGAGGCATAGCCTTCTCTTGGCACATATAAACGCTAATAGCATTCATTAAACACACGCACTGAGAGGGAGAGTCACAGCCCATTGAAATGAGCAGAAAAGGCAACCCTTGATTTTCATAAGCTTTGTATTCACTTCTGAGAGAGACGGGTTGGGCAAAATCTCCTTTCTCTCCTGACTGATGCACAGAGTTAGCCGAGGGGAACTGCTAACGTAGTAAAATCATATCAAGCAAAACATCATAAGGAACTAGGCTGAGCAGTAATGCCTAAAAGGTTTCTTTTACAAATACAAACCTCGTTCCACTACTGAAACTAACCATTTGCCTATAAAACAAGATTTTTTTAAAGGGAAGAAGTAGCAAAAAGCAGGTATGGCTTATGATGAATCAGACCCGAAGTTCATGTATCTGATCTATGAACTTTGCTTTAGGGATTTGAAAATGCCCAGATCTCATTGTTGTTTTGGTTAAAAGCTACCGTCTAAGCTGTGTCCTGTTGTGTCAGGTTATTTTGCTGCAAGGTAAATGATTCAATGCCGAAGACATTCTGCAAAGGCTCCTTACCTCAGCACGGAGCAAACTATGTCTTCAGCAGTTTACTATTCATAGCTCCTGACCACGTCAGGAAAAGCCAAGGGCAGAGGAAAAACTGAGATGTTAGATCAGGTTACATTGGCACGAGCCATCAGGTGTGGATTCGCAGAGGAACGTTTATCACTCAGGTCTGATGAACCAGTTTCTGTTTCGTATGAAACTGGGAATTTTTCTCCCCCTTTTGTGGGTTGACAGGTGTTTATATATCAAAAATACTATAAGTCTGGTTACTGCTGAATGTCTTCAAAGTCAAGCAGCCACCCTAGCTGTAGCAATATGTTGACATTGCAAAAGGCCGTAGGTATTTATGAACAAAGGAAAAATGGGAGACGCTTGCTGCGCTACAGACAGGTGACAATTAAATCATTTTAAATACTAGTTTGGTATGCCATGGGTGGGCTAGACGGCATTTAACATGCTATTCCTATCATGCTAAATACTAATTAAATACTTGTATTTCATATGGTTCTCTCATCCTGCAGTACTTTAGCAACCCTTTTCAGCCTTTCAATAACAATTTAACACCCTCATGCCAAGCTGTGGCAAATTATCTTGCAGCTGCAGCATCTGCTCCCAAGCAAACTCTGTCACTAGCTGTGTTCATGGTATTAAAGCCATGCCTTCATCCGCTGCTTTGTTAGGCACCTAAAGGACTGTGGGATCTCTCATTTCCTCACCAGTTTTCAAATGAGAGGTGTTTGATTAGGATAAATGTATGTTTGTATTATTTTAATGACAAAACCCCACGGTGACATTCCTAACTTGTCCTCTTATAGGAATCACAGAATCATAGATCATAGAATGGTTTAGGTTGGAAAGGACCTGGAAGATCATCGAGTTCCAACCCCCCTGCCATAGGCAGAAACACCTCCCGCTAGACCAGGCTGCCCAAGGCCACGTCCAGCCTGGCCTTGAACACCTCCAGGGATGGGGCCTCAACAACCTCTCTGGGCAACCTGTTCCAGTGCCTTACCACCCTCAAAGTGAAAAACTTCTTCCTAATGTTTAATCTAAACCTGCCCTCTTCCAGTTTGAAGCCATCCCCCCTCGTCCTATCACTACATACCCTAGTAAAAAGTCCTTCCCCAGCTCTCCTGTAGGCCCCCTTTAGGTACTGGAAGGCCGCAATAAGATCTCCCCGGATCCGCCTTCTTCTCCAGGCTGAACAGCCCCAACTCTTTCAGCCTCTCCTCATAGGAGAGGTGCTCCAGCCCTCGGATCATCCTCGTGGCCCTCCTCTGGACACGCTCCAGCAGGTCCATGTCCTTCTTATGTTGGGGACTCCAGAGCTGGATGCAGTACTCCAGGTGGGGTCTCACGAGAGTGGAGTAGAGGGGCAGAATCACCTCCCTCGCCCTGCTGGCCACACTTCTTTTGATGCAGCCCAGGATGCGGTTGGCCTTCTGGGCTGCGATCGCACATTGCTGGCTCATGTTGAGCTTCTCATCAATCAGCACACCCAGGTCTTTCTCCTCAGTGCTGCTCTCCAGCCATTCCCCGCCCGTCCTGTATTTGTGTTTGGGATTGCCCCGACCCAGAAATATTATCCTTTGCTGCATGAAGGTGAATGAAAACATGTGCTCGTTTTGGGAGAGAGAAACTTTTGGAAAAGAGCAATGTTATCTTTTTGCTGGTAGTTACAATTTATTACGTGTGATTTTCTGCTGTTCGCTTATACCAACGTAAACATTTTGCTGTGGGTACTTTTCAATTAGAAAGAGCCCAGAAAGCAAGACTATATGCTACTCTTTATATTGCTTTTAAGCCTGAAATATCCTTTTTCCAAAGCAACTAATAATGTTTGGTATCCGTCTGCTAGTACCTGGACAGAACATATTTTTCTAAGACTAAAAAGTTAGGCTACTTTAGGTAATATCTGAGGTTGGCAGGGTTCCTAACCACCTATTTTTTTCAAAACAAGCAAACCAACCTGAGTAGCCTGCACAGCACATGTGGCTCCCAACAAGCAAAACACATATGTGTGCGGTGCAGAACATCTGCTCATCCTCGGATAAGAAGCCACATACTGACAAAATGCTGAGATGTGGCTTTCAGGTGATGAGATTACAGGCCTTTTGTGCTCCCGCTGTGCACTCAACACCACTTTCGTTTTCAGATACTGCCTTTAATAATTCATTATTTCTGTGGCTTCTAATCACAGAGATCTCTTCCTTAAAGAAAATCTACCTTGGTATTTTTTGCTGATAATTTCTTAAAATCTTAGCATTTATGGCCTCCTAAAAGAAACCCGTCATGCATTAGGAAGGTAATTATTTAGGAAAGCATTAACTATTCTTATTCTAACCAAGAGTTGCCCTAACCAAGAACAAGGGTAATAGTCAAAGTCTGAATCTTTTGCAAAATTTGTACAAAGAATGAGGCATTTTAGCAGGAAAAAATGAGAATAATGTTTTGCTTTTATGTCAGATTGGATTTGGATTTTGTGAGTTAAAGCTAGGATGGCCTTTACAACAACTGCAGTAGTTTTTTCAACATTCCACAGATTTTGTTTTTCTGGCCTTTCTTAAATAAGGGTCAGAAAAAAGAAGTAGATTAAGAACTACTCTTTACAGCTTGCTTTCTCTTAAATTCATATGCAATCACTCACAGAAGCCCTGATCTTCCAAAAGAATTCCATGTGTAGATAATATTGTAATAAATTATGTCCCATTATGATGTTATTTTCTGTGTCTATAGTTATTAGTAAAACACAGCTGTAAACGGGTATAGGAAACTAAAGCTGGTTAGGCATCATCCGCCTTTTCCTCTCCACCTACAAATGCTGTTTGTGCAAGCCTGAATGCTTCAATGAGAGAATTTTAATTTTGCAAAAGAGGAAGAAAAACCTTAAATATTTAAAAAAAAAATGCCCTGGTGAATGGTGAGCAACTGATGAACCGAAATCAATGTTTCTGGGAATTCTGTCACTTAAAGAAAAAGGTCTGGTTTTGCTTTTCTTTCATCAGTCCAGGACGATGATTACCTGTTTGTTTTTCAAAGGCCTGCATTTTTTGAAAGATATAATTTCAGGATTTTTGATCCCCTTTAGTTGCAACAGAACTCTTACCATTGGTTGATTTTCTTTATTCAGTACTATTATTATAGTACTTTTCATGTTATTAAAAAAAAAATTAATACTGAAAGAGGCTCCCGAAGAAAGCTGATTATAGTGAGCTTCATCCTTCCTAAGATATAGGGATGTTTAAAATATTCTTTACTTATATTATACGCTCACAAGCTCATGTAACTGTTCAAATATAGTAATTTCATTTACATGATAGTATTGTTCTGATTTTATGATCACATACTGAAAACCTATTATTATATTTCATGATCTAATTTTAAGACTATTACATTTATCTTTGCTGTTTTACATTGCTACCATGAATACACTGCACCTACAGTCTAAGATTAGTTCTTTTATATTTCTTACCATATTAAGAAGGCAACATAGAAGTTAACATCACAAAAAATAAGTTACTGCCATGAACATATCTAGATGTTTTCAACATACACATTTTTGAGTAACTGCTAAATAAGGAAGTCAGGTAGAGATAGATGTTGGGATGTTATGTTTTAATTGCCTTTCTCCAAAATTGCTGCTATCCCAAAGGTATTCCCATAAGAATGGGAACAGGATTCTGTTTGTATGAGACCTTGACAACGAAAGACATATATAGAGGAGCTGGCTATAGAAATGAATGGCATCTTGGCATTGGTTAGACATTGATTTTCCCGCAAATCTCAGCTCTCTGTTAGACTCTGGCTTTGTCCCTTATTTTCAGCCTGATCATCCATCCCTAGTGGAATTTTGGGGTGTTCAGTGCATGTGGACTCAGGCATTAGCGTATGAGATTTTAGTAAATTAGTTGTGTCGGATTTTCAAAAATGCTTCCTGGTGACAAAATTCACTTTTCTCAGGAAGCCCATGAAGTTACAGAAGGTATTCTGAATCTTTGAGTCTGGTTTCAAAACATTTGTCAGTGCTAACATTTTAGTGCTAACACACAATTACACGTAGAGTAGACAGGGTGGATGAGGACCCTCAATGATTAGAAGCCATGGCATTTATAGGAGAGCTGCATTGGGGAGTTGGACTAGATGATCTCTAGAGGTCCCTTCCAACTCTGAAAATCCATGATTCCATGATTTCTCTCTGTAGTCGATTCAAACAACTTTTCATCAGGAGTTGTTGAGAACACCAGGGGCACCTACGGGTACCACAGCTCCAAGTAGGTGCAGTCTGTGTTTCAGGGGTGGAGGAACGTTGCTGTCTGTGACCTGGTCATGGAGAGCAGTGGAGCAGATTAGGTACATAATATCACAATGAAGAGAGACTGGAGTTAGATGACATAAAGTGAAATATATTCCTTGTCCTCCTTTCTTTGTTACTAGCTATACATTTTCCTTGACAATGCCGTATCTCATCGCTTATTCAACAGCCTGTGTTCCCCTCCTCCCCCCTTTTTATTAAAACCTTCCTTCCCTCACAATTGCCCTAAGCAGTAAATTTTTAAAGGACAGCCTGGCATCAGCATTATTTTATTTTTAAAACTGCTTCTTCTGTATGGTTTAGGATTTTCAAGACAATGTGCTTGAGGGAGGTCGGCTGAGCTGGGCACTTCCATTTTTCTTTCATGCAATATTGCCGTAAGAATGATTTTGCTTCATCTGATCTTGCTTCTCAAATTCATGATTTTTAAGACAGCCGCTCAGTTGGTATAAGTTGAAACTGTGTTACTGGTGGCCAGCTCAACTTGTGCCTGGGGAAAACGTGCCCCTTTATTCATGAACCAGCAAACTTTGCAGCTAGTCTGGGAAAGAAGTTTTTCTGTCGCAAAGCAGCTATGCTTTGTCTGGTCTGTAGCAACAGATGTGTGTTGTAATGGTAGTTATTAAAAAGACTAAAGCACCTATAACCCTGTTTATTTGATACCGAAGTGTAAAGATAACAGGAATCAATCCCACACATGTAGCAAATTCAATTAAGGAATTTAGAGCAATAATCAAGAGTAATTAACTATTGAAATGCAGCTAGGATTTTTTCTTAGAATTGAAATTGAGGCAGATACTTGAAATGTTAAAGGTACCAATAGCAGTGAAATGTTAACAAGACTTGTATTTGACTTTCATTGCGTCAGTAAGTTGAATGGTAGGACTAAGCAAAAGCTCAGTGGGGCAATTCCGGTGCCACATGAGGGTGGCAAGAAGAAAAGATACATTAAGGTTATGGAAGGCAAAGGATTGACAATGTCTTTAGTATTGGTTGCACGTTAACCAACTGTATGATTGCAGCACAATGACAAAATGTTTTTTTCTTTAAAGAGTGGCAGGAAGCCCTGGGTGGCTGCAGAGCCCCCTGAGCTCAGTCCTGCCGGGAACACGCTGCATGGGAGAGCTCCCGCCCCAAAGGCTTCAAACTTAAAGAGATGGAGGGTCTCTCCTAGCATCATCTTCAGTTTCGTGAGAAGTGAGGCACACAGAAAGGAGATACTGAATTCCTGTTCAGCTAGGAGTTGATTTCAGGGCAGCCAAATGCCAAATAGGTGTTATCTGTGGGCTGAAGCAGGTGACCACAGATCATGCAGAACATGCAGCAGAAGCCAGGACTGAGTGAAACCTGCTGGGTCCCAGTCAGTGCACTAAATGTAACGATGCAGTCATTTAGCCCTTCTTGTGTGTTTTATCTTTGCTCCCTAGACTGCAATTACTTTCCCCCTGTATTTTTCCCTTCTCAGATATTTATATAGTATTATATCCCCTTCACATTGTTTTCCCATTTACAGTAAATAAATGTAAAGTTGACAGATTAATCTCATAGATCACATTTTAAGATCTCACAAATTTGAGTTGGACCTTTACACTATAAAGCATTAATGTAAGTTCCCTCTCACAGACACAATTCTCCAGGATCTATGCATAAGGAGAGATGGTGGATGTTTCTCCTTTGGGTACACTGTCATTATTCTGACAATTTAATTTAGTTTCTTTTAATTTGTCTCTTTCTTTACTGCCAGTTTCTAAATGCACAATTCATTCTTCTCCAGTAGACATCACTGTGGGGACCATTGCTTCCTTTATCCCGCACCCAGGGGGACCTTTCTACACCACACCGTTGTGCATCCTCAGGCTCTGTTCCCATCAGCTATCAACCAGCCCCAGCTGGGAAAGCACAGCACTTGGCCACAGGACTTGCCCATTAAATCAATAAACCTTCTTTAATGGGTCCTTCAATTGCCCTGCTCAGGATGAATGAACGAACGAGCAGCCAGGCATATTTGTCTGACATCCTGAAATCCCTGCAGAAATTATATTGGGCTCTGAGATGCTCCCAGGCACAGCAAGGTCCTGCACAGCAGAGCAGGGACCACCGCTGCCCCTTGCCAGCTGTCCCACCCTGCTGGAAGGTGCTGTCTATCCTCAGGCCGGGCAACTTGATCTGCTCCTCAACCTGCACCTGAGCTGAGGCCATTTTCAGCTTCTGTTATGATAAACTGAAATGAAAACTCCCCGTGGCAGGTTGCCGATTCTCCCTTCCACAGAGTGTGCTGTGGCTGCCAGGAGTCTGGGTGCTGGTGCTCACAGCTTCCTGCAGTCGCCTGGTTTCCCTGAAGGCAGGCAGAAACCCAGCAGGGTCACAAGCTACAGCAAGTGTCACCTCGCGGGGGCTGATACCAACTCTACTTTTTAAAGATGCTGTTTCAAATACGTGGTAGGCAAACAGAAAAGCACTGCCAAAGCTTCCCTCCCCTGAAGTCATACTGTAATAACCAACAGGGGACTTCAACTGGATTTGCTTACCTAACATTAAGTACTCTATCTTGTCCATCCCTCTTTAACCAACTACATAAATATCCGCCTTGTAAGTTTTGAAGTAGCCAGATGTGTAAATACGTGATCCACTGACACTCTTGACTGAATTGATTACCACAAATTGAGTTTTTTAAATACCAAGATGGTGTGGGGGGGAGGCATCACAAAAAGCCAGGCTGTGTTTATCTCATTGTTTCCTAGCTGTTTGTGGCCACCAGAAGAGTTACCCTTATAAATGTTTTGCAAACAGGCAGTGCAGGTGCTCTTTGCCCTGCTCCTCTGAAGCAGACCTTCCCAATGCAGCGGCACTCAGCTCCCCATCTACCTCCCACCTCCATTATCAGTTCTTCCTCATAGAATGATAGAATGGTTAGAATTAGAAGGGACCTTAAAGATCACTCAGTTCCAACCCCCCTGAGATTTTTAAGGGGGAAAATTTGGAAACCAGTCTTGGATTTGCTGCAAGTACTTTCTCAAAACCTGCTTTGCCACAGCTAAATTCAGTAAAGTATCCAAATGAAAATACTGAAGGAATGTGACCAAGAAAATAATTATCATAGAATCACAGAATCATAGAATGGTTAGAGTTGGAAAGGATCTTGAAGATCATCGAGTTCCAACCCCCCTGCCCTGGGCAGGGACACCTCCCACTAGACCACATTGCTCAAAGCCCCATCCAACCTGGCCTTGAACACTTCCAGGGATGGGGCATCCACAGCTTCCCTGTGCCTCACCACCCTCCTAGGGAAGAATTTCTTTCTGATATCTAGTCTAAATCTACCCTTTTCCAGTTTGAAGCCATTCCCCCTCGTCCTATCACTACATGCCCTAGTAAAAAGTCCCTCTCCAGCTTTCCTGTAGGCCCCCTTTAGGTACTGGAAGGCCGCTATAAGGTCTCCTTGGAGCCTTCTTCTTCTCCAGGCTGAACAACCCCACCTCTCTCAGCCTGGCTTCATAGGAGAGGTGCTCTCAGCCTCTGATCATCTTTGTGGCCCTTCTCTGGACCTGCTCCAACAGGTCCATGTCCTTCTTGTGCTGAGGACTCCAGAGCTGGATGCAGTACTCCAGGTGGGGTCTCACCAGAGAGGAGAAGAGGAGGAGAATCACCTCCCTCAACCTGCTGGCCACACTTCTTTTGATGCAGCCCAGGATGTGGTTGGCTTTCTGGGCTGCGAGTGCTCATTGCCATCTCATGTTGAGCTTCTCATGAACCAACATCCCCAAGTCCTTCTCCTCAGGGCTGTTCTCAATCCATTCTCCACCCAGCCTGTGGATGGACATCTCTAGAATGTCTCAGCAAGTCCATAATTCCTTTTCAATTTCTTAGGTACTTTATCTGTTTTTAAATGTTATCACAGAACTCTGCAACTTTGTGATACAGGGCCAGTTTCCAACATGCACAGTCCCAGGGGAGGGTTGTTAGTGCTCTGCACCGCTCATTATTTGGGTCAAAGCTGCTCGACCGTTATAATCCTGTTTCTACAAAGTACAACGTTCCCAGCTCTTACTTAAATGAGCATTCCTTTGCCGGGCCAATGTGCTTTAATACCTTCTCTCCTCACACAGCAGCTTTAGGGGCATGCCAAAAATGAAAAGCAGATACAACATATCAAAATACAAAGAGTTCTTTTAAAAATAAATAGAGGACTCCATAAAAAGGACTGAAGCACTGAATTCAATATGTATGCTGTAATATTAACTCCATGCTTAAAGGTCCTTCCAGAATCAGGGTCAAGCATTTGGCAGGATGCTTTACAGCTATTTAAACATCTTCAGTTACAAACATTTAGTAGTTCCTGTCAGCTACATGTTTAGCACTTCTTTTAGGATGGAAAAAGGGGAACTCCTGGCACTCAGGCCAGACACATTTCATACTGCTTGCAGTTGCTGGATGGTAGAGGGCAGGTGCGGTACAAAAAAAGATTAGCCGTAATTATTTTATATGCTGCTGGATAGTGGCACGAAGCGACCTACCTAAGACATTTCAAAGTCCCAAATGACCCTTAGCCCGGACATATTACCTTAAGTAGCTGAGCATGTCTGAGAAATAACAACCTGGAGAGACGATACTGCATGAGAGTTTTGTAAAAGGTTCCCTTCTGCACTAAGACTAAACCTGCATGCAAAGCATGGCTTCTGTAAGGGTCTTAAGAGCTGCTTAATAGTAACTCTCGCTTCTGCTATATATCCATTTACAATGCTTTTAAAGAAAGCTTGTAGTTTATTATTCCCAGGCATGCTATTTATGTAAACAGTGGGCAGATACAGCCAGTACTGTATGCCTCTTGTTAAAAGCTTTTAATAATACATGATGAAACAGACGGAAAAAAGGTCAAGTAAATAGTTATAACAAGACTATATAAAATATGTTGCATTAAACATTAAAACTAGTTGTTTTCCTAGTGCTTAAAACCGTCTCTTTATTTTGTGTTGTTCCTTTGCAGTATTTTAGAAACAAATTTACTTTGTGTTCTTCTAGATAACACACTGCAGATGTGCTAAGAGTAGCCATGCAGACTGGAAACAGGGGAAACCCTGGTGACCTGTCAGCTCACGTTGCACGGTCACCTAGTACTTGTGATGTTCTAGTGAGATCGAGATGCGTTACAGCAATGCCATATACAGAGGCTGATACTTTACCTGTTCAACATTAAGTGACACCGACAAAAGGAACACAAGTGCTTTGCAACCAGAAAGGGAATTTTCGGAGGTTGAGGGTGAAAGAGAGTTTAATTTCTCTTCATTTCTGGCTTTATTGTTGAAACCACTGGGGAGTCCCAGCCGTTTACTCTTACTATTCCCTCAAAACATTCCATGACAAATAAGAAAATATTGAGTAAAGAGGTCTCTGAATTCAATCAGTGTTTTTTGTTTTCTCTTGTCACTAGGTAACACCACCAAGTCATGGTGACCATCTTGCCATTCAACAAAAATTCTAATATTTCTAAGGTAACAAACATTCCCCACCCCCCCAAATTCGGGGGGGGGGANAAAAAACACCCCCCCCCCCCCCCCCCCAAATTGGGGGGGGGGGGGGGGGGAATATTAACAGTTGTAATCTGAAGATTTTGGCTATCTTAATTCTTATATCACCTCAAAATCTGGATATCACAAATTTCTGTTATTTTTTGTATGTGTCAAAGTTGGGCTCATGGTACCCAGCGAGGACACTCTGCGCTGGGAAAGCGTGGGGTTAAAGGAAGATGTTACCTCAAAGGGGTTATACACTTGTGGCTACATTGTTTAACCTTATTTATGGCAGTGTGCATTTGGTTATGGCCTAATTGGGGGTTAGTTATTAAATTTAAACAGATGGTTCAACAAATGGGTTGGAAGAGAAGGGAAACTGCACAAAAGTTATATAACCGTGTCTCTGAAAAGTCTGTCATATAACCTACCTTGCCATTAGTCTGTCATCATCATTAACATCAGGTGGGTTATTTTACTTTATGGTATCTGTGTTTTTCCATACAGGAACTCTGACATTAATTTTAATTACCTCAGCCTAAGAACTATGCTGCGAGATAAGCAGGTAAAGCTGTATTCAATCTAACTTACTACCAGGTTGTTCTATATGTCTTACAAAATTTTGGATTTTGTAGTTACAAATATTAATGTCACAAAAAAAGGAAAAGCTGTGTGAAATTTATCATACAGGCCTCAAATTGTCAATATCCATCAGTTTTCCAAAATGACATTTCTTGCAGCTAGCAAAACCCGACAATATTATTCAATTGAGTCCTGACCAAACCCTCAAAAAATGACTGAAATGTCACTCAGCCTTGGATCAGGCTCTTGAAATTTATTCAGCTATGTTTTCGTGACACGTTAAAAATGTATTCAAATAATATTATGTACATTTACATCAGGATTACAAATACTTCAGCAGATATTGAATAATTACAGTGCCAAAGAACGAAATGTTTCAGGTTAAACACTTCCATAAGCAGCTAAGGAAGCACGGGCCCAAATCCTATTTCATAATTGACTTGGAAATTCAAGTGACTGAGTCTCACTGAAAATCAGTGGGACCCACATTCCTAACTGTGTGTCAAAATATGTAGCAGTTGCTTCTGGGAAGGGTGGAAGAGGAAAGTTATTCTATACATTTTTGAAGAAGTTACAAACCCAAAGAGTAGTTTACTGCAAAGTCTCTTCATTCAGAGAAACTACAGTAACACCACAAAAGCAAATGACTTGAAACGGTTCCAGGTTATATCTCATGATCCGATAACGGATGATGTGGCGTGTTCGTCCTTACTGTGTGTGATGGCTGCGTACGTGCTACATCCAATTTCCAGCTGTGTTAACATCACCAGCTCACTGTAACAGAATTTCATAAGGGGGCCAAATTTCGCTGTCTGTAAAGAAAAGCTATCCTTTTGTTTTCTTTTTTTTTTCCAATTCGAATGGTTAACAGGGACCGCAACTAGGGACAGATGAACTTTCACGGCTCAAACAGGTCTCCTTGATTTTTGTCAAGTCTGTAAATAGAACTTAAACTTTTGCTAAGTGCTTAACCTTGGTTTTTCATGTCTATCCTTTTTTCTCTTCTATTTCTTCATGGCAGGAGAAGCTGTAGGTGTGCATGAGAAAGACAAAAAGAAGCCGCATGACACACAGAGCTTGGACAGATGAGTTCTGTCAAATCTCACTGTTAGTCATTCAGGGTAACACTGGCCCTAGCTGCTTGCCTAGACCTCTTGGTGGAGGTTGCTTGCAAGGTAAAGTCAGCAGAAATGAACCCGTCGCTCCTGTTAAGAGCCTGATATCTCAGCATATACTCACTGGCTTAAGACAAAATATCAAAATCTGCCCAGAAACTGCAGAATGGATGAAGGTGCAGGTTCCCTTACAGGCTGCATTAGACTGCTGGTAACCTCTGGCATTGAGACTGGAGAGAAAGCTGGATAAGATCTTAAACCTCAACAGTGAGATTTGCCAGGGCTCATCAGTCAAAACCCGTATTTTCCTGAATTGGAGGCCAGAATAAAGGGGATTGCTAGTTTTATGCCAACAAATCCCATTTTTGTCTAACACAGCTGGATTAAACGCTCTGTGAGGCTTTATGATCCACAATTACTGTCCCCTAGCTATGGAATATACGTCTTGATAATAATTCTACAAATTTTATAAGCCTATATCTAACTGGGCCTCCAACCAGAATGAGAATTATAACCTCATCTGAAAAAAGGATTATGACTACACCCCCCCGCCATCACAGAGAAGTTGTTCCCTGGGGACTCACACGGCAGGGCTCATAGATGCTTAATTTCATGAAAGAAGTAAGTCATAGTGACACAGGTGCCAAAAGGAAGAATTACACCAGATTTTCAGCTGCATGCAGAACATACTTGAAAACAGCTTCTTCCTAATTACCGAAAAGGATCCACAGAACAATGCTGGACTGCAAAGTCTTCCTTCGTTTTCATATGGCTCACAGCACCCTACTTACCACTGCAGACAATGACCAGCTCATATACCAGCTCATGGAGGCTCATTAACTCGTTCCTAGGTGATGCACACCTGAACTATTTTTTGAAAAGCAGAAATAAAGCCCTTTCTACGACTATGTTACCATAAGATGGTTACCCATAAATCTCTGGAAAGCCATGAAAACAATCCTCAGGGACAAAATAATTGCTGATGATTCAGTCAGAAAAGCGATAGTAAAGGTTAACTGTCTAGAAAAGAATATTTTTCTAATAGAGATGCAGTATGAGGAAAATGAAGTCAGAATTCTGTAATTTCTAGAGCATGTCAGAATTGAATCAGGCAACTTTCTAAAAAGGTTTGTATAAACCAAAAACATATCTATTAAAATTGTTGGAAACAGAAGAATACAAACACAAATATCCCTTTTTTTTAACAGGCAAAACAAAAGACACTGATGTGTGGAGGTCAAAAGGAACTTCAGTAAGGACCTTCATGACTAAATTCACAACAATTTAAAAGAAGCTCTGCATGAATTCTAGCCACAGGTTTCGACCCTTTAACCATTATGTAACAAAGAAAGAAAATCCCAATTCTTCTGTTTAGACCAAAAAAACCTAATGTGACAAATACAGGTCCAGACTAATTTGTAAAATCTACATATAGTTTATACATTTCTGAGAAACCATAAGGTAAGAGTCAAGAGCTGACAAGCCACCAACTTCTCAAATTCTCTAAATGAGATTAGTTGACAAAGGAGGGATTAGAAAGGACTGTCAGTGAAAAGATGCACCAGAAGCACCAGAGAGACAAGAGGACAGACATAATTGTTTCAGAGCTGAGAGAAGACCAAATAGCTTTATAGTGAGGTGACCCGAGAGGGACAAAGCCATTTAGATGCCATTCTGGCCATGCAGAGAACCTGCAGATCACCCTTGACTACTTGAACCCATCCCAAAGAAGGTTTCAGAAGACAGAGGAAATTGAGACAGCAGTATACAAAGAAAACCGCACACAGATCAAGGCATTTTGTCCACTTTTGAGAACCCAGCAGTAGTACTCTAGGTGAAATACCTTCATGCTCGAGGCCATTGGCTTCTGTTTCGAGTTTGCCTTTGTGCAACTTTTGTGTTTGTTTTGAGCCCACAGCTATTGTACAGAAACCATACCCTACTGCTGATCACTGCCTCCCATTCCCTACACCTTTTCTAGGAATACCACTACATCCTAGTTAAAACAGAGAGGTGGGAAATCAGAACTACACGTAGCGTTAAAGATGCGAGCACACAACACATGTATGCAGAGTGGTTTATGTTTGCTGTCTACTGGTTTCCTAATAATGTAAAATATTCATTTTACTTTTTTATTATCTCTGAGCAGTCATGTTACTAGGAGTCCTGTAATATCTCTATGATCTCTTTCCCACATGGAAGATAAATCCTATTGAACCTCTCAAAGAGGACTGATAGTTCTCCAAAGAGAGATACCCACCAGAACTGCAACTATGTTTATTCCATATTTAAGATTTAACCACAAATTAAACCATAAAGTGTTTCAAAAAATAAAGTAACTTTATACTGGTATCACCATCTTTAACCTACTTATAATTCAAAATCAACAAATAAAAGACTGAAAAAATTGTATGATGTTAACAAAGTGACAGTTTCCTTAAAACCTTAGACTCTGTGCCCATCCCTTCATCCTGGTCTTGAATGGAGGAAAAGGAAGGAAAACAGGTCCATAAATTTAGGATTACCACAGAGAAATCCAAGAATTAAACATATAGCAATACAGATCATCATCAGCAGGTCAGGATCATGCCTCAGCAGTTGAGGTAAAAGACTTTCTTCAGAACTGTGCTGATCAGAGGTGGATTGGAAGACACAACTTGACTGAATAGCCTGCAACAACATGGCTTCAGTAACCAATATCTGCCACGAACTCCTAAGGTCAGATTAGTGGTTTTAAGTGGCTGCAGAGTTTGCGTGAGGAAATTACATTCCCACCAAAAGTGATACAAATCCATTTTAAAAGCCCTTCTTTAATTGCTTGTGAATTTCACCACCTTGGTCAAAATCCAATCCTCCTAGCCTTTCTTCAGACACCAGCAAACACACAGAAAGCAAGGTTTGGACTTCCCTTCATGTATTTAAAGCATATATTTGTCTGAAGAGACTTCTGCAGCCCTACCTAAACTGCTTCAAGACATCACTCTTTTAGTAAATACAGCTGTGTTCACCATATTTGAGTATGGACATGTCTCACAAACATCTCAGGGCTTTAGAAATCAAGCATGGCCAATCTGAGTGCAAGACATAAGTCCAAACACCGATGGCATTGTAAGCAGACACTGAATCTCTTCACTATCTTTCCCTATACATACATTTGAATTTTGAATACCACTTCTTCCTGCCCAGTATACAAAATGCTGAAGAATGATGGTAGATGCTGAAGAATGTTGTTAGACATAGCTAGAAGGCAATGGTAGGGTGTGGCGACTGGGAGACTGAAAAAGATATTAGAATATGAAATTGTAGACTTCAGTAAGATGGATGAGGTGAAAGATTTGAGTTAATTAGGAGCTAATAAAAGCTAGTATTGATATTCACTACTAGATTTTCAAAACTGATCAAATAAAATTTCTGGAACCAAAGACATGGGCTTCTTGTGTGAGTCCTAGCAAAAAAACTCAGTTTTTGATGTAGTACCTTACGTTTACATGTTTAAACAGTCCTACTGCTTACCATTTAAAATGTTTATTACAGTTATTGACTTTAAAAGCCTGTATACACTCCCAACTACCTTAACTAAAATGAAATAATATTAAAGCTGCATCTTTAGTTGCTAGGCATGACCTCTACTAAATAGAGTGAAAACTTTCAATACTGAAATAATATATGCTGCTTAATAAAAGTGAAATTGGAAAGTGCTAATTTATGTTTTGTGTAAGCAGGGAATCCCATAGAAAGAGATGCTTTGATGTGGCTCAAAAGAGAAAAAAAGGAATGGCTTCCAGTCAAGTATATCAGCAGTTTTATTGAGGTACTAGAAAATTCATAGAGATTATTAATTTAGTTCATTTATACCTCCTCCCTCTCTTCTTCCCCCCCTGCCACCTTCATCCCCAGCACACTCCCACATACGCGCCAATATTCTGTGTAGAATTAAAAAATCATTCTTCATCCCTGGACAAAAAGGAAAAGTAATTTTCCTGCTATTCTTTGCTATCGTTGTTTTGCTGTTACCACTTTGCAGTTACTTGTTGTGAGGCTGTCAGCTCAGCCAAGAGAACTTTCCCATTTTCCTACTAAAAGTAAAAAATGCAAGCAACAAGTAGAGGCAGGTCCAATTTGTGCAAGATGTCGGCATCCCACTCTATTTCTGGGCTTCCCGTGTTTGGACCCAAGGTTTTAATTCGGGCCCATCTCTATTTCTCTGTCTCAAAGTTCTTTCCACCTGTGACCACGTGCTCCCTCCTCTCTGTCCCACAGGACAGCTGGCGAAAGACAGAGTGCAGCCACTCTCCCGGTGGAGACTGAGGACCTGATCACAGTCCTCCTTTGTGTCAAGTTCTAACACAACTTGAGAGACTTCAGTACACCACCAATGTGCTCCACACCTCCTCCATGTCCAGTCTTGCTGCAGCTGCAAGAAGGTTATCAGATGCTTGGAGACACATACTGAAACACTTTGCTGCTTTGAATTAACGGTGTTGGAGACTGTCTTACAGTTCAGGATCAGATCCTCCGTATAGAGGGAGAACACAGCAGATGAATCACACCGATGCAAAAGAGGGGACATACATTCAGGAACAACCCACCCCCACATAAGTTTTTCTGGCAAAAGCGTAGGGGCAGGCATTTTGTAATGACGCACAAGTAAGTCCACAATTTTCCAAAGCCATGAGGGGACCTTCTGTCTGTGCTAACCAAAGAGACTGATGCTAAGCTCAGGGAGAGGCCTTACTTCAGATCTGTTTTAGACCAGACACTGTGTTTAAGCCCACACTGCTCAGCCACTCTACCACAAATGCTGTCCTTCACTGACAGCGCCGCCTATGCTTTGTCTAGTAAATACCTTCTGTGTTCCATTGGAACCACCAAACGGCTCAAAATTGTACTTCAATTTAAAAAAAAGTGCTAATAAATAGCTTTCCTGCTTTCGGAACCTGTGCCTGGGAGCTGAAGCCACCTGTGCCATTCGCATTGTCCCTTGCAGCAGACCCACTTGAGGGAAGCAGCGCCATAATTAAACTAATGCACGCCCTGAATGTCAGCCCACGCAGAAGCGAGCGGCTAGCTCTTCTTCGCTTTTGCTAAGGAACAATTCCCAAAGAAGGGCCCAGCGTTTAGTGCCCGGTGCTGCCTGCGTGAGCCTGCGGGTCTGTTTCCAAAGAAACAAGGAAGCTTCCGTGGCTGCGTCCCGCTGCTTGAGCGCTGCTCTTCAATGCATTTAAATCCTATTGCACTCACCTGCCGCTAACAGGCATCCAACACGACGCGTACTCTGAGACAGCAAAGATACATCTCAAAGTTAAGTGAATCCAGACTCCAGGACTGAAACAGGGAGATTAAAAAAGGACCTTGCAGTTGTGTGCCATTGAACCCCCTGCCTCTTCATTTCGCCGATATTTGGCAGTATAGAAAACTAGTGCAAATAAAGCACGCCGCATCACCCACGAGGGTCATTTTCTTTGTGCTACAGGGATTATGTCAGACAGTATTTCTTGAGGCTGAGACTGTCCTGTTAAACTATTAAGTTGATATCTTCAAGAGTTTCAACAAGTAGCCCTGCCTGGTCAGTGCTGGCATGGGAGTCACCGACTTCAACAGGAACAGAGATGGACTGATGGCGCATTTAAAAAAGCTCACCATATTTATATCTCCTCTCTATTCCAACAACCCCTCTGTGCAATCGAAATATTTTAAAGCTGGTGCAGCAGACACGTTTTATTTCAGATATTTTTATGCACAGCTTACCACAACGGGGGACTGTGAGAAAACTCCACCAGAGTCTGTTAATCCATGGAAGGATAAACTCCATGCAGACTTCAGACATTAAGTATTAAAATATTGACACGCATACTAGCATGAGAGAGTAAAGAAGTATGCGTGCTTCTTTTCCTATGGCAATAAACACACCAAGTCAGTCACTGATCAAAAGCCTACAGACTACTTTCTGTGAAAGATGTTGCATACATTAGGATATGAGCACTGTTTATTTAGGCTAGATAGTCTTTGAGTTTATTTAGGCTCTAGTCTTTGTGTGTTGGGTCTGGCTGAGACGAATTTCATTTTGCCCATAGCAGCCCTCACAGTGCTGTGTTTTGTATTGGCAGCTAGAAAGGTGTTGATAACACACCAGTGGTTTTGGCTACTGGTCACCAGTGTGTGCCCAGCATCCAGGCTGTCTCTCCAACATCCTCCCCCTACCATTAGGCCGGGGGTGGGCAAGATCTCGGGAAGGGCCACAGCCAGGACAGCCGACCCAAAATGGCCAAAGAGATATTTCATACCATATGACATCTGCTCAGCAATAAAAGCTAAGAGAAAGGAGAAGGAGAGGGGGATATTCGTTATTACGATGTATTGTCTTCTGGAGCAACAGCTACAGGTACCGAAGCCCTGCTTCCCAGGAAGTGGCTAGACGTCACCTGGTGATGGGAAGTAGAGAATAAATCTTTTGCACTCCCTTTGCTTCCATGCCCAGCCTTTGCTTTTGCTTCATTAAACTGCCTTTATCTTCACCAAGTTTTTTCTCCATCTTATTTTCTTCCCCCCACTCTCCTCTCCGGGTCTGCTGAGGAGGGCAGTGATAGAGCAGCTTGGTGGGCACCTTGTGTCCAGCCAAGGTCAACCCACCACACTTTGATAACATCTCATTGCAGATTTTATGTCCAGATCTTATATATATATAAATTTCAGATTGATCAAGTAGAAAAAGCCACAGAAAGTCTATGTCTATAAAGAGGACTATAACGATTTCTGCTGTTTCCTATCCCTGTTATTTGCACCCAGATGGTTGTTTTTAATCTTTTGGCCTGTCTTCCTGTACTCGTGCCTGCCAAAGCAGTACAAGTAAACCTGCAAAAAAGCCCCTGTGGTGAAGGCAATGATCTGGGGGCCACTGAAATCTGTGAAAGCTTTTTTGTTTGTCCAGAACTGAATCCAAATTTCATTGCAAGTTTACTTGCTCAGTAAACTTGGGGTGAAACTGGACACAGCTTAACTTCATTCAGGTGTTTCACTTATATTCTTGGCTCAATTCGTATGGTCATTTCTGTCCTCAGAGCAGGATAGAATCCCATAGATAAACTGGAATTCTAATGTGTAATGTGCTCTGATGTTGGGTTTTTTTAATTCGTTAAATTGGCTTATTTTTTTATTTCATGTATGAGTGGGTATGTAAAAAAATTCTCTAATTTTTCCAAGCAAATTATTATGTCTAATGCCAGACATTTATGTTATTTGAATCAAATGTTCAATATTGACGAGAGGTGTTTTGCATTGCATATTATCCTATTTCATAGGAAAATAAACTCCTGTAATACAAGCAAGTCTGGTAAGAAATCTTCTATAAAAAAATGTTTTTCAGCAGAAACGATCCAATCATCAAAGTGAAAGCTTTTTAGAAAGGAGCAGATCTGAACAAAAACATGTGGAAAATACATCTTTTTACCAAAACCGTTGAAATGCCTTTTTTCTGAATTAAACGTTTTTTTAATTTTGTTTCAAAATTGTAGCATCTGTGACTGGTATCTGGATTACAAATGTGAAAATAATGTATATGCCTTTTAAAGGACTTATATTTGAAGATAAATCTTCAAAGAACCATAACAAAATCAGAGCACAAGCAGGAGACTTTTGAGATTTGAGAGAAAAGGCTGTTGAGGATCAGAGAGATGGGAATCTGGTACAAATTTCCCCTCATGTTACCTGTGCACAAACAGCCATCATGACTGCAGTATCACAGCAGGGGAGGTTGTTCGTTTATACACACTAACACAGGTTCTTTTTGTGAAAATAAGTTACCTGATACAAAGGATATCAATCTTTTGTTCAAAAGACGAAAGTCAAAACAAAACCTTCTAATGGATCTAATTGCATATGATTTTTTTTAAAGCATTTTTTACAGTTTTCTGTCCTTTTAAAGACGCACTATTTTTCAGTTCCAACTATTAGATCTTGCAATGTGTTAATTCGGTCATCATTTGCCTGTGAAACGTCTCATGAAGTCCGTATTTTGAATAAAGACTGTCTACTCTTTTCATTCCTGCTAGCTTAAGAAAGAAGAAAAAAGGTAGGCAGGAGAGAGGGGAAAAAAATTAACCCCTTTCTACGTATCCCACCAGCAGCCTCATCTGGAAATTCCCAGGAGACCAGAAGTTTGGCCTCACCAGGAACAAGATAAAAATGGCAACAACAGTATCTTTTGCGTGTGCTGGAACTTTTGTGCTACCAACATAAAAACTCCATAGCACAGCATGTAATATTTCCTATTTTTGCATTGTATTTTCATCCTAAAGAACACCGTGCCTTTGGAAACTAGGTTGGAGGGTGGCAACCACTGAGTGCATATAACATGCTGAATAATAGGAGGAGGAGGTGAACGCCAACCCTTCCTCTCCTCTCCTGACACAGAGCAAAAGGAAACCCAACTCTGAATGCTAAACAACTATGCAGTATAATTAGGACTTCAGATTTTAATTCCAGTTCGCACAATTAACTCCTCAGCAGTCTTCGGGGGTGATTCAGGTGTATAAATAGAGATGTCCTGTGCCATTTTAGATGCCCCAGGGTATCTGAGAAGTCTGTAAAGGGCTGGCAGATACCAGGCAGGAGCTATGGGAGACGCGAGTCTTTCCGGAGCCACAGCTGGAGGCCAGGCAGCTAGCCTAGTGCACCTAAAATAGCATTAGGTATCTACGGTTGGGTATCTAAATCCCTCTTCTGTTCCCTGTTTAGAAAAGTAGACTAATTAATCCATTGAAATAAATTGATCTTTCTAGGTAGTCCAGCAGTTTCTGCTACCTGATGCTGGCTCTGCATTAGCAACTAAATTTTCATCCAGACTTCTCATTGCACTTTTAGGAATTGCTGCACATACTGCAAGATGGGGTACTGGGGCAATGGAAGAAGTTGCAGCTTTTTGGACATCACACAACTGTGACTATAACAATACTATAACAATAATAGTTATAATAGTTATTAATTATAACTTCATTATAGTATTAACTATGATATCATAGCTGAACTATTACAGTACAATTGAATGACATTTCAATATTTTCTGTAACCTTCCGATATCCCCCTAAAAGAAACAATACACGTCTGCACCTGGAGTCCTTTGGATATATGTGCCAGTACAGCCACACGACTGAAGCTGGTGTCCTCATCTCTGCAATACCTGCCATTCCTTACTTCGCGCATTCCCCAGAATAATGAGGCCCATCATCTTTTGATGAGTCTGTGGGAGTTGATATTCCCAAAATACAACATTACGCTATCAGATAATCACTACTACTTAATACTGCTCTGGGAAGACTATTTCTGTGAAAGCTACTGGGAATACAATAGCAACATGGGAAAGTCAATACAAAAAAGTATCTCTCTGTTTCTGCAGGGAATAGAAAATGTAATTAGGGACAAACTCAGACAGCTAGAAACATTAAATAGTTTTAAGTCTGCTTTTATAAAGATTTTATAAATCTGCAGAGATGGACTAGGGACAGAAGCCAAGGCAACGAATATCTTACCATACTAGATGTGCAACAAAACCACTTATTGAGAAAGGCCCAGACTTTTTGGCTAGGATCTGTATCTTTGGACAAACTGGACGTTCCAGCAGTACTAGAAAAATCTGCTTGAGTATCTTACAGCAGCACAGAAATGGGGGCAATATTGTTTCTGGCAATGCGTTCAGAAAATGTGGCTAGCAGCATACATGGAGAAGATAAAAAGAATCAAGAAGTATTCCTCCTTCCTTGTACTATCATCATATTTTTTTTTCCAACAACAGAAAAATATAATTGATAAGCACCTTTAAAGATCAATGGAAGGATTAAAAAAAAAAAAAAAGGCAGTTAAATTTCACCTGGCAAGATTTTATCATTTTTATTCAGCTAGTCACATACCATTACTGATGCAGGCTGATCTGCAGACGAACGGTGATGTAAAAAGATGCAAATGTAGAATCCTCAAAGCTCCCACTTTGGAGGACTTGGAGTTCACTGTGTTAATGCATTGTGGAAGACAAATAAGCATGTTTAATTAAATCTTTATGAACTACCAAGATTTTATGTTCTGCTCAGTCTTCTGGTAAGAAATTTGGTGAGTGTTCATTCTCATCGTTTTTACTTAGAAAGCAATTCAACAGCTAAAACAGATCCTCAAAGGTAAGGTGCCAGGGGTTGCTAGCCCATTTCACCTTGATAAAAGGTTGGTATTTGTTCGGTATGTTCTGTGGCTTTGCTGAGACCTAACCTGATATTATGTGTGTATATGAAAGGTGGTGGGAACGGTTACATGGAAGCAGAGTTGTAAGATTAATTTCAGGCTGAGCAACCCTGAAGGAGGAACCCATTTTGCCCAGAGGGGAGAAAAAGGAAAAAAAGAGTTTCGGGTTGATTTTTATCATCTCATTTTTCTTGGTTATTACAACTGAACCCAATGAAAACAGACTTTTACAAAGCATGCAGGTTGTACTCACAGTGGAAAGCGGTATCAGTAGGGCTTGGAGAGTAACAAGCGCAGCAGTGGGTCTTGCTGCAGCTTCCAGCATTGCCGTCAGCACTGATCTCAGCTACAGAACTAGCAGGGACCTATTCATTTTTAATACAGCTGCTTTACAGGCTTGTCAGTAGTCACAAACAGGACTGGCAATTATCACCAGAGCTGGTCAGTCCAAAATGGGATCCTCTGGGATGGCACAAGATTTCCAGGACCTCATTTGGACAGGTGGAGAAGGGAAACTCATCCTTTTCAATGGGATAATTGTGTACTTCTTGGTGTAGGTGGTCAAGCCTACCCGCCTCAATTGCTCAGACACACTCATTTGGGTCGAAAATAGTAGGTGAAGGGAGGTCCATCTATCCCAATCATTACTAAGCTACATGTGTACCCTTGCCCAGCAATTGCTTGACTAGGGCGCCTGACAGCCCCAGCTGGAGTCAGGAGCTGTAGTGAAATCAGCATTTGGCTCCAGGCACCTGGCTTGAAGCAGCGCTGCTGGAGAACTTTCATCTGGGAGACCTGTCTGCAGGACAAGGTGGTGGCTGGTGTCTGACTCCTCTCTGTCCCCGCCATTAACCACTACACTTACCATTATCTTAACCTGAAGGAGCCATCCCCTTAATTTGGGAGCCACAACAGCTAGCCGAAGGATGGGACTACTCTTCTACTTGTAGCTTGTCGCTGAGGAGGTTAGGCATGCATGACACCATCATCTAAATGGCTCTAAATGGCTTCTGCACTTCTGAACTTACTTATAACACCTTTTAACATCATGATCAGCATAGATTCCCCGCCATCTCCCTCCCAGGGTTTGTGGGCTAACTTTGGATAGCTGTACAGGGAAGCTTAAATCCAAGGAACCTTCCTTCAAGTCTCCCAAATTCAGATAGCTTGCAACTATGAGTACTAGAAATCAGCAAAAAAATGGAACTCACTTCAGGATTCACATCCGTGAAGTCAAGCAGCTCCCTCCAATTCTTTCGCAGGGTAAAAAAGATCAGAGACAGAAATCATTAGCAGCCTTTGAGCCTATCAACATTAGAGCAGCAGGACTACTGACTATCAACTGGGGGGGAAATGGTATACACTTGCCTGTTCTCTCAGGCAGATGTGTAAGATGGAACTGATTGATTTGTTGAGGTTTTGTAGAAATTCAGTTTAAATGTAACAGAATGAGATGTTTCCTTTCTGCAGTGTAGTAACAAAACACAACCTACTGCGAGTTCCAGTGCATTTCAGAAACCTGCTGAATATTAACTGTAGTAGCGTATCAAACATGAAATCTTCTATATGAAAACTGAACTTCACGAGCACAGTTAAATCCTACCAGAATTTAAGATCAACCTTGATAAACTCTTAGTTTCATCTATTTGCATATTTCTGCAAAACCAGAAAGTCTCCATTTACATTTTTAAGCCATTGATAAAACTGTAAATTTCTTGATTTTTGTTTGCGTAAAGGAGATGCATTAAATTCCCGTAGTCCTAACATGTGTAAAAGGTACAGAACTCTGAACATCTTGGATTTTCCAAACTCTCTGAATCAAACATATCTGACAAAGAAATCACCTTTTTCTGACAGTAAAACTTTGGATTTCTTTAACTAAGTCTCTGCAATTAAGAGTTCCTTGACAGATCAGGCAATTTGGGAATTTTAAGCTTATTGTAATAAACCCCTAGAACCCTGAAATATTCTTTAATATTTTGGCTGACATTTGCTTGTTTATAAAGAAAGAAATCTACCATCTGCTTTCCAATTTAAAGCTTGGATTATAATACCCTTTTCTCAAGCAAAAAAAAAAATTCAATAATCCTTAGCTTTCTGCAGTCTTTGTCTAGCAGAATAGTAATGATTTGTTGTTCCTTCTTATGTATCAACTCAACACTTGACTTGGCAAAGGACATTAGACAGCAACATTTGAAGAGGTCTGAAATTTTAAAATGTTCAGCTCCCTAACAGCTAGCTTTTTGTCTCTATCTGAAGAGGTAAGTTAGTGCAAGGTGTTTCACTTTCTTTAAGATACATTTATATTTCACTGCTTGTAAGCATAACTCACGCTTTGCCTCTGAAGTAGAGGAAATATTGCTTTCCAGGTAATTTAATTCCTAATACCAACTATAAAAGGGACATTTCAAAGACTGTGTTGGAAAAAATATGTTTTGTTAAAAGCCAATATCGTTTACAAAAGATTAAGTGCTGCAGGTGAAAGGTAAAGAAAATGGGACTTAAGAGAGGCTAGCTCATATAGAACGTTATTAAAAAAATCATCGGTACAGCAACTCTATTGAAATGGGGACAGAGAAGCTGCAGAGGTCACCGATTTCATCATGTTGAACTATTTAGGAGACAGCTCTCTTAAACAAAGCTCACATATTAGTTCAAGGCCACTTTTTTTCCTAAGGAAGTTTGGGCATGTTCTCATCCAGGCTCCAGACTCTCTTGCTTGCAGGGAAGCAAGGAACGAGTCCCAGTAATACCTCTCAAGGGATCAGGGGGTGCAGGATGCTTCCCAAACCCATCGGTACGGTGGGAGCTGAGGATCAAGGTCGCCTTTTGAGTCACTTAGTGCTTGTGATATGGAACTTACCATCCCAGAGATATAGCTCCTCTTTATCCGCATATAAGCCATGCTATCTTAGATAAGCTAACCAGCTGGAGCCTGAGCATCCCAATGAGGTGTCACACAATGACCACTGGAAACTGCATCTGGAGGGAATAGAAGGAGAGTTCAGCTCTCCTTTGAAACAAATCCTCTCAGGAAGTCCTTTGAATGCCTGACTATTCTGCTGAAACTACCATTGAGTGCCGTGCTGGTTGTATGGCACTCGATTACGCTTCTGCGATGAAACAGGCTGAACCAGGAGCTCACTCATTTAGTTTTGTGGGCAGGGGGAGGAAGATAACAATGACTTATGGTTAGTACTTAAAAAAAAAAAAAAGAAAGAGAAAAAGACAATGAACTGTGAACCAGCTAGATGAGGAAATGCAGGAGGGAGGAACTGCTCTTTCCAAATAATTAATTGCTGTAATTGCTGTCTCCCCACACAAATCCTCTCAGGTCAGTTTTATTAAAACCCAAGTGCAATCTTAGGCCTTCGGAACAAAACTTTTGTTCAGGAAAGACAGAATTCTCTAGCGCAGGCTTATAGGTGAAGGAAGATCAACTAATTACAAATTATTTTAACCAATATTTGTCAGTGCACTTTGGAGGACTATCAACAGTTCAGAACGTAAAATGATGGGATGTATTCATTGATGCGCTCCAGCTGCTTTGCCTTTCTCTGGCAATACTCAGAGGCTATAAAACTGCCTTAGCCTGGCTGCTGTGACTTTACTGCTCTCCTGCATCACCGAGGCTGCACAAAACAACAAGAGTACGCTGGTAAATTCAGCCCGGTATATTAGCTTTGAAGCTTAAATAAATGGAAGGTAGAAATGAAAAAGCTGTGAGGCTGACGCAAAGATTTAAAGAGAAGGCAAGAAGGACAGCAATCATGCTTTGCTTCAAGGTCAACTTGTTAAGCAACAGAGATATCAGAGAGGAGTTTTATAGACCCTATCATAACAATGATTTAAAAGCACTGGGAAAATATGGGAACCATATGCACAGCTGTAGCCAAAGGAAGGTGCAGAAGATGCTTTTTCCTCCTACTTCTGTCCAATTTTGTCAGAAAAACTAGTCTGAGGACCAATTTGCCTTGTGCCTTATTGGCACTTATTTCAAAATCAGCCTACAGACATCACATAAACAGGACAACTTCACGGCTCTGTATCCACCTTTCAAGAATCCTTTTACAAACATTACATTTAATACCTCTGTAATAGATTACTGGTAAATACGTGCTATCTCTGAGACCACTCTAAGTCAGGGCCAGAACTTATTAATGCTTCAATTCAAAACCTGTGCTCTAAGCTGTGCATCACTCATCAAAGGTATCAGAGATTACTTCCCCCTCCTTTATTTTTATAGCTTGCTAATAAATTCCAAAAGTAAAAGAGCAGATGTTTGAGAGTTCTGGCTCTAAAAAGCAACATAAAAAAATCAAAACTGTATCTGCAGCTAACAGAAAACATTGGTTTCCTTCTAATACAAAATTACTGAGCAAAACTCTCCCTTCATTTTTACCACAGATCACACACAAAAAGAGAGGACAATTTAGGCTGAGTTACACTGTGCTAGAGGGAGGGTGAGGGAGAGACACTGGCTGGTGTCCAACACCAGGTTAAGAGAGGGGCGGGCTCCACCACCTGCTTCTGGAGCAGGAGCAGAAGGAAGCAGGGTTACATTGCTGGCTCTGGGTCACCAGAAGAAAAAACACCCATAGTTTTGACTTGATTCTGCATAGTAAAAACAACAGAGGTTGATTTTGTATGTCCTGTGACATGTGGACATCTACTACTACAGTTTGTCACTGAAGTCAAGGTGTATTTACTCAGCAGTGAGTCTCCGTGGCACCAAGGTCAGTAGGTAAGGCCAGCGTACATCACTTCTACTTTGCTTTAGCCGAAAAGCATAGACCTTCAGGGCTGGGAGGGACATTTAGTGAAGGATCCTTTAATATACCTGTCTCTCCCCGGGGCGAGATCAACTCTTCTGTCATTTCTGACAGAAATTTGTTAAGCTGCTTTCAAAGGCTCACAGTAGCGGAGCCACCACAACCTCCCTATCTTGTGTTTCAACATATCACCGTTTTGACTATTAAACTGAATCTCCCTTGCTGTAATGCAAGCCTGGTGATGTGCAGCTGTCCAGTGCCGGTGATATTATGTTTCATATATATGGTAGAAGAAAATCTGGTCACCGTGATTTTTTTCCTACCAGCAGGTAAATGTTAAATTCTATCGTGTCCTGTAGGCAATAGCACATTCCTGACAAAACTGATGAAGTGAGAAAGGAGGTTGGGTGAATGCCTCTGCCAGTGAAGCATCAGCAACCAACCTTTTTATATTTTTTTTTTTCCACAACTACCACTGCTAATTTGATCTGGCTTAAGCTGTAGGATTGTATAAACTGTTAACGATAAGTATCGATGAACTGCAGCTCTTCAAAAATCTCTCTTCCATTCAAAAGTTATAGGCATGGGAATTAAAATGTATTTGATTGCTTACTCAAAAGTTCACCATTTACTAAAAGGAGGAATGAAAGACAGGGCAGTCGACAGTTGCTTGAGGGTTATCACCTTGAGAGTTGATGTTGAAAGATGCTTGGTTCCCCCCAGTGCCTCAGCTTCAGTAAAGGCCTAATAAAGAGCCTTTGCTGATTCCACCGCTTACCCTAAAATAATCCTGGCTTCCTGCAGGTTTGGAGAGAGGGGGGTTATTTTACAAACATGAGTTTGTCAGACAATATTTGAGCTAGCGCAGGTTTGTAGGATTAGGCAGATGGAAAGGTTTACCTTTGCAGGCAGCAAGGAATATAGCTTGTTCCTTTTAATTGGCAAAGTATGCAATAAATAGCAACATGGATTTGTGAACAGTAAGTCTTGTGACAACACTGCTTTTATACAGAAAAGGCCTGAGGATGGGTTTTAATGCACAACTTCAAATACCAGCCTTTTGTTTTCTATCCAGTACTGCTCTACCCATATCAATAACCTACTACTTGCTTTAATAACGTGAAGATAGGCATGAAGGAAGAAGTGTTTCTGAGAAACACTGATTCAAATCTAAATTTCAAAAGTCTTTCACTAAGGATTTTCTGTGGTCCAAGGTAGAACCTGTGCTGAAACCAAGAGTAGGAGAAGACTAACCCTCCTAGCTCAAGAACATAAAATCTGGAGATAGTTGTGTTTCCATTTGGGTGCAGAACAGACAAAACGTACTGCTTTATTGTTGTTTTTTGAGCTAGCTCTCTGAATAATCAGTTGTAGCTACAAGGATATACATAATCTCTTGGGGAGAAGCAGCTGAAAAATTACCTTTTCTTTTGACTGTAGAATTTTTGGTACCATACATCCACGTGGGATCAATGTGGGAGACTTCTGCAGCTCTTGACTGTCTGTCCACACCTGAAAGCATGCTTGCTAAACTAGAAAAAAACAAGGTGATGTGTTCCTTTCTGAGATCAGAAGTCCAATTTCTGGAAGAAGCTCAAATCAACTGAGCTGTTAGACAATTAAATTTCCAAATTATTTTCATCAACTACCTCGAGGTTACACCACTGGATGTTTCAAGAACTCTTAATAAAATTCAATTCCAAATCTTCAGATTATCATGTCTAGATCTCTGCCCTCAGATTGAATTTAATTTGTAGCTCCTTAAATTATTGTTGCTGTTATTGCAAGAGCATCTAAAATAGTCACTTTGCCACTCCAGAATGTTTTTTCTATAAATTTTCATGCAGAACTCAAAAATTTTAAAGGTAATTTTACTCTTCCTTGAATCCAGCAGACACCACAAAGCTTGTTTGAAATTCCAAAGCCTATCAAGTATTTGCTTTTTTGACTCTTAGTAAATAGCTAATTTCCATTTCACTGATCCTCCATCCTTTTTCACAGGTTCAAGTCTTCATCTGTCTGGAAGGTCTCACATCATAGTGACAGATTAAAGGACACATGGTCCAGACTTACAGTGCACTTGTAATTTTAGCTCTCAAGTTTCCCAAATTTATTAAAGGCACATGGATTTTATCCAAGGCTTTCTAATGAAGCCACAAGGAAACTTGTACTTGGTACTTCCNATATACCTGTCTCTCCCCGGGGCGAGATCAACTCTTCTGTCATTTCTGACAGAAATTTGTTAAGCTGCTTTCAAAGGCTCACAGTAGCGGAGCCACCACAACCTCCCTATCTTGTGTTTCAACATATCACCGTTTTGACTATTAAACTGAATCTCCCTTGCTGTAATGCAAGCCTGGTGATGTGCAGCTGTCCAGTGCCGGTGATATTATGTTTCATATATATGGTAGAAGAAAATCTGGTCACCGTGATTTTTTTCCTACCAGCAGGTAAATGTTAAATTCTATCGTGTCCTGTAGGCAATAGCACATTCCTGACAAAACTGATGAAGTGAGAAAGGAGGTTGGGTGAATGCCTCTGCCAGTGAAGCATCAGCAACCAACCTTTTTATATTTTTTTTTTTCCACAACTACCACTGCTAATTTGATCTGGCTTAAGCTGTAGGATTGTATAAACTGTTAACGATAAGTATCGATGAACTGCAGCTCTTCAAAAATCTCTCTTCCATTCAAAAGTTATAGGCATGGGAATTAAAATGTATTTGATTGCTTACTCAAAAGTTCACCATTTACTAAAAGGAGGAATGAAAGACAGGGCAGTCGACAGTTGCTTGAGGGTTATCACCTTGAGAGTTGATGTTGAAAGATGCTTGGTTCCCCCCAGTGCCTCAGCTTCAGTAAAGGCCTAATAAAGAGCCTTTGCTGATTCCACCGCTTACCCTAAAATAATCCTGGCTTCCTGCAGGTTTGGAGAGAGGGGGGTTATTTTACAAACATGAGTTTGTCAGACAATATTTGAGCTAGCGCAGGTTTGTAGGATTAGGCAGATGGAAAGGTTTACCTTTGCAGGCAGCAAGGAATATAGCTTGTTCCTTTTAATTGGCAAAGTATGCAATAAATAGCAACATGGATTTGTGAACAGTAAGTCTTGTGACAACACTGCTTTTATACAGAAAAGGCCTGAGGATGGGTTTTAATGCACAATTTCAAATACCAGCCTTTTGTTTTCTATCCAGTACTGCTCTACCCATATCAATAACCTACTACTTGCTTTAATAACGTGAAGATAGGCATGAAGGAAGAAGTGTTTCTGAGAAACACTGATTCAAATCTAAATTTCAAAAGTCTTTCACTAAGGATTTTCTGTGGTCCAAGGTAGAACCTGTGCTGAAACCAAGAGTAGGAGAAGACTAACCCTCCTAGCTCAAGAACATAAAATCTGGAGATAGTTGTGTTTCCATTTGGGTGCAGAACAGACAAAACTTACTGCTTTATTGTTGTTTTTTAAGCTAGCTCTCTGAATAATCAGTTGTAGCTAGAAGGATATACATAACCTCTTGGGGAGAAGCAGCTGAAAAATTACCTTTTCTTTTGATTGTAGAATTTTTGGTACCATACATCCACGTGAGATCAATGTGGGAGACTTCTGCAGCTCTTGACTGTCTGTCCACACCTGAAAGCATGCTTGCTAAACTAGAAAAAAACAAGGTGATGTGTTCCTTTCTGAGATCAGAAGTCCAATTTCTGGAAGAAGCTCAAATCAACTGAGCTGTTAGACAATTAAATTTCCAAATTATTTTCATCAACTACCTCGAGGTTACACCACTGGATGTTTCAAGAACTCTTAATAAAATTCAATTCCAAATCTTCAGATTATCATGTCTAGATCTCTGCCCTCAGATTGAATTTAATTTGTAGCTCCTTAAATTATTGTTGCTGTTATTGCAAGAGCATCTAAAATAGTCACTTTGCCACTCCAGAATGTTTTTTCTATAAATTTTCATGCAGAACTCAAAAATTTTAAAGGTAATTTTACTCTTCCTTGAATCCAGCAGACACCACAAAGCTTGTTTGAAATTCCAAAGCCTATCAAGTATTTGCTTTTTTGACTCTTAGTAAATAGCTAATTTCCATTTCACTGATCCTCCATCCTTTTTCACAGGTTCAAGTCTTCATCTGTCTGGAAGGTCTCACATCATAGTGACAGATTAAAGGACACATGGTCCAGACTTACAGTGCACTTGTAATTTTAGCTCTCAAGTTTCCCAAATTTATTAAAGGCACATGGATTTTATCCAAGGCTTTCTAATGAAGCCACAAGGAAACTTGTACTTGGTACTTCCCATCACTTGAAGAAGAGCGTAGGTACTGTTGGTATGTTACCTCCCAGGATAACTTTATGGTGCAATGCATAATAAAGCCAGTCCTCTGCCCTCTATCTGTTTTTAACTGGCTTGTCCTTAATCATCATGAATTCATGCAAAGTAGGATGTACTAAGCACTAAGACTGGAACCAGATGTTGTCAACATTAGGAAATCACCCCAATCCTTTGTAGAAGTTCTTGTTGTAGGCTTAATAACTCAGAAATCTGGCTGATTTCAGGGCAATCTCAAGCTATGCTTTTTCAAAGCGGGTTTTCTTCCTTTTCACAGGATGGGAGTATTCACCACACCATGGAGGAAAGCACTGGTAGAGCAATTCTCCAGCTGCCAAGGCAGTTCTCAGTTCCCAGCTGCCTTCCTGCTTTGAGTTCTCTCTGTTATTTACCCTGTCTCTGTGCGGGCAAATGCCTGACACGTCTATCCTCAGTAGCTAGAACTCCTGTGGTAATATTAGCTTCACTCTTCTCTCATCATTAACCCTCAGACAAATGAGGCTTTGCAAGTTTATCATTTATTCCACATTTGCATTTGGTCTGCTTCAACATTTGAACATCGTATCATAGCTTACTCTATTTCTGCTAATTGTTTCAGTACTCATTTTGATCTGTTTTTAGGACCCTTCAGAAATATTTCAGGTGGGGCACAACTGACCTGGTTTATATTTGTTAGACTATGGCAGATTCATGTTCCAGTACCAGCATCACTAAAGGTTTCATCCAAAGGCCACTGGTCTTTTGCACGCCTCTAGGCAAATATGTTCATATAAATAATTAAACCACTATGCAAATGTGCTCTTTTCCTATAAAATGGTGTTTCTTTAATATCAATATCTGGAAAGTGATTGGTGTTCAGCTATTTAATCACTAACCTTAGGTTTCAATTCAATATCACAGCAGTGATACATGACCATTTACTAATTATTTTTTTTTCAAGTACTCATTTGTTTATTCAGTAGGTTCAATATTTCTAAGACCTTAAACCTGGAATCAATTTCCCATGGGCTTATATTTGCACTCAGGCAAAGCCTGACTCATTTTGTACTTAGCCCTCTTGGAAGAAATCTCTACATTGCATTTCCTCAGCACTGTGAGAAGTAGTCTTGGAATTTGAAGTTTTTTGGGGGTGGTTTTTTTTTGTGTGCGGTTTTTTTTGGGGGGGTGTGTGTGTTTGTTTGTTGTTGCGTTTTTTTGACTATTAACACCCTAAGTTTGCATCTAACTTGGACATGTAGAAATGAAGCAGTCTTATTTTTCTCTCACATATGAAAACATAATGAACAAGTGCAGGTTTTAAACTCTGTGGGCCCAGGATGGGTCCATCCATCCATCCACAAATGGATTCCTGCTCACTCTCCCCTAGCTGAATTATTGCCACAGTACTAGCTAACAGTAACAAAATGATGATTTGTTTTCTTGAGAAATCAAAAGCTGCAGATAAAGCTTGGAGTCCATATAGAAAAGAGGTTTTTGTTTTATATCTAATATTCTGTGAGGAATACAGCCTGAGACCAGTGGTGTGGTACACTCAGTATCTTTGGAACTGTGCAAAGTTGCTCATCAAACTGATTTTACTGGTTTGTTTCCAGCCAATTTACGTAACTGGGCTGGTATAACATTGTCAGCACACACTGGTGGGTCTGGCCCTAAATCTCAATAAAGAAGTTATTCTTGATGAAGTCAAAGTTTTTGCAAACTATAGATCTGCCTTGGATAGAAAGCAAAACATGCCAAACCTAAATTGTGGGTGACTAAGATTCATAAAAATCCTATTCAAGATGCAATAATTAGAGCAATCAATGCATTTTGATTAACTGATTACCACCTTTCGACTGCCAGTGGCAGAAATAACCTCCTTCTATAAAATCACAAACTCATTCAGATTAAATTGGGAGCAGATGGAAAGTTGTTTGTGTTATTGACATTTCAGTTCCTGAATACTGTTCGAAAGCGTGCGGTACTGCTACACTGTAGTGTAATTAGAATAAAGCAACAAAATCAATCTCTTTTCACTCCACAAATACAAAGATTATCATCCAAAAGGTCAGCCTAGCATACGACAAATATTGACAACAAGGAGTGCATAGCTTCCTAAATGTCCTTTTGCAGTGTTCTCAGCACATACAATTGGGACTGCATACAATTTCATTAAGAAAATAATTCTTAGTAAGAAGACACTTACTAGGATTTCTATATGGGGAGATCAAATAGAATCAGATGTAAGCTCATGCACCTCAAACTTGTTTCACCAGGCTTTTACCTATCCTTTATAACAGAATTTGGACCACAAACAAATTTTGAAAGAAGGTAAGGCAGCTGTCACGTGTTTATGTTTGTGTAAGATGCTTTGGCCTTTAAGAAGTTGAATTTGGATTTTGCACATGTATTAATTTATATTGACCTATCTTGTTTTCACTGAAATAGCAACTAACAACCTTTCGTTTTGGAAAATATGTTAACATGATTGTAGTGTCTATTGTTTCTAAATGTCTGGTTTTCCCCACACACAGAGGAAGCAAATTAACTCTTCTTCTAGCACTATTTACATTACTTGGAAGGCAATAATTTGGCTACATTTAGGTGCAGTGCCCGCAAAGAAATTACAGTACTCTGAATTTTCAACAGAACTACCAACCCATCAATTTCACAAACTTCTCAAACTCCAGCTGAGTTTTGAGTGGCATTAGGCATATTCATGGATTTTGACCTGAACCCCCCGTGTTTTAAGTGGTCCCCATTTAAAACCGCTTAAAGCTTTCCATTTATATCTGGAGTTCTAACTCTGGAAAGGATGTACGTCGGTTCAGACGTATCTGTTATATGGATAGTTGTCCTACAAAATTCACACAAAGGAGCATCCTGAACCCTGTTTCCATATTCATGTATGTATAACAGCACTATTAAAATGGTGATTATGTACATGACTTTGCATCCTAATAAATCTGGAGAAGAATTTTGCATTAAGTGGGCAGACACTTTACAGAAAGGCGTAAAGTTCAAGGCTTTAAAATCACAGGGTCAATCGTTTGTTATAAAGCCATGCTGTGTGAAAATTCTGTTTACTGGCAGCATGATCTCATTGAAGTCCATGCCGTGTCATTTGGAGTCAGCATGACCAGTGGTTCTAAGTGGGGAACATAAGCCACTGTTAAGATCTGGGGAAAAAAAAAGGCACTGAAGAATTGAGATGAGGTGTAATCTTGAAAATACTGCAGTGCAAAACAGTTGTTTAGCTATTTGTTTTGGAAACATAAGTATAAAATAGAACAAGCCCACTTTCAAAATATCCTTTGAATTCGTCCTTTGTCTTTGGAGTAAGCCATTTTTAAAATGCACTCCATTACAAAAAGCTTTTTGTAATGCTATGCATATATTTTTTTACTGTTTAATCTGAGATTATAGTTACTGGTTCCTGGGTTTTGAGAGTGCTTTCTGAGCTCTTTCATCACATTTTACTTTAGGATGCTTTCTACAATAGAGATAACACCATGGCTCAAAAGGTAAATATTTAATCAAGGGATTGCTCCTCTTATCAGCTCTCTGATAATGTTGATTAAATACATCAACTTGTTTGAGCAGCAATACAGAGAATTGTCTCTAAGTTGTCTTGCATCTATAACCTTCCTTTAAAGTAATACAAACCCCTGTAGTATCTACTGTATAAGAAACAGGTACATAAATCACACGATGACAAACAAAGCATTTTCAGCACTGTTGTTCAGCGCAGTACAATGCCAAATTGATACGAAAGATTTACATTTATTTTGCTCTAGTACCCTGGCATCGGTACAGGACTGGAATATATTTGTTCAAGTACTGCCCAAAAATACCCAAGTATTTTTACAGGCTTCGCTGTCCGAGAGACAAGAAACCCTGACTTCAGGTCACTTTGATCTTGTTTGGAAAAGAGAGAGAGCATGTTCCTGCGTGCAGGCTTTGAGTTTAACTTTGTTGTCCTGGTCTCAAGTGTCCATTAGGTGTTTATGTGTGGAGGAAGAGAGCGCTGCTGTTCCCCTCTGGGCAGAGCGGAGCTTGTTTAGAGGGACGGCCGAGAGCGATGCGGGGCTGCGCCGCAGGGCAGGCTGCAAGAGTGGACACCCTCGAGGAACCGTGGCACTGATTTTGCCATTTTCTCCAGCGTTTTTAGAATGGATTAAATTTAGAATTAAAGCTCACGTTGGCTCAACATCAGGAGATGCTGTTTTGCTGGCCTAGTCACTGGGTGTTCAGAACAGCACCGGACCCGACTTGACATTTGTTTTACAAGCAGAAACTTTTTGCAGACTTTAATAGGCTGAAACAGATATTCAGGAAATCTAAAGGACCTCTCCAGTCTGCACAACCTGGTCTGTTAAAGGAGGCTTTCCCAGCTGGGACAACAAATACCAAACAGAAAGTACCTTGTCCTAGCAGACAAGGATGAAATATTGCTTAATTACAAGGGAATCCAAATATTTATTGTTAATAGCAGTTTCTAGGCAAAGTCTATGTATCTCAATTAAGACATGCAGTTTTAAAAAAGCGAGACTGGCTCCATTCTTATGATAATTCCCTTCTCCTCTGCAGGCTGCAGAAGCGAGCTGGTCCAGCAGGGGCTGGCTTTGCCTGGACCTGCAGACACCTCCTCAGATCCTATTGCCAGGAATCCTGCAGGACACAGCGGAGGAAGAGGGGGTCGAGGAATGAGATTCCTCTGACCCTTCCCAAAGCTCGGGCAGAGGGGATAAGGGATCATAACAGGCAAGGGCTTTGCTCTCTCTGTTCCTCCACAGGGATAAACACAACATTCACATTCTCACCCTCTGCCCAGTACCTGTGCAAAAGGGTCTGAAAGAGTTTACTATAAGTCCTCACCATGAAGCTTTGTTTTCAACTCAAGTTGCCTCCTAGCTCTGCAGGGTGAAACGCAGCCAGACTGCGCACCAAATAACGCATCCTCTCACAGCACAGGTAAGGGCAGGCAAGGTTACGGAAAACTCAGTTATACGCAGCTTCCAGGTGAACATGAACCTGGTCCAAAACCCGGTGCCTCGTCCTTGCAAGGTTTGTGTGGAACCACTGGGGAAGTTACGGGTGCTGCCGTTAGCTCTCGTGCACACCAGAAAGGCAGGGGATGGTATCACTCTGGAAACCTGGTGCAAACTTCAGGTAGATTTACATAAGAAATAAATACAGTAAATGTCTACTCCAATTATTAGTAAACAGGTGGCACTCGGTAGCCACCAAGTCGGGGGCTGCAACTAATAAGAGAGCTCTTTTGAAATGGGCTGTCATATCATCTCTTACTGATTTCTGGAAAGGACTGCTCTGAAATTAATGAAGATTCTGGCCAAGACTCTAACAAGAAGCACTTTTAGGAATTTCACAGGCCTTTTAAGCTGAGGTGCTGCAAGCATGAAATGCGGGCAGGAATGAAGAAATTGTGAAAGTGTTGGATCGCTGTATGGCTGGTCCTCAGGAACAGCACACAGCTGAACTGTAGGATCCATGCAATTCATTAGCTTTATTATTTTGCAAACCCTCTCCTCAAATAACGCAAGCCTATGTCGGTTAAAACAATATAGCTTCTACTACTATAGAATACACTTCTGTAAAAGCCTATAGCCTAACTACAGTTTTGTCCTCAGACATATTTTGTGGCCCTTGGGAAAGCAACAAACAAGTAAAGAATTCTGGTCGCCGCCTCCATGGACTGCATCAGGTACACGGGGAGTAGCATGCAGAATGTGGGATTTAACAGTTTGGAAGAAGCATGGTTATCTGCTTTTTATATACTATATATATATCCCTGTCTTAATAAGTCTTCCACTATTTGATTGTTTCTGGATATTTTTACCACCTTAAGATACAGAAGTCTGAAACAGGCCACAGTATGCAGAGTCTCCTGTGTGCCTGAATGTAATTTTCTGAGCACGGAGATGATCTCTTAGCTCTCTAGAAAATCTGAACCGAGTCAGCCTGCTCCAACGCTTTCTTCTGCCACCCACGCTGGCTCAGCAGACAGCAGGGAGCCTCCTGCTACCAGCCAAGCCAAGGAGCCTCTTTGCAGGCTAAGCCATTCATTGAGATAGTTCACTAAAAGAAGATAAAAATGTTACGGCAAAGGCCCTAAAGTGCACAGAGGAATTTAGGCGTGAGCTGAACAGCTGTGCTGAACCAAGGCTTTCTACAGGATATGCGTTTACATACATGATGAGGCACACCAACGAAAAGGACTGAAGCATAGCCTCAAGCAATGAGGCTAACATCCAAAGCTCAGTGAAACTTTTATAAGAGTTTTTCCACTAGCATGCAGACTAACTAGTACTGTTGGGTTGAATCCTAGCATAAAATAGTTTAACAATTTAATTAAAGCTGAAAACTTTTTGTTCATTCTGCAAAAGCTCACTAACAGGCAGCACTGAAATGTCAATAACCAATGCCAGGGAATTCTTTCCCACATTGATATGCGCTAGTAACACCCATTAGTTTCAATAAGTAATCATTTGAGACCAAAGAGTAGTTACATTTCTAGTTTTAGATTGGGCAATTTGAAATTTTCTTCACTAGGTGTCAGAATAATTTGTTTTATATGAAAGCTTGAGAGGCAGGAGTGGAGATAGACTTGTTCACTACCTAAATCATGTTTTTTCATTTTTTTAATGTCTAAACCAATCTGCTTTTTGCAAAGCCATTTACAATTGACTATTAATTTGCATACTCAAAAAAAGCTATTAATGAAAGCAATGTAATTTCTTCTTCTCCGGTGCCCTAGCTGAGTGCCTAATTCAGTGTTTTGAATAAACTGAAGTTTGGGTGATTTATGAGTACAGAAAATACATTTTCTTTTTTCATTCTACTACGATTAAACTGAACTTCCTACCAATGAATTTAAATTAAAATGACAACGGCAGTATTTAAATTTTATCCACGCATAACTGTGTTGACTTCAATGAATATTGCATTTTATGGGATGTGTTAGTACAGTTAAAATGTTTATGAACAGAGACAAATAGTGAAGACTGAGTATTTCTTCTTTACTTGAGTGGTCTTGTTTATAAATTCTAAAGTCATTTTACAGAAAAATGATCAACATAGTTTCAGCTAAGGTAATTTCACTGGAAAAGTAAGATTTCCTCTTTCAGTTACAAGACCCCAGAGATGTTTCATGAATAGTTATGCAGGATTATTTTTTTTATACCGTCTTGTTTTTTCACCACTGCTTTAAATAAAAAAAATGCTGATTTTACATGCAACATAAGGTAGAAAAAGAGTAGGAACATGAAAACATACCCAGCATCACTGCAAGTTCTTTCTGAAGAAAGGAAATCAATTTCCCTATAAATGTCAGTATTGATAGAGCAGGAAGAGTAAAAATCCCAGCTTCACACTAACACATAGGAAAGCAAACTTCATTACCTACACTTGACTTACACCAGCATAACTGAGACCACAATCTCACTCTCCATTTGAAAGTGTAGATGAAAGGCTGATTCCCAAGTTGTGCTGTATTTTCTCATTTTTGCAAACACTACTAAAGTACTTACACAGGAAAAAAATGCTTTCGGGAAGGCTGGACAAATGACTATTTGTTATTTAAGAGATAGAGCCATTTTGCTGAGAGTTTAGTGGGGAAGGGGAAGATTCCTCAGATATTCTTACTTACAAAAACAGGCCCATCTCTGGGATTTGAGAGAGTAGGATGCTGCTAGTAAGTATGCAATTGGATGTTAAAAATATGCTCAAATACGTCCTTTGATTTCCTCTTAGAAGAGACCTGGATATACCCGTAAACTGCTTTCCTTGCCTCTTTCTTGCTGAAGAAAAAGAAAGAATTCTTACAGATGCCAACAAGGTGGGATACCAAAATGACTGTAAATTTCCATCTTCCCTATGTCTTTTTTTTTTGCCTAGAGTTTTAAATAATGCTAGAGGTATAGAGACCTACAGACCACTTTCCCTTAATGGCAGATTAAATTTTGAATATGTGTATTCTGATATAGATGCCTATATTACCTTTAAATGAAAAATAAGGTGAGCCCATTGACCCCCATCCCCTGCTTCATACCAGTTTTTTATTGAAAGAGTGTGTCCACATAATAAGGATACAATTATTTATTTTGGAATTGGCTCATAAGCTTAAAGCTGAAATACTTTCCATACAGATGAATGCTAGAACAATTAATGTTTATTTTTGGCCGTTTTGTCAGTTTTAGCTGCAGTTTTCAAAGGCGAATAAGAAGTTCACATTCCTTGGGAGACACTCTCTTAGCAACCTCCGTTAACTATCTGAACTGGTTACATTTGATTCACAATTTTCAGCCTTTCTGTAAAGCCTTAACAGCCAGAGACCTACATAAACCAAAAATGTGAGGACAAAGATCATGGGGAAACAAAGTAGCTTCACTTTGATGTATGCGCACATAGCATTCATTTTTGAGACTTGTTGATAAATTAAGCTTACAGCAATGACTTGGCATAAAAATTATTAGGTAGCTCCCTTTACAGTTATAAAGATTCCTTAAAACTGGGACATCTTTCTCCATGGCATCTGTACAGCACTTTACAAAACACCGTACAAAAATAGTACTGCTTTAAACCTGGCGAGTGAAACGCAGACGACTCTTCCAAACAAAGAACAAACATGAAAGCAACACAGTGCACAATTAAACACTCATATTAAAGACTGAACATCAGGATGGAAATGCACAAGCCACCTAGAGAAGAACAAGCCACATATTGCTCATTTCATTCAAGTTACACTAAAATATTAGTTTTCTGCTGTTGCGAGTGAAGCTATTTCCAATAATTAGCATAGTATTTCTCAGGAAAGCATTACATGAGCGTTCTTTTCTGCTGCTCTGAAGACAGAGAAGCATCCAGCTCAAGGATTAAAGGGTTGACAAGGACTAGCCCCAGCTTGACTGCACAAGGCTGTTTCTTTCAAACAGCTCTCCTCAATGGCTCATCCACCCGAGAGTTATTTGGAGCGCAATGGGCAGCTGGTGGGCAAGGGAGGTCCAAGGAGACACATAAGAAAAACAGGCAGGGACCAAACAAAATATGAGTGGTACTCGGTCCTCCTTCCTCCACAGTTAATTATGGCACAGGTGAGCTGCTGGACAGTAGAAAGGAGAAATCCTTCACTTATTTTCACCTCTGAGGTGAGATCACAAAATACTCTGTCCTCAAAGAGCAGAGAACAGGTCTCTGCAGGATGATGCCTCCCAAACCCATGCCAAAATGCACCCAAGCAGCACATAAACCAGCACATTCTGCCTGTCATGATAAGTCACATTGCCTGAAGCCTCACATTATTTTAGAATATCTTCTACTGCTTTTAACTGCTGTCTTTCAGGGGTCATTTAGCTTATGAATAACCTAGCCATTCATTCTGCTTCATCTGTCATCTGCCACTGCCCATACTATTTTATTGCAAACTCCAGTTGAACTTGTTTTCTTGTACGTGGCCATAAATTGTCTTGTGATGATTTGTAATGGTTATCATACAAGTGTAAAACATAGAAGGAAAGACAATACATTAAGTCACCTCTAATGTACTGGTGACACTAGCCAAGTATTTAATAAAGCCAAGTAGTCTGGTAGAGTCTAGTTAATTCCCTTATAACTTCCCTTACCTCTGCCTCTGTTCTCTACAGTGCAGATGTATAGAATCATATCCACCCATAACTGATGCATACATGGCCCTGAGTAGGGAACACAACCCTTACCACATAACCTTTGTAAAACACAGCAGACTCCCTTCCTCATTAGGGGAACGTCTGCGTCACTGCTGAAAAATGAGAAGCAACGTTCCCTTGGGCAGGGGAAAGGCATCTGCTGGAGGACACTCATCCTAGCCAAGGCACAGTGTCTTCTCCCAGAGCTACCCCCTCGAGTTCAGCGCAGAACACTACAGGTAAGAGGATTCAAAGCAATTACACAGGTGTCATTTGATAACAGGCTGAGCCTTCACATGCACAGCTACCCTAGCTCTCAGCTTTCCTATGGAACCAGCTAGACCTGTACCCAAGGGCTCTTAACAGTGCTAATATTTCAACCCAATGCCACCTCAGGCACGAAGACTGTATGGGCCAAATAGGCCACTACATGTAGAGAAGTATTCCAAAATTGCATGGGCACCTATAGCAGGTGGGAGGAAAGCATCTGTTGGTTTGTCTAGAGCAACAAACCCTGTTAGAGCCAGTCTGCATCAGAAACAAATCACAGTTTTGGGCTCTAAACTCAGTCTGACTGAGCAATTCATCATCTGTACCAGACCAAACCAGTAAACCACTAGCAAGCAGGATTCAACTCATCCTTACTCTCTCCAACATCAGAGAAGGGTAATATTAAACTAGATTAATTTCATCTGCTTGGGTTCAAACCATTCCTACATTTTGCTTACTTTGAGAAAAATATTTGAGAACGTGAAGAATAGTGGTTGGCATATGCAAACACAAATGATCACAACAGCATTCAGTTGTGAACTGAGAGCAATGATTTCTCACTCACAAGAGTGTTTGACAGCAAATAGTATAATTTTATTATTAGAAAATTCAAACTGTAGCGGTATTAACTATTAAAGAGAAATCCTTAGCTTTTTAAATGTCATAGGGATGTGTGAGGGGCAAGAGATTATGAAATATAGCCCTGCAGGAAGTTAAATGATTCTAGAAACAATATTTGCTTCTCATGGAAACCCACTTAAAGCAGAAATCAAATCAAACCGACCACCTCTGATAACATAAAGCTGAAGAACGGCGTGACGAAGTTCATATGCATAACCTTCTTTTTTCCTTGGTAAGCATGCTGCATTTACACTGTAAACCCTCAGTTAATCATATAGCACATTGGTAAACCCTCAGTTAATCGTATAGCACATTTCAAAGAACAAGAGTAAAGTCCTATGCAAGCACGTGAGCTTTGGATAGTCCTCATGGCACAGATGTAAGCAGTAGGTAAGTGGCAGCAGCACACCAGGTCCCAGTAACTGGGCTCATGGTTATAGCTGACTGTTCACTGAATAGGATGACCTTCTTTGTGGAGGGTGCAAGTCAACTATTTAGGCATTATCCTGAGTTAATTTATAGTATGAATCCACTGGCAATAAATCCATCTTCTCTACATCTGTGTACTTTTACCACTTATGTGCCTCTGTTCCTGCCCTCGAGTAGGCAGAGATCCCCTGATCCCCCAACTTACCTTTGCCAAATACTAGAGCTCCACTTCCCCAGCCTACTACTGTTCATTTGCACCCTGCCAAATGCAATTCACGTTTGTCCGAGATTTGTTTTGCAGCAGTGCTGAAATCTTTTATTTTATTTCTTCCTGGGCCATGATGGAGAAGTGTTTTCATGCACTGTAGTGTTCCATTTACGCTGATAGATGCGAGCGCTTTTAAGAGCAGAGGAAATGGGAGCAGTTGTTTTAAAAAATACTTTAAAAGTGCTGGAGGATGCACCCCTCCACCTGGCACTCCCTTGTTATTTATGACTACCTACTCACTTCAGAACCGGGATCTGTATTTACATCTCTCCGGCAAAGGAGTGCTCTAACTTATGCCCTCTTTTCAGAACTATTTCACTTTATATGGTGAATGCCTGTAAGCATTACCCAGAGAGCATTAGGATAACTTCCTAGCCAAACAATTAAGGCACTTACCTGTGGTAAGTGGGTGGTGACTCAAGTTCCAGTCCCTGCCCAAGTAAATGTAATTATTCATACAAAATTTTGATTGTGTAGTCTCTGTTCTTGGAGACTTTCGAGATCTGACAGGATAAAGCCCCAAATAGTTCTGAGCTGACCTTATTTTGAACAGGAGTTTGGACTAGAGACCTCCTGAGGTCCCTTTCACCCTCCATTATTCAGTGACTATCAAGTTACAAGATGAGCAAGAGATTTAACTTTAAAGATAAGATGTATTGGTTATTAGGGCACTCCATCCTGGGAAATCAATAATACAAGTTCTTTAAATAGGTGCCTAATACAGCTTAGCAAAACATAAGCTCTAGGCTACAGGGCATGAACACTCTAGCATTTCTCCAGCATTTCTGTGACTATTACCCTGGACATCTCACCCTGATATTTTGGAAAGTACAGTTAAAAGATTGTAACATATTTCAGGATTAATTAAAAAAAATCACCATTTTCAACAATTTTATTATTTGCTAAAACCCTCTGCCCAGTTCTATTTCTCATCACCTCCACTGAGGATGTTGAAGGACCACTTTCCTCCATCAGGAGCTCCTGGTATGTACAAATATCATTTTCCATTTATTCCCTACTTGGAGTTGGAAGCAGTACCAGGGAGGAGGGACCACTAATTTCCTTGAACCCCTCCAGCTCTCCATACTTGAAGGCCATATTGTACTCCTCATTCCTTTAGCACAGGAAGTCTCCAGCTGAACACAAATTTTACTTAAAAAAATATATTAGGTGCTTAGTTCTGATCTCTGCAGGAAAAAATTATGTATTTCCCAGAGTAGAATGTTTATGCTGATCCTATTTTAGGAGAGCTTATTGAAGGAAAACGGCAAGAGCGTGGGGAAGACATTTAATATACTACTGCTTTTTCCAATTAAATATTGTGAATATCCTTCAGTTAAATGCCTTTTTTCAGTTACATAGCCATGTGGGCTGGTGAAAGCAGTAGCAATTCTTAAAGAGCTAGTACATTCTAGGATGTGTGAAGAGAGAATAAGAGATAAGAAAAAATTATTTTGCAATAGGTAAAATTATTTTACAGATGAAACATGTCTCCTTACTGAGCTTTTCCTGCTTGTACTTTATATTGGGTGCAAGTAACAGAGGTCTTGGGAATGAACTACTCATTATTAACAACTTAAATGGGAGTTTAGAGGGCTTATCTGCAATGAATTATTCAAGAGCTTCATGAATTAACTGCTGAACTTTTCATACTTTTTTTACCACATTGTTCCATATTGGACCTCCCAGTCAGGTAAAACAAGTTAAATGTTAGTAGTAAGAAGAGTTAGCTATTATGGCAAAACTGGTTTTGATGAGAATATGAAGGGACAGCTTTCCGAAAGCATGGTGTTAGGCCAGATAAATAAGGGGTAGAGACGCAAAACTCCTAAGAACTGAAGTGTGAATAGGGTTACTCCATGCAAGTGCACTAAAGCAACGGGGGGAAAAAGCTGCTGTTCACTCGAAGAGAGAGAAAAATCTTTCTTAAATGCATTATGCTGAGAGGTTTCTTCCCACCTAAAAAAAAACCCCTTCCACTTGCTCTCAAACGCATGTACGAAGCAGCTATCAGACACAGTCAAATGGGAAGAAACTTGTGATTTATTTTTTTTCAGGAAACAGACTGTAAATAATCATCGAGGTATTAGAATATGACTAATTAAAGTTGATAAATATAAGTTAAAAGGTAGCAACAATTCACTCCAGTGAGGGCAATATTATACCTGGATATTCACTGGTGTTTTCCTACCTACTTTTTCTGTGAAAGTTCATTACTGGCAAATATCAGTTAGATAACAGCTACTGTAATTTTTACAGGCTCTATTCCACTTGGGGATAGGCATTTCTAACATGCTGCCAGCTGGAGAACGCAGCAGTGTGAAAGGTGGCTCTATTACCTTGCCTTGCTGGTAACAGGCTTCCCCATGTAATGTTGAAGTTGCGTTCCTCCACTAATGCCTGGCCACTACCTCTAAGAGAAAGAAGTTGTTTTTCCTTCTTCTTGGCCCATTCAGTGTTTGGTCTGAGGTTGGAGAGCATTTCTTTCAACATGTAAATTCTTACTTTAAGTTATAGGGATTGTTCCTAAAGTTACTGTGTAAGTCTACTGTGCCACAGTCCCCATGTACTTTAAGACCTCTGCGCAAGTTTAGAGTGAAAACCCAGATCCAAGTAGAAGAAAATTATAATGCAATCCCATTAGGTACCCTACAAGCAGTAGTTTTTTACTGCTTATGGTTTTACTTTTTGAAAAATGTGTATGTAATTAAAAATTGTGTTTGCTAAGTTTCAGTGGAGCTATGTACACTAAGATTTGTAAAAAAATTAGTGTGCTATACAGTATTTAATGAACTGGTGAAAGACTTTGCATTAGCGGGCAGCAAGAGGGGATTTTTTTTATGGTATCGATTCACTTTCTTGAACTCTGGAATTAAATGGCTTTGAAATGAAAGATTCCACCTGCTGTGATTTTTAGCATATGGACTGAAATAGCTTTCATTATAAAGGTGATTGCTATATAACAGTCAAGTAGCAATGGAGAAGAGATGAAAGATGATTCATTTAAACAAGATTAGATTGAAAAAGTTACCTTTTAGCAAATTAAGACCACTGTTCTAGACTGTCTATCAGTACCTGAACAGCTTTGGTCCATATTCTGCAATATGAGAAAATATAATTCAAAGAAACACCCAGCATCACTATACTTAAGTTATTTAATTTCTGAAGAATGGTCCTGCTTAAGTGAGCCAGTCTGCTGTTGAAGTAATTTACATGTAGCATGCAACACCAGGACCAAACCGATCTGTTCCCATATGTATACGTAAGTGAGGACACAGTATATTTAGTAATAAAAGCATATAAGTAACTTAATTCAATACACAAATCAAGTGTCTGTATGTGGCTTATAACAGATGCACATCTCCTGCTAAAATCCATAAAAGCCTCAATTTGTTTGATGAAAGAATCATTCTCATAGACACAGTTAGAAGATAAATAGCAAAAAGCTGAGTGCCATGTTTGGATCACATATCTTCAGATACAGCCTAACCAGTATAAAATTTGTCTGTTATGCAACACAAAAGGATTCACTTTCTATATTAATGACCAAGATTCTTTCTTCCCTAAATAGCTAATCTGGCAACTGAGATCTGATTTAATATTTGAGGTAGTGCATGTACACACACATGAAGGAGCAAAAGGAAAAAATTTGTGAGTATATGAAAAAGGTCATAGATGAGAGCAACATACGCTAAAGACCACATCAAGGCTCTTAATGGTTTTTCCCTTCCCACCCCTGGTAGAATTAGAGTGAAAGTGCAAGTTCCATTAATCTTGAGTAAACATAATAAATGGCAAAATAACCCAGTGCCAAGACCAAGTTTGAGCTAAATGAATGCGGTGATCCAAAGGTTATATTCTTTTGGAAGACATGGAGACATCTCTGTAGAAGGAAAGCGTCTCTGTGGAAGAGAAGACACAGAAGGGAAGTCCTAACTTCACAAAAGATTTACCGTGAAAGCAGATGCGATTTTGCTTTAGAAATGTCCTATTTAGAGCATAGAGAACAGGATGTTGAATGTCTCCTCAGAGGTGAGCTTGTTAACTTGTTATAAACAGAATTGGCTTCAGTGACTCAATAGTCACAGAAAAGAAGATTCTCATGACTTGCGAAATTCCTTAAACTGTAAATTTTCTGTAGGAAGTGAAAATGCTAGAAATTACAAGGTTAAAAGGAGTAGCATTTTTAAAGACACCTGAGCAATAGTACCATTTCCCATAGGAATGGGTTTGCGGAACATCACACAGGTTAAATGCAAACAAGTCAGTCCAAGTAACAGTTTCAACAGCAGCAGAATTATCTGAATTATTCCAAGAGATACAGCTGACTATGACTTCTATTCTCACACTGTTAAGAGATATCAAAAGCTTTTGGCCAGGGAGGTCTGAACTACTGTCACTTGACATTAGTGGAAGGAGCTCTATCTGCCTCAAAGCCTGAATGCTCAAGACGACTAGGCCTTTTGCTTTAACAGGAATTTCCATGCTGGAATTATGGTGGGTTTATGATTTAATCTAATTAACAAGAAATCTTAAAAGAAAAGCAGTATCAGAAAGGCTCTAAACTAGCAACACTATACTGAAATGAGAAGGAATTTGAAATACAACTCACTTTAGAATTATTGCTCAGACCACCTTTTAAAGATCTACAGGAAACTGAAAATTTAAGTATCTAGTAAGATCTTTAAGGACTCTTAGAAGGCTTAGCACTAGGTCTAGAAAGATAGATTCTTTCAACAATAAGGTATTTTTACATTAACATTAGTATCGAGGTATTCTAGCAGCAGCTGCCTCGTAATCCACCCTAGTGTCTGGATATCTGAACTTGCTTTAAGTTTTTAGCAGTGTCATATCCTAACAGCTAAGCTGTGTCAATGTTATCAGACTGTGTTTGGTTTGGGGTCTTTTATTTTATTTTTTTTTTACAGCTTCTCTGTAGACACCAAAAAAGAAATTCCTTATCCCTCCCTCATTTCAGAAGGGTCCAGCAAAATGAAATACAGTTATTGCATAACACCTTCCTCTAACAAGCAGGGAGATTTAAGGCTGTTACTGACTTTTAGACTGAGTAACTAAACAAAAGCACAGGGGAAATCAGAGAAGTTGGAAGAGAGAAATCTTCTCTTTGAGGTACTCTAGGAACTTCATGTAGCTGAGGCTGCCATTCCAGCTTAATTAAGGCCATTTTCAGGCAAGGGGGAGGAAAAAGGTGTTTCACACTTACTAACCCCTCATTCCCCACCTCATTTCTAACCCAATATTAAGAGTCATGAGTTTGGCGCACAGCCTTCAGCCCCGCGTTGGAGCACATGGGGACCACACAGACCATCACACCCCTGGCTGCTTCCTTCACATCCAAGAAGGAGGAAAAATCAGGAGCAGAACCTGCCAGCGCTGGCAACCCAGGAAATTCCTGGTGTGAGCAGCAACAGGGACAAGGGTACAAAGCAATTTGAACCAAGTGCTCTGTGCCTAAAGCTGACATGACTTTTTTGTTAATTACTATTACTTGGTCTCTGATAAAAGGCAGCAATATATTAGAAGTGACGCTATCAGCACCATCATATTGCTGCTGTTTTTCTTATAAGTGTTTGCAATATGCGACAACATCAAGAAAGAATTAAAACTCTTCAATTCAATTTCAATTGAAAGTATTAAGAATTGTACGCTATGCTGTCTGGGAAAGGAGAAACTGGTAAACATACAACTCAGGAGACTTCCAAGCAGAAAGGGACGCAAGACTAGGAAGAGAGTGTCTTTTATAATATAAAGGTCATAAGCTTCAGACAGCTTCATTTGCAGTCACTGTGCTTTTGCCCAGCTTCTAAAAGCCAAAGAGAAACACAAAGCAATAGCTTTCTTAAAAAAGGCAAGAGTTTCTCCGTGCAATCCCATTCAGTTACTTTGACATTGCATTCATTTTGAATGGAAACCAGGCATAAAAGGCCAGCTATAGATATCCTTTAAAGATAGTTTAAGAAAATCTTAGTGATTCACTTCATTTTTTGATCTTGTCTCCAACTTTGTCAACGACAATCTTTTGCTTTATCAGAATAAACTTCTAGTATAGTCACCTTGTCCAGGTTAAAAACAAGTACGGGTGAGGTTAATAAAAGTCAAAGTTATCAGAATTGCTCTGGATTTAGAAGATTTATCACTGGCACCCTCACCTTCTGCCCTAGTGAGAGTATCAAAATGCCAATAAAGTTGAGATTAATCACCATGAAATTTGATACAACTATGGGCCAAGTGCTGTGGAGAAATCTTTTCTGACAGAAACTTCAGCTGTGCAACTTCCTTTCCAGTAAGAGGTAATACCATTTGGACTTCTGAAATATTACTTGCCTGGACCATGTTTTATGAAGACCCATTTACAGCATTATAACACAATAGAAAGGATCTAAGCCATGCTGTAAAACAACTTTCATTTCAATTCATTCTTCAGTGCTCTGCTAGTATAAATCAGGCCCAGTACACAGGATGAGGTCCACTAAATGTCAAGTACAGCAGACTGCTTATCTCCTTTTAAGTGGTGGGATCATAACTATTCCATCAGACTTTTCCACTGACACATTTAATCATTAATAGCATTAATTAATACCAACTTTAAAGTTTTTATTAATTAGTGCACCTCTTAAGAGCTATAACCACCACTTACCTTGTGTGCTGCAAATAGCAAGGTACTTCACATATAATAGTTCTCATGGCATATCTTCAAGGAACTATTACCAAGCTCTCCCGAGGCTTTGATTTTATGCTGAATGACTACATCTGCAAGCGGTCATATAGTATCAACTTTCAGATTAAAAGCAATTTGGAATTTAAATGAGCTCGTTGTCCGGAAGTCCTTATTTACAGCTAGTAGGTTGCCTTCCTTGCTGAACACACCTAGAAAACAATTTTTGTTATAGTGGCTATGGGATCATTAGAACAGTTGCTGTTTTGCTTAAAGCTAACCAAAATGGTTTTGATGGTTACTTCTAAGGAAAGTAGAGCTTAAGACAACGATATAGGATTTGTAGACTGACATGGAAAGAACAGGTTTGATCAGATTGTAATGACCACTAAGTCACAAAAGCACTGACCATGAAATCACATGTACATAACAGTTAAAGTTGGTGTGTGAGCTCTGCAATAATATACTGGATGAAATTGTAAAGTTTTGTTCCCATTACTCCATCATGTTAAGAGAGGAGCTATGTTGTGGCTGCATGTCATGAATTCATATTTCACTTTGAATAATTTCCTTCACTGTTTGCAACTCACAGCAAAGATAAGGTTGAAGTATAACATCTCATATCAGCTAAAGAAATGGGTTATCCATGAAACATACAGAAAGCTACCCCGGAAACAAAGCAAGTTGACTCCCAACCAGCAATTTTTGAGCCCCACTGTGGAGTAAGTGTAACTGGAGTCAATGGTATTATGATTTAGCCAATTTAACCAGCCTCTTCATCATCCAAAGTATCAGGAACATAAAAAATAATTTATCATAGACTAGAATTACTGCAGCTAGGCATTTTTGTTGCTGTAAAAATGTATTAAATTTACCTGCAGCTCCACAATTAAAAGCTAGGCTTTAGAGGATCTGTGAACGTTAGTATATCTTCAAAGCACTTTACAGATCAATCCTTTTCAGCATCACTCCAAGAGTGGAAAGAATCACCTTTATTTAATGGAGAAACAAGCTGCAGCACAAAGAGACAGTGACTCATCTGCCAGTTAAGTGCCTAGATACTGTGGGTATGATACAAGAGCAGGGAACAGAGTGTCCAGAGCAGATCACATCATCTGCAGCTAGTTTCCAGTACATTAATCTCATCTCCTTTCTATATTTAATCTTTCATATATTTGTTCTGTTAACCATTTTCCATGCCTATGCTACACTGCTATTCGGTTACTTTCCATAAACGTGTACCTTCCATCTGCTTCCCCCCTTTACACAGACACTTAGTTCCCCTGCTATCCGTTATTTGTCTTATACTGGTGGTACCTGAAAGCTGCAAAAATTTTCAGCTCCCTGTATCCCTCTGAGCTTCCTTTCTCAGTGGATCCAGGCAGCCAGGCTCCTTTTCATTTCCAGTAGCTCTTAGTGGAAGAGGGCTAAACGCTGAAAACTGGCTCTGCAGTTTCTTTGCTCCTGAAGGATGTCTATTTTCCACTAAGCCTATAAGGGCACAAATCTGAAGCAGAGCTCTGTTCTTCACCAGCTTGTGTTGATTTCTCAAAGCTTTCACATATATTAGCAATCTTCAAAATACTTTCTTTTGTGTAGTCAAGAACTCAAAATTTTCTAAGTACTTCTGCTAAACCTGCTGTTCATGTCACATAAGATTTTTCCTTCACCACTAAAAATTTAGACCAGTTACATGCATAGTTCAAATTCTGTACTCAAATACCTAAAAGATGGCCTCTGTTTAGTGGTAGAGTGACACTGAATACCATCAAAATCAATGAGACCTTCATATGCAAATGGTGTGAAAAACAATCATTAATATTTATTTCTGTTTCCAAGTATGTATCTCAGAGTCTAAATTTAGGCACTCAGGGAGATGTGATGAAGACAGACTTTAGCTTGGAGAATGTACACCAAATCCCCTGTGTTTCATAGCACCTTACCAAGACCAATCTTGTTGAGCAACTCTAATTGCCACCTATTCTACCTAAATCTAGTTGACAATGCTATGTTTAGGTTAAGGACAGTTTGGAAGAGACTCAGGCAGGTTTATCTGCCTTTTTCAGTTCATGAACTGAAAAAAAACCCTTTTGTTCTGATGGATAATCAGATCTGATGTTGCACACAATATGTACTTCCTACATGAAGTGACACTGAACTGCCTTCCACTACCAAGTTCCATATCTACTTAAATTCTATAAAAGCACCCTGACACCCAGAGAATGCAGGTGTAAATATATACTCAAAATATGTTACTTCCTCCTCCTCCACCGCAGATGCCTTAGTTCCTTGTCTGCAAAGTACTGTGGTATCAGTAAGATCACAACAAACCTGTTGTTTAGACTTCGTGGCTCCTTGTATCTTTTTCGAAAGGCTCTTCCTTCTGGATATTAAGTTCTTTAAAACTCTGCAAGACACCTTTTTGCTGTGTGAGGATAACTTGACCCTAAGGTTTAACTAGTGAGATGTTAGATAAAACCATGTGTTACGGTAACAAGTATTATCTAGACCAACTTGTTTTCCTCTGATAGAAGCCTGCAACTCTTTCAGCATATGTTTTTAGTCCTGTTTGACTTCAGAAAAACAGTACATGTACGAAATGTTTATTAACATTCTACAGGTGCTGTTTTTGTACACCTTTTTTCCTAAGCATCTGGTCCAACATAATCTGGAACAAGGCTATGTGGATCTTTGTGTCCTCACTCATAGGACAGTTATTAGGATCTCAATCACATTATAATCCAGACAAAGCAACAGATCAAACGCTAGACTCGAAAGACTTGTCCTCTGTGCTGTATGGGTACCTCAGTAAAAGTTAGCAAAGCAACAGAAATTCAGAACACCTCATGACATAGGTGACCACTGAGGAAGACCCATGCAACCAGAAATATATTGATGGCAGCAGCAGCACTATTAACTCACTCTTAAGCTTTTTTTTTTAAACTTAAAATAGTAGCAACATCCAGCAGGATAACAGAAGAAGTCACTGTATGTGGAACAACTATAAATTTATTCAAAACACATCTATTGTATCACAAGAAAATGTCACACCTATTCTAATTTTAAAATACTTCCCTGCAGCTTTACATTTCATTACACTGTAGTGAAGAAATCCCCTCCTGCAGTAACTGTAATGGTTATTAGCATGTTATTTGGGCAGCTACTAATATAATGGCATCATCGTTCTTAAATTAGGCTTCTGAAACTATGAACAATGCATAGCAATAACTCTTACATTGTCTCTCAGCATAGTATCAGGTAGTTATAGGAAGATTCATGGAGATAAGTGGCAATGAAATCACTTATGTACACTATGGCCACATGCACCACTGATTGTAAAAGATTTCTGTAACGAGTGCATTGTTATAGAGAACATGGACAAAACACTTGCCTTCAAAAGCCTTACAACCAGTGGCCATCAAGCAGATTCCACTAAAACCAGGTGAATACTCCAGTTTTTTTCCTACGGGTAGGAAGATTTGTCCTCTCACCCTAAAACACCTATCCCAGTCTGACCCCTGGTTAAGGGGAGTCCTTATACAGTTGGCTGACACACTGCTCATTTGCAAGGCCTGCAGTGACAGTCCTAGAGCTAACTGGAAGACATTGGACACACTTCTCTTCCCCACCTCAATGCATTCTTTGATCAACACTTTTTAACCTGGTTGCCTGCACTCTGCACTATTTTTGGTCAGTTGTGGCTTCAATGTGTTTGATCGCACTACCTGCAGAAGGGGAGTATGGGATTATCACCCATTGATAAGAAAACAACAGACCATCATCAAGCACAAGAAAGGTTTCAATCCCAATAACATCCTGATTCAAGAATGTTTTCTACATGGCTACACAGTTGTGCAAGACAAAATTATTTCAGGATATATTACCAGATTATTTCTTCCACATGCAAAAAGAATATAGCACCCACACAGAAGAGGAAAGCATCTTCTAAATCATCACAAACAATTTTTCATATGGCGCTAAGTTACATGTCATCAATTTATGGCAGCATTAAATAGATGACTTACTAACCTGCTTCCTTGGACTCCCCAGTAAGCCCTGGGGGAGCTCGTCCCTCCCCGCCGCAGCCGCACACGCCAGTCCTGGCCAGAGCCGTCTGCCACTGACTCAGAGGACGAGCGGGAGGAAACAACACCCTCTAAGCTGGCACAACTCAATCTGCTCAGCTGATATGGCAGAAAGCCACAGAGAAGGGAATTTGTTTTCGCTGGTGTTACTGCAATATTTCAACATGCTTTAAATCGTTTAAGCATGTTACCTTCTGAGGGCAAGTACTGCATATACAGGCACAGAAAGTAAAGCCTGCCCAAGAGGAAGGAGAGCCTCACAGCTGAGATGTTGAACAGCGACTGCAACTCAGAAGTTGGTGTTGAATTTGACTTTACGGACTTGTTCAACTTCATTCTTCTTGCAAACCTCTGAGATGTTTAGGACAAGCCAGAGTTTTTCGGTTCCTTAGCTCCACTACTGTACTCCCCTGTTCTCCTACTCTCTACATTCTGAGAAAGTTACCTCCTACAACTAACATACTGCAACCTTGGCTCATGCCCTACCATAACATACAAATAGGGGAAATACACAGGTTCACAGGAGGCAATATGGGATGCAGATTTCATGTTTAGCTGATCCTTTATAGTCTCACAGGGGCCACATGATTAATGCACGCCGCATTTTGAATTGTCTGGAGTCCAAAGCCTAAAGACACTTTCACAATGGCCGTACCTTAACTTCATACTCTGTAACGTACAGAAAGCATAACGAGTCCATACTCTGAGCTGGCTTGCTAGTGTAGCTGTCAGAGTAATGATTTTTCTCTTATTCACCTTCAGAACCAGGTAGCTCAAACTTGAGTTAGAAGAACCTACTTGTAATTGTTTCTGGCCATCATCAATTTAGGGAGAAGTTCAGAGAAAAAGCGTATCACATTTGCACCCCAGGCACCTAAGTACTTTAATAAAACAATCTGCTCTTTCACAAAGAAATTTGGATCAAAAACAATGCTTTTGCCTTAAATATGCTTTATACAGATTAGGCAAAGAATCCATTTAGGCATTAATTAATTGAAGGATATTTCCATATACCACAGGATGGAACAAGCTCCTAAAACATTAAGTAAATCTTTTCCATCAACCAAGACAAAAAAGGTTTATTAGAATAATTGTGTCAGTTTACACAGTTCATGCAGGATATGATTGTCATCTGCAAAGGCAACTCCCTTCAAAGACTGGGAAAGCATTGATCCGATTTCAACAAAATACTGTGTGGTGACATGGCAGAGGTACCCTCTTTCCCCTTGCCCACAGCTCGCCCATTCTCATTTTCAGCATGCTGAAGGGGAGCAGGCTGACACCATGGTATGGGTCTGTGAAGACTGAAAGTATAAATTGCATTTGTCTGTGCATTCATTTTGTTGTCAACCTAAATAATACTGGTCTTCTAGGAGTTAAAGCTCTTTAGGAGCTCACATTTGGTATGCTGAGTATTCTTTTATAATCTCTAACCTTTCAGCAGCTTTTTTTTTTTCCAGCTCACAAATTTCTCACCTCCCATATCATAATTCCAGTTGCTTTCTGAAAAGCATGTCTTAAACTAGCAGTAGTTCCTTAAACATAAATAGTATCATTATTATGTGGATTAGAAACACATTACAGTAGAAATCCTATGGAAATGGCACTTGCTGTGTTTTCAGAAAAAAAAAATCTTTGCCATTTGAGACCCATGACAGAAATTTAGATTTGTTAGTTGCATTAAAAAAAAAAACCCTAACTTAACAGCAGCAACTTTTCTGTACATCTTTTACAAGTTTGATTTTTTGGCATGTATTAGAGCTTTCAAGAAAAGCCGCTAAAATAACAACTCAAAACCTATTTTGTTTTAATGCAAATTCCAAAATTCTGTCAAAAGGTTTCTCTTTGGCAACGAACATAAGCTAGAACATTATAAATTAAAGAATTGCTGATGAACTGAAAGGGAAAATGTGTTGCTAAGTATTTAGGAATGAGCAATATTAGTACCTTAACTAAGACCAAAATTAATCATAAGAAAATTTGTATACCTACAAGAAGGACTATAAGTAACATTACCTGCTTGCAAGTCAGTTGTCACCATTGATGTGTCTGAGAAACAAATAATGGGTTTTAAAGTGGCTGCCTACTGATCAACCTGTTCCAAGCTCCACGTACATTTAGATGAACTGCAGATCTGAATGAGCATCACTTCATCCGAGAGCAGATTCCCTGGGATGCCAGTTCCGCAACACAATCCAAAATAAAGCCTTTCTCCATCCTCACCCTGCCAAAAGTGGTCAGATGTCCTCTAAAGCCACCTGTCTCCAAGTCACCTAAAGCACCACTCCAACTCAAAACCAGATTAAGTCTTAAATGCAGGTTGAACTGATAGAAAGCATTTGGTAATCTGCCATCACAGGTTGTAGGGTTTTTCTTTTCCTAACCATGACCTCCCTGATTGTTTCTCTTCTTAGGTTGTCTGAAAAGGTTTATATTTAGCACACAACCCCTTTTTACACAGGAATTACAGGAGAGGTTTATGAAGATTTTAAAATTCAGAACTGCAGCCTGTCAGTTTTTCTTCACACAGCTCTGAGCCCAGTTGTGAATTTGTGGAGGTGGAGGTGGATGTGCGGGGGAGTTGCAGGCTTCTTTCTCCTTCTTGCTGATAGGAAAAGATAGGCAGCAGAAAAGGATATCAGGTTTACAACATTCAGATAGAAGAGGCAACTCTAACATGCATATCACCATGGAGCACAGCAAGCAGAAGGTGATGTCTCTAAGGGAGAGCCTGTACATCACAATGACATCACTCAACAGCCCAAGGGTTGTCGAAAATTACATGCAGTTTTAAACACCACTGTTGATGAGTATGATACGTGCTTATATTTTTAAATAAGAAATGGGTCAGAGCTCATCAGCTCATGGATATTTTTATGATCCATCCAATCAAGAATTCTGAAAACAGAAGAGCTTCTCCTGAGCATACAAAGCAAAGGAGCATTTTAAGCATAAACTCTAAGTATGCTTCATGAAAGGCTGCACATAATGAACATAAATGTGTAAGAGGTAGTTAAAAAGATGCCTGCTTTTAAAAGCCTAAACAGGTGGTTCTGGAGCATGACAGATTTGTATCCTGCCATCATATTGTAACTCCTAGTTTACTCTGGTATTTTCAGGATAACTAGACCCAATGTTTCATTGCATCAGAAGGTCTGATCTGAGCTTTTAACTAGAGTCTCCCCTGTATTTCTCTAATTTAGCAGATAAAGTTTTCCTGAGATCCAGTGGAAGAAGCTGAAGCTGGATATATTCAGAGTATAAATATGGTAGAGTTTTTCTTTAATTTTAGTAAGGAAAGTTAGTAAGGAAAGTTAGACGTTGAACTACCTTACCAAGGGACACAGTGCATTCTTCATTGCCTAACACCTTGAACACCAGAATGTCTTTTTACCGCGCTTCATAGCTCTGAGGGCAAGAGGGAATGGCATGGGGGCCAGGTGCTGCTCTCCTCGGACACCAGCAGGATTTTCACTTCGAAAACCAAGAGGCACTCTATGGGTAGCAAGGCTGGCTGGGGAGACATGAGATGAGATCTCCTTAATGAAGTGGGACAAGAACATCTTCAACAGGCTTGCTAACTTAGTGAGGAAGGCTTTAAACTAGGTTTACTGGTGGATGAAGACCAGAAACCAGAGAGAAGGAATAAGAAATTGAGGAAACGGGGGTGGTACCCACCCAACAGCATAACAAGGGAAGCTCTCACTCTTCCTGCAAAAGTGGTGCAACCAGAGAGCCATCTGAACTGCTTGTACATGACTATGCAGCACATGAAACAGGATGAGTCAGATCTGCATGAACCTGTAGAGCTAAGATGTAACAGGGGTGACACGAAACAGATGGGAGAGCTCACACAGAACCCTGTAATGGGTGGATACAGGCTCTTTAGGAAGAACAGGCTGGGAAGACAAGGGGTTGTGCTCAGCATAAATGCTCAATGCATAAAGCTTTGCCACAGGATTGGTGGCAGGGGACTGGGAGCTTATAGACGAAAATCAGAGAGGAAGACAAAAAGAGTAGCCATGCTGGAGGTCACCTACAGACCCCCAGTCAAAACCTCCTTTGAACAAGACGAGGCCTCATACCATAGGCCTTAGCTCATGAGAAATTTCAACTGCATAATACTTGTTGAAAGGGCAATACAGTGAGATGCAAGCAATCCAGGGGACTTATGAAACACATCTGGGAAAGTTTATGCTGGAAATTCTGGACAGGCAGCTAGAGATGGTGCTCTGCTGGACCTTCTATTCATGACTAGAGAACTTGCTGGGCACATTCAGGCAGTTGTAGCCTTTACCACAGTGATTATGACTTGCAGTTTTAGACCCTAAGGGAGTGAGGCAGGCAAAGAGCAAAGACCCTGGCTTTCAGCAGAATGGTTTATACAGGTGGCTGGGACCCTATAAAGCATTGCCTTGGGAGGCAAAAGGTCCCGGGAGAGCTGGCTGGTCTTCAAGGACAACCTCGTCAGGTCACAGAAGTAGTGTATTCCAGTGTGCTGAAGAGTGAGCAAACAAGCCAGGAAGCCAGCTTGACTTCATAGGGAACTCCTGAGTAACTCAAGTACAAAAGAATATATAAAGTTGAAAGCTGAGACAGGCTACCTTGGAGGCATAGCAAAGCATTGCCTGGGCAAGCAAAGATGTAGCTAGAGAATACCAAGTTGAACTGCAGCTGAAACCAGTGGGGAATGCAAAGAACAAAGGCTAGTAGCAGAATTTTGTGGTGAAAACTGCTACCCACAGTACAGAAGGGCCAAATTAAGGGCCACTTAATCAACTGGATGTAGCCAGATCAATAGGACCAGAAGGAATGCACCTAAAGCTGGCTAACATAATCTTTGGAGAGCCATGGCATTTGGGGGACGACAGTAACTGAAGACAAATACCATGCCTTTATTTAAATAATAAGACAAGAAGGAGGCTCCAAGATACTACAGGCCAGTCAGTCTCACTTCACTCCCTGGGAAGATTTTGGAACACTTTTATAAGTCAGTGATTTGGAACAGGCAACGTGAATTTAGTAAGGGGAAAATCACACCTGACCAACCTGTGATGGCTAGCTCTGAACCAAGAAAAAGCAGTAAGATGTAAGTGGTCTTGACTTCAGCAGGTCTCCAATGTTGTCTCCCATAACAACCTTGTAGCCAAAGCGGATGGTACGGATGGACTACAAGATGCATAAACCCTGGCACACTGGCAGGTTCAAAGTTAATAACCAACAGTTCAAAGTTGTACTTGAAGCCAATCAGTTACTATTAGTGTTCCTCAAGGGCCAATGCTGGGGTTGATCCAGTTCCACATTTTCATTTATGTCCTGAAAAATGGGATGGAAGGCACCCTCAGCAAGTTCAGTGGTGAGTGTAACTGGGTGCATGATTGATGCAGTGGGGGATAGGCTGCTGTGCAAAGGGACCTTAAAAAGCTGGGAGGAGTAGCAGAAACCTCATGAAGTTCAAAGACACATGCAACATCTTTCACATAAGATAGAATAACTCCAGTTAAAAAAAACAGAATTCAAAACAAAAGCCATTTACAAAAAAGGAAGACTCACTAGCAAGATGTACCTTGCTGTAAGAAATAAATAGAAGTACAGGAGTTGAATACCACGTCTGCTCTACTAAACCACTAGCTCTACTGAAGAAGAGTAGCTTTATAGTTGGCCAATTGAATAGGTGTTTGTGGGACAGGCTACACTGCTGCTGCATTGCATGCTTACAGTAGCTGAATTGCAATGGGTTGCCTGTGGGAAGCTGCTGCTTTGCACTGGGAAACTACAAAAACTGATCCTACATATCAAACTAAGATAAATCTAGACCAAAGCCACTTTTTCTGTTGCTGTTTACCTTGAAGTCCTTTTCAGGATAAATGCCTGTTCTTTGGACAATGCTTCCTCTTGAAGAGGACAACACTTCCTGTTGAGGAGGACTTGCTCTGGCTTCCTGAACAGGAGGCTGCAGGTGCAGCCTTCACATGCAGATGTTCCCTTCACATGAAGAAATATTTTTGTCAATATCTGCTAGATGCAAATATTGTTTCACAGTGTTTCCAAGCTTGAAGTCCCCTAACTATAGATTGCTTAAGTTCAAGGCCATTGCACTACCTATGGCAAGTACTCCCTTCTTCCAACTCCTACTTATTTTCTTTCCTCATAACTCTAGTGCCTAGACAGGAATTCCTATAGTCATGTCGGTTTTGTGTAGTCTTTCATTTTCTACATGCTACCATGAGTAAAAATCCTTTCCCCTGTCATTTTCAAGCCATTAAACTGCCACTACAGTGATTCAAAGTATTGCTTTAAAATCCTGTTAAAGGATTATGCAAAAGCCTTTTGGCAATGCTATAAGGACAGTACGTTAGGCTGCAATAGGAATGTGTATATAAGTGCAGTGGAAAGGGGGGGAACAAAGTAAGGTGAAGATTTTATGAAATTGCCTGATGCTAAACATGAAAGAAAAACTGTAATTCTCAAAGCCTAAGCAAAGGGTCAGCGTAAATGAAAATACAGATGAATGAAACTGCTCCCAACTGAAAATGGAGGTCCTCAGTAATCTTACAGTGAGCAGTCCCATTAGTTTCAGTGGTTCCTCCCACCTGCAAGCTGCATCACAGAACTGGTAGCCACATTTTATCCCAGCACTGCTAGAATTGTTAAAGGGCAAGATTGAAAATGATGATAAAGCCGGTGAAAAAATGTGTAGTCTATTTTCAGGCTAACCACTCTGCAGCTTACACGTGGCCAAGGCATTTGAAGTAAATGACATGAACAAAAGGAGGAAAGAAAATGCTGTTGAGAAATACTTGCATGGGGAACAGAGTTAAAATAAAAAATTCACTTCTAAGTGCAGATGTCTGAGAAGTATTTACATAGCTCAAATCTAGCGAGTGAAACTTTGCTTGGCAAGTGAACATTTATATCATAACTTGCTATAATTGCCTTCCTCATCAGGAATACATTTTTATTTCTAGGTCAGTGGAAGTTGCACTTTTGGGTATGATTTTTAGAAACCCACAGCAAGGGTCTACCTCATCACTGAGCTCTTCCTTTAATATTTGTAACTGTGAGAAATCAAATAGGAGCACTACTGAAGAAATATAGTTGTGACTTATACTTCCAAGCCAAGGTTTTTCCCTATACCAGGAAAAACATGCTAGGTCTAATCTATATGCATCTTCCCACATGTATATAGCTTTATGTAACCTAAGTATAATATAGATCTTTTCCCTTACTATAAAAGGTTTAAGCCAACTACTGCTTTTAGCTAAGTTTCTCTATATTAGGTATTCAGGCTGCTGGGTCATAGGGTGTTAAATCCATTTTCAGCACCTATTCCTGAATCTAAAGCGCCAGGACCAGCCAAAGCAAACCAACAAAAACTCAGTTTGCCAAGGACAATCTGATCCTAAATTTTTGAATGATTGTATCTTTGTCCCCCAAAACCTTTTGCTGTACTGTGTTGCCTGATCGTTTGTAGCCAGCATACGGCTAGCATAAGAGTTGCAAGAAATAAGGATTCAGTTAGCATTCAGATTACTATAACACCCCTGATCTATACCAAATGCATACTTCTGTAATACGTATAGAACCTAGATCCAGCATCAGTGAATATGTATCCCTAGACAATATTTTCAAGTTAAATCCAAACCCGTCTTAGTTCATAAGGAATACTTCACATGAAAATATTGCTTCTATTTGCAAACATTTACAGTAGCTACAATCTCTGATTATACCAACTATGGGCACAAGCCACTAAAAGGTGGTCTCATGGAAGTGAGAAGTCCTGTCACATCGTATGCATATATATGCAAGTACTCACTTTAACTTGTAATTTACTTTTCTCTTTTTTGTTTTAAACTTGAACTCTGAGCTAGCATGAGTACAGTCACAGCTCACCTCTGCATCATTACCTGCAAGACATCAACTTACCATGAATAACAAGCCAAGTGGAAAACTGTGACAGCATGTGGCCCCTATTCTTTTTTCCCCTGATCCTTAGGGAATCATTTTGTTCCTGCCACTTATCACCATGAGCTACACTTCCACCTCCCAACACAGCAACAAGACCATATCAGTCTCATCCCAGCTTCTCTGCTGTGTGTGCCTCTGCATACATGAGCTGTCCTTGTATTCTCCAGACCAAGCCTCCTTTGTTCTAATGAGAAGCTGGCTGGATTTAGCCACTAGCTAGCTAGGAGAACAGCTAAACCAGGAAGTTTCCTCTGTCACTCAAAATTCTTAAAGCTGGATCTGATACTCTGAGCAATATTCTCTAGTATGAACACAATTTTACTAGGCTTGATTGAGTCAAAGATCCTTAGAAAAAGTTCTATCACCTGTGCTACATAGGAATTCAGACTAGAGAAGGGTCCTCCAAACAATAATCCAGACGAATGAATTTTTAATATTGCTATCAAAAAAGCTAGTTTTGGTCATTTTACTCATATTATAATGCACAATCAGAGCTTGTACCCTGGAGCTTTTCACTACTAGGTAGAACAAGACTCAAACACCATTGTTTGCCTTTGTGTTGGTCTAACACAACACAAGACTCATTATTCCTGCTTTTTCTTTTAAGAAGCCTATCAACTCTCCAGCTGTTGGCACCAACACCTGAAAGGAATTAAAATGTTAAAGATGATGCTTGATGAGAAAGTTGCAATAGCTAGAAGGGAACCTGTTTGGTTAGACTTGTTAAGTGTGGCTTATCTTCCTGCTACAGCAGGGTTAATTCCTTCTTTACTAGTAACCAAGAATTTTAATGGTTCCTGGAAAAATATGCAAATTGTTTTAGATAGTTTTCACTGAGTATACACAGATAAGTTGGATGCTCAAATTTGTTTTCCACCTCAGATCACATAATTCAAGATGATCAGGAAGAAAAAAGGGGGTGGTAAGTCTAATTTTTATGGAGGACACCTGCAACCAGCCATTGTCTTTTTAAAGATCTTTTCATTAAAAAGAATAATAATGAGTTTCCGAATGAAGCATCTTCACAGCTTTTAATAAGGAACAACTGCTCTTACTTGAAGTGCAGTTGTACACTATTCCTCTTCAGTGGAAAAGTAGAAGAAACCCACTACTTTAAGATTCCTCTTTTATTTTGTTTTCCAAGGAATTAAATTCCATTCATGTCCAGAACTGGGTGAACCAGCCAGGAAATCACTTCCCTTCCTACTCAAACAAGTTTCACAGGGATTCAGGCTCACTATGGTTTTGAAGGAACCATTAAATGCATCCTTCCATACCCAAAGGGTGGATTTTATGTTTTTATTTTTTATATTAACTTAAAAATACTTGTCAAGAATAATTTAGAGCTTTATCTCCCCTGGAAACAGACTGTACAAACTTGCAGGAAATATACCTTAAATGATAGCCGATAATAACGGTCTGATAAAGGTACTGTACTGGGACTTAGGCAATCAAGGTTCATTTTCTAACTCTTTACAGGGTCCCAGCTAGACTTTGGGCAAACTGTTTTCTTTGTCACGGTTCTTTTATAGGAAGGCATATAAAATCCACCCTTCACCTGCCCTCTCGTCTTGTCCATGAGACCTTCCAGGACTCTGTTTAAAGTTTTGCAGTGCTATCATATTAAAAGCAAATAGCAATGTGTAGGAGACCTGGCCTTTCTGGTCTAAAGCAAGCATAGCAACAGGAGATGAACCTTCCATTCATTTAAAGGTAATACTTCCAAGGTTTTTTTTTTGGCTTTGTATGCTCAGAGGGGTGGCAGGGTCTATGTGCAGACTTAAGATGAATATCCTCATTCTCTTAGGAACACTTTTGTACTGAGTAGAACCATGCACAAAATGAAAATTCAGACCAAACTAACCTTTCAAATATAACTTCAGAGTTTTCTTTTATGGCTTGCAATAGGAAAGGAAAAACACACCACAAGTTTGTCTCCATGCAGTGCCATTTGTGATGCTTTCATTAGAAGTTAAAACTGTAAAACTGAAAGTCTCACTTTCTGTATGTAAACAACCAGCATTTCTTCTAAGAGTCACTTTCAAATTAAATACACTGCCCCAGCTGTCATTTCTAGCTATTTAATCAGAAAGATGTTTCCTAGGAAAAATAAAGCAGGAGGTGATTAAGTTAAATTAGAGCCTATATTTACAAGCATCCCCTTCAGCAAGAAGATTTCTCTGCAGCATATATATTCCTAAGGGTTGTTCAGTCGTGGTATCTGAATAAATGAGACTGCTAATGGATGAAGTGCACAGTATAAATCCCACTTCTAGACACCCTGCCCCTCTTTACCAACACAAGTGTTACAGGTTGATCAGCAGTATAACTAAAGCGCCCGGGGGCAGCTGAGGTAGTGCTTTCCGTTTTCTTTCCTCTTATCCTTTTTTCCATCCAATTCTAGCTACAAAACAAACACATTTTTAAACACAGCTTGAGGCACCAGAGGTGACAGCTCCTTCCTGCATCCGTTAGCCTCGTAGTTAGGACACTCACTCCAGACAACCTCACTGCCTTCTCAGGAGAACGAAGGGGAAGCAAAGCATGTCGCCGCTGGAAGAAGAGGGGAGGGTTTCTTTTCCCAGCGAGGCAGTTCCACCACAAACTGCAGGAGGATCAACAGGAGCAGGACCTACAGGTCCAAGTACTGAGCCCCAAAGCTGTTTGTTTGCCATCGCTCAACAAATCTGATTTAAAAATGCACTTGCTTTCCACATTGAAATAATCCACAACACTGAGAAGATTTAAAGACAATCTAAAGACTCCAGAGCAATTGGCTGCAGCAAAGGAAAATCTTAGAGATAAGTCAGATATTGAAATTATATTCCCATATTTTTCATAAGTCTTGCCAAAAAGGAGAGCAAAACACCATGTTGCCTTATTTTCAGTTTTGCTTTTTCCCACCAAAACTATCCTCCACCTCATGAATCATCCTCGTGGTATTCTGTTTATACTGGATAAAACAAGAGAGAAAGATGTTTTCTTTAAAACTAGATACTTACAGTAGTTTTGGGGTTTTTTTTTCACATTCTATTATATTCTACATACATTACTGAATATACAAGTAGAAATTGTAAATAGAAATATCTGCTTTAAGGAAAACATCTAGCATATTAAAATTCTCCTAAACAAATATGACAATTTCATAAAAATACAGACAGATAACATGCTAAACTGGATGGGATGAAATCCTTATCTCTCAGGGACAGATGAGAAAATAACACCATTCATGTTCTGCAGGCTAAGATAGCCTGTCCACATTACATCATCTGGAGATCTCAAGATGCAGAAGGAAGTAAAGTAGGAAGAGTCTACGCACAGATCTAGTTCCCACATTAATGGTGAAGCAGTGAAGACAACCCTACCTTCTGATGGGGAGGCACACATCACATAGCTACTGTTGGGGAGCTGAGGGAAAAGGCAGTGCGCTATGATGCCTTTCCTGCCAACCCACCCCTCTTCATCCCAAACTGCCATCTGACTCTATGCCAGACATTGTTCTTTCAGAGGTCTCTCACAGGTTTCTCTTTCCTTTTGTTGCATTAGGGTTTTACATAAATCAAAATGTTCAAAACATTCTTTTTCATGGCATTAAATGGCATATGGTGTTGGGTGATGAGCACACTGTTAGGAGAACAACTGTTTTTCAGAGGAGAGGGTCTGTTGTTAAATTGGCAGGCAGATATTTAATTCCCAAAGTCCAGGGACAGTTATTCAGTATTTATGATCATTTTTTAATACACAGCCTAGGAACGATTTCACAGAGCCTGAATCCCCAGGTTGCCTGTTGTATCCGATAGCTGGAGGACAGATGCAACAAATGTCTAATTAGCAGCCTGGTCTGATACCCCTAAGATTCCTCACTCATATGGGACTGCACACTGCTGCAGGTAAGACCCCTGCTGGCAGCACAGTGGCATGAAGATGTCAGCCCTGCTGAGAAGGAGCTAGTCTGCTGTTAGGCCATGAGAAACATGCCACAATTGACTCAACTGAAAGTCAGTCTTTGTATCAAACATGGAAATTAAGAGCTCCAGCGTTCCCATAGGGCAAAACCTTTAATATAAACTTTGCTTACATTCACCAGCTGCTCAGTTAATACACCTATGAAGCTATACATCCAAAGTACAGGCCACAGCCCTATATTCCTTACCTTCTGAGTTACAACACCCCAAGCTTCTCGCGTCCTCCTATATTGTATCAATTGAATGTTCAGAAGTCCATGGGGCACGATGGGATTCATCCCAGAGTACTGAAGGAGCTAGTTGATATTATGTCAGAGGCCCTCTCAATCATCTACCAAAGGTCTTGGGAGTCTGCAGAGATCCCTGCTGACTGGAAGCTCACCATTATTCCAATTTACAAGACGGGCATGAGGGAAGACCCAGGAAAATACAGACTTGTTAGACGAACAGTGCCTGGAAGAGTTATGGATAAAAATCATACTGGGTGCTACTGAAAGGGATTTAAAAGACAATGCAGTCATCAGGCACAGCCAACAGAGGTTCATGAAGAGAAAGTCTAATTTCATATGCTTCTACAATAAGGTCACCCACCTAGTGGGCAGTTCTCTGGATTTTAGTAAGGCTTTTGACAACTGTCCCTCACAGTATCCTTCTGGACAAGTTGTCTGCGAGATAAGCAAGTACATGGTGCGCTAGGTTAAGAACTGGCTGAACAGCAGGGCTCAAAGGGCGGTAGTGAATGGTCCTACATCTGGCTGGCAACCAGTCAGTAGAAGTGTTCCTACCGGGCTCAATTCTAGAGACAATTCTGTTCAATACAGGAATGGGATGGAAGCCCTCAGACATAAGCCCACGTAGACCATGGGCTGGGAACCATCACTACATACATTCTTCCTTTGTCTCAATAAATATTCAGAGAATTTTTGTGTCAGACTACTCGCCTCAGTGGAGGCCAAGGAATGATCTACCACAACCTGCATTACAGCCCAGTGGATGTCACTGCTCAACCCACTGCTCCCAGTCAGGCAGAAAATAGAGATGAACTTAAGCCTCCCACAGTGTGGGACATCCTCCTGACTATGGGAGCACTATTTTACTTCCTTTTGTTAAGGACACTCACATGTGAAACTAAACACTTCCCTCACGCCCAGGCACCAAAAGGTAAACATTACGTTCAACCCCAGAGGCATTTTTCAGCTTTTCACTTCCATAAGAAAAAAGCATACTTGCAAACAAGCTCAAAAAAAATCAGTTTGGTCTGAAGTATTATTTCTCCAGGTATTTTAAGACAGAATCCCAAAGGGACCCTGGAGATCATCTAATCCAACCTGCTCTAGGTAAAACCGCTTTGAGGGGGGGGTTGGACAGGAACACGTCCAGGCGGGTTTTGAGTATCTCCAGAGAAGGAGACTCCACATCCTCTCTGGGCAGCCTGTGCCAGTGCTCTGCCACCCTCACAGTAAAGTTTTTCCTCATGTTCAAATATCCTGACTTACACTTCAGGACAAGGTGTTCAGATGAGAGACAGAAGCAAAAGCAAACACTTAAGTTTTCATGAACTGACTGCCTCCAAGTGTTTTACATTTACCATCTCTTTGATTGGCATTTGTACAAGTTTCAGGCATAAGTGTGCAGAGAAACAAAGTTAACCTCAGCATGGCAGAAATGTATGTAAAATTTGTTCTTTATTACCATTCCTAATATATTCCTAAGAAGTTCCTAATATATACAGATGTAAAGAGTGTATTTCCCCCATGAATGTGTCATCTGTGTTATCTTTATAGCTCTAACACTTAAACATAAGCAGTGAAACCCCAGTATAATTTCTCTTACTTGGATGTATTCTACACTTCTGTCCACTGGAAGAGATCTTTGTTTGCCTACATGCTGGTTTTAGTTTTTGACCAGGATCAATCCATTCATGACCATAGTCTCATAGCATTCTTGCCTGGATCAAAACTGATGGTAGCTTTAATAACCAGGCATAAGGGAGAACTTCATTCAGAAGTTTCAGAAAATCCAGATTAAGCAAGTGGTAAATGCTGCAATTGTCACTATCTCCTGAAAATGCTCAGGACATGTGAAGATACTATTTCTATTCCTGCGTCCACAAGACAGTGTGCCATCTACATGTACTGTATTCCTGCTAATGGTATCCATCCACCTAAAATACACTGCTTTATTTATAAAGGTTGCTTCATGAGTTTGTAGTAGAATAAGATGTATTTAACTGGTTGGCACACACTATCTGTTAAGATAGGTTGGAAAAGCTTTTACTGTGCCTGCTATAGGGCTGTGCCTGTATTTCTTGCCTTACAGAAGGAGTTAAAGAGATTAGGCAACAAAATGTGGCAATATTGCTAGTATTTAGAGGTGATGGCAGGCTTTAGGGATGAACCAACTGAAGTTAATATTCAGTCTGTGCTTTAACATAACTCATGGGACAGCTGAAACTTACTGTTGGGCTTTTTGATACTTTAAATAACAGGACTACATTGATGATACCTTTTTCCAAGAGTTCAAATGTAACACACTCGCCCTCAAACAAGTTTCCTGAACAGTAGAGCTGAAAAAGGTCTTATGAAACTTTTCTCCCCAAAAGAATATATATAGTGCTATCCAAGTGTAGTTCAAAACCAGAACTGACAAGGAAGGGAATAAATGTGACTTAGCCAGCTCTACTGAGGAGTGAGCAGCTGTTCCCTAAATACAGGGTTACGCCTACTCCAGAGGTGGAGAACTGTATCAAGTGTAAAGGTTTATTGCACTCACTCTCATCCATTATTTGCCTTGCCTCTGTACAATGTTCCTTTTTTAGGATGTATGTAATCTTGGAATAAACATTCAGCAAATTATCAATCTTCTTTCTTCCCTGATTTATCTCCCTTCTAGCTGTTCTTTCAAGAAAAGCTCATTTTGCCATAGTATTTTGAACAGGAACCTATACTCATTTTCCTATTGCCGATATATGCCTTTTGCCCCAGTTTTATCCTTCAGTTATTTCAGGATCAAGTAACAGCTTTTCTTGGGCATTATAAAGCTCAAAGCTTTCCAATTCTTTCCTCAAGGGTTAGATTGGAAATCATTGGACAATTTTCCACCTCGGACAACCCTTTCTTTCACATTTTATGTCAGCCTAATTGAGTTGCCAACATCCCAAGGGGATAAGGATGGCGGCAGCTGTGCAAGATCCACCTGGATATGGATCAGACTTTTCCTTGAACAATTACACCTATAAAGGAAGCTGTTTCAAATTTACACTGTCAATTGCTCACTATCAGAACTGGAAACCACTAGTTCTCAGGGCACAGAGCAACTTTGCCTTAGTGGGAGATAATTTTTAAAACACTTCTAAACCAAACAGAAGTTTAGGAAGAATGTCATTCACTTCTTTATTTTCAAAATTGCAACAACAGTTCTTCCACATTCTCACCTAATTTCCACAAAAGCTCTATGTAAGTCACTGAAATGTCCACATCACACTCTCTCCTTTACATCACTGAATTCATTATTTCTCCCGATTTAAACAGAGCCAAGACCCTGCCATTGCTACCTGCCAAGTCCGTTGACTATCCTGGTCTAAAAGGCCGTGAGTCATTCTAGGTAATTTAAGTCCTATATCCTCCTTCATAAAGGAAACTCTTCAGGCTTACTGAATTTTCATGGGCTTCACTTGCTATACAGTAGATGGCACATATCTTGGAACATCATTTAATCACTATAAAGATAAATCTTTTCATTTGTGAAAAAGTTAGGCTTGAAATTTAACTTCTATATCTCCAGATTAAAAGAGGTTCTAAAGATGCCAGTTAAGGTTGCAGAATAATAAAACACCAAAGCTACAATTAAATATCCAGCCATAGCTCTGGTCATGACTATTTTTTCATATTATCTCTTGGAAAACACCACACCATTCTCCACTTAAAAGGAAGAGAGCTTTATTTACTCTTTCAGCTAAAGGTCTGCAGATGGCAGCATCCATGACAGACACTACTCACCTAGCAGGTGTCAAGGCTCATGGGACAAAGTTTCTTACCCCAGAGGTGCACAAGTTATTCTTCTCTTGGTAGGTCGAGAGGCTTAGTTCAATCTCTAAAGGAGCTGAAATCTCTCCAAGTCACAGTTTCATAGCAAGGTAGGCTATTAGCTTCAGCCAGCCTTGCCTTATCCTGTATACAAAAAAGCCAATGTGAAATCTCCACCTGACTTTCAGCAGGACACCAATGCCAAAAGCTTAACCCTACACTTAATTTGCGCTGCTGCATGTCCAAGTTTCTGGCCTGAAGACACCTTGACAGGGGAAGATATTGTTCACTTAGAGACTCAAACTCCCATAATAAATCAAAGATCAAACTTCCAAATAGAAGTTCCTCACCACTGATCTGTAAAAATCTAAGAGCCTACAAACAGCTACAGTCCCTTGATCTCAGTCCCCCACCTTTCTGCTTCAGAAATGATTTTCTCCTTGCCTGTTATACATACCATATTTAGCCAATTTTTCCTTTCTGTCAGCCCCCTGTGGCAATAGATCTTATGCATTTACTATTAAACCGACCATAAAATATTAATATGTTCTTAAAGATTTAGTTGAGTCAAACATGTTTTCTGCTTCCTTTTATTAAAGGGATTGGTGGGAAAGGGTGTTTTGTTTTTTTCCCCCCAATACCAATATCCACAGGGTACAAAGCAGTACAGACATCCTCTGCTTTCCACTGGTGATAATAATTACAGTTAGTCAATCTGACTTTCACTTAATGTTCAGAGATTGAATACTTGTCTGGAAAGGGCCTTGAATTGTAAAGATTCGAGGGATTGTTTTTCCCTGCAGGACAGTGAAGTAATGGGGTCTTCTCAGCTTTCAAGCTTCTTTACTAGTGCAGGGAACTAATTGGTAAAACAAGCATAAAGCAGACCATGAACGGGACCATTTACTGCTGTGGTAGGACAGGCATTCTTTGGCATCACAGGTTTTCTTGTGGGAGAAAGGTGGCAATCAGGAGATAATTGTGGTATGATGGTATAGTATTCATACACATCAGGGATACTTTGGACTAGGGCTGCCAAAACCAGAAAGGCAAGAGACTTTCAGCTTCCCCTCCCTTGCAAGGCCCTTCGCTAGTTGTGCCATTCTTAGACCTTTTCCTTGGAGCACAGGGAAGGGAAGTAAGCAGGTGAGGACGTCACAAGCCAAACAAAATTACTCTTTTTCCTTCTCCTAGTGCTGCTGAGCACTGAGGCTTTTACCTGCTGCATTCAGACATAAAGACTTAACCATCCTCTTGCCCATTTCTACCTTGTTAGGCAACTTCAGAGGAAAAAAAATAATTTGATTTTCCAGGTTTCTCTTTTGTCTGAGTTAGGAGTAGGAACCGCATTCCTTTCAGGGTAATTTAGAGCCTGCAACAGCACAGAAAGCAGCCGTTCAATAAGAGCAGAGGTAAAACAAAACACAGGGAGAAGAGAATATAGATAGACAATCAATAGATACCAGAAAGGTTGTACCACCAAGATCTGTTTACTTAAAACCTTAATATTGCAGTATCTGTCTACAAACCCTCCTTCCATCACCATAGAGAAGGAAATGAAATAGGCTGGCCCGAAGAACAGCACTGTCAGGAAGCAAAATGCAAATGTCCTCAGTTGCATCCATATCTGGAACCTAATTAAGAGTACAAGGTGCTTCAATTCTTTTTAGTAGAAAAAGGCCATGCATGCAGGGGAATTGCTTATAGCCAATTCATCTGAGTCAGAGTGAGCCGCTGGATACACTTACAGTTTTTCTGTAGAAGGAGAAAGGGCAACTAGTTGAAGTAAAGCCTTAGGGGTTCGTGTGTTTGCTTTTTCTTCTGACCCAAAGGGCAGTCACTTCTTAATAAGCCTCTAGCATGATATAACAAGACAACAAGTGTTAAGATGCCATGTAGCTTGTGTTGATGCATGCGAGACACTAAAACAACCAGTGTTTGGTGAACAGCTTCTGCGAGACAAAGGCAGACAACAGAAATGAATAATGTGTATAAGTGATGTCTATGCCTTGTGATCTTACCATAGCACATATATATTATACACACACAAAGCTGAAAGAGAAGTCTCCACCTGTGACAATTCAGGCCTACATGAGTCTATAGAAAACAGCTGACAAACCTTTACACATGGAAATACACGACTCGATAGGAAGGATCTCTTGCCTATAGCTGCAGTTTTGCAAATACATCTGCAAGGAAGTAATCTTACTTGATTTCAAGGGTACTGCTGAAGGCAGGACAGATGCATACCTAACTTTGTTCAGGATGAGTGCACAGGTATGCACACAGTCTGTGTTTATTTCTCTATCTCAGTACAGCCTAGAACACTATTCCTTCTCAATAGGCTGTTTCCATTTTTGCTTTAGAGGATTCCCAGGAAATACATGAAAACTGAGCACAATATTCAGGCATCGTAGTGAAGAGACATATGGAGAGAAGGAGTGTTACTTTAGAAGCTGCTTTTTTTAACCAGACAAATATGGCAGCTGCTTTAAAACAGTTCACAGGTTTTAAGTGCTGCAAATAGTCTTGAGATGCAACTCTTAAAGGGGGTATGAACAGGTGGTCAAGGTTCAGGAAAAACTGCATTTGATACTTCAGCATGTATCACCTGCTTATTTCCATGGATGTGAATACTAAAGCATGCACAGTACTACAAATAATTGGAAGTGCAACACATTTATAGTGCTTCTGGATCTGGAATCAGAGTTCACAGGATTCTTTGAATTAACCAAAAGCAAAAAATTAACCCTTTATACAATTTACAAGAGTCCTGACATGTAGACAGTTTTCGGAAAGAGAAGAGAGTTCTGCAGAAAGAAAAATCTCTACATGACAGATGGCAGCCATTATCACCTAATGTGCTTCTGCAAAGCACTTTGCTGAGCATGGTACAGGGATATAAATAAAACGGGCACTAAGTGTAAGTAAATACAAAACCTGCTAGTACAGACAAATTATGGCCATGGACACTACGTTTGGCCACAAAACGCCCAGGTGTTTAGTAACAGAAGACAGATGCAGTTTATGCATGTACTAGTAAGGATGAAAGCTTCATGTTGTCCTTGCAGTAGATGGAGACACTCGTTTAGTGTGCACTGCTGTAAAAACACCAAAATGACAGAAGTGGCAGGAAACTAAATGGCTTGGCAGGACACACAAGAGCAGAAGAAGCAAACAGACAAGTAGTATTAAAGTATAGCCTAATATAGTCCAGTGACTATAGTCCAGAAGGAATAACGATTGTTAGCAAGAGTGATGTTCTCTCCTCAGAAAAGGAATAGCAAGTTAACCATTTCTTTGCTGCAATGAAAAAGGGCATCCCAGAACTTGAAACAAAGAGCCCATTACTGCAAATTAAACCAAGCAGAGAATGATTATTTCTGCTACCTGCATAAACATAAGTGAAAAGTTTCAATGATGATTAAAGACCAAAGTGCAGATGACCATGTTATCAGAGTGAGGGCTGTTTTCAGAGATGCATGTAGTAAAATAACGCTTGCATGAACGTTATTGGCATACAGTGGCTGCCTGAGAAGACATGGTCATCTCCTGCCCCAGTAACAGACAGCCAAAGAGGGAGTGCACCTATGCCTCAATTTTGGCCTGGGCATAGTTGCAGTGTTTGTTTAGATGCTCCAAACCATGCTATGAATGAGGTGGATGAAGCATGGCACTATCTGCTTTTATTCCTGCTTTGGGACAGTTACCTTTAGACAGACAACTACTGATGGTTAAATCTGCAACCACTGCTCCCCACATCACTCAAGCCTGCCTGTCATGTCCTTTGTGTTAGCAGTGTGAAGGAGGCAGATACAGATGTCTCCTCCGTGTGAAGCTTCCCCTTACTGATCATGAACATCCGTCCCGGCTCCCCTCAGAGCACGTTAATCTGACTGTAGCTGCACACACAGACACCTCATTACAATCCATCAGGGAACACAAAAATGACAACCCACATCTTCCAAGAAGATAGGGTTCAGTTTAGAAAATGAAATAGCTGTGATCTTTGCATCAGAGGGCTCTCAGATGGGGATTACTTCACCACCATCCTTCCCATTTGACTCTCAGTAGTTTGCTCCCACTGCTTCAGAAAGTCCTCATCTCATGAAATAGCTGCTGTAGTGTCAGAAGTTACTATGCTATGGGGAAAATGAAGTCATGGCAAATTTACCTGCATACCAGCTGTAAACTACAGCAGTTCAGTGGTTGTGCTTGCAAGAAGGGGTAGGATTTTTTTTTTTTTAAAGGATGGGAGAACAGCAATTCATCTTAAAAGGGAACCCCTGCTATCATCAATAGGCCAAAAGTCCAGAGAAACAGGATGAGGCAGAAATTCCCTTTTGTCCCCTTAAGGTAATTCTGTGAATATAGTGATGCAATTATGAAGAATTATTATTCAAATAAACAAGATCTATAATAAATTAGATACTGTAGACACCCTGAAAATTGCACGTGAATTAAATGCTATAAGTGACTTTGAGTCTTATATCTTAAAATTGACAAAATAGAGAAAACCCAATTGCTGGTGAGAGCTAGTGATTATTCCACATAAGATGGAGATCCAAGCCCCAGATGGTTCTCTAGATTCATGTGAAACTGAAGGCTGTTTTTACTTCAAGAAAGAGCTTTCAGTGGCAGTGCTTACTGAAGTTATTCCCACTCCATGAATCTTACTTGCACCCCTTGGCACAAAACAGCACCTGCCTTAGCTTGAGCAGCCACATTGTGAACAGGGTCAAGGAACTGATCCAGAAAAACAAGACAGACAAATGTCAAAACATTATTGCCAATACCAATTTTGTCAAGTGCAATCACTGAACACCCTCCAGTTTTGGAGAAATCAAGCTGTTAACTATGATAGTCAAGCCTATCAACACAACCAGACAACTTGAAGTCCCAGTATTTTACAAGACAGTAGTCCTCAAATACCCTCTTTCACTTGAAGCAAGGTTAGCAGTTAAATTCTAGCCTGATCCAGACCAGTGGGAAATATCCCCCGACTTCAGAGCCAAGAGTTCACCCTCACATTTACAGGAACCATTTGCAGTACATCAGCAGTAGATCCACATGGATTCCCTCTTCAGCTTTGAGGGAAACTCAGAAGCATCCAGAATCCCAGAGCAGGATAAAACAAAACAAGAAGTCCTGAAAATTTTTATTTCCACATTTTGAAATCAATCAGTTAATAAGTCATAGATATTTCATAAGTGTATTGATGTAGTTTTGTTTAGGTTCTTGCTTTCCCACAAGGACAATTGGACACAATTATCACAATCACACAAATTTTCAATTTAGACAGGAAGAGTTTGCAAGAAAATTCTTTAAACTCTAATCAGAAAGCAGTAAGCTCAAAAATATTCAGATTAAAAACATCCTTGTCACTTCCCTTAACAAAGCTTCCTTGGACACCATACTTAAAGGAACCTTAACTAATTTTTAACTACAGTAGACTGTATGAACAATTTTTAAATTGCATATTTCTCTATGAAAAAATAATATTGAGTTTCTGGGGTTTCTCCAGTTTGAATATGCATTGCAAAGCTGTGAGTTAAAAAGTATTTTGAAAGAATATGACATGCTGTGTACTACCAGCCAGAAAAAATGGACCTAGAAATTAAGATCACTTTCCACCTAGCCAAGAGTCAAATTAACCTTCCTGCTTTCCATAATTTGGTTTCATTCATACTCCCCAGAAACAGCTGCTTTAATATGAAGTCAAAAAAAGTTGAATGCGCTGAAGTTTAAGCCACTGAAATATAGGCTAAAATTGTCAGATTTCTTTGACCATTCACTAACAGAAAACTTGAAGCAAAAGACCACCAGAGGAGATGGTTGACTGCTTCTGGCTAAACCACCTGGGTGCCCATAGCTCTGCCCCTGATTCCAGGGAGGTGCTTCAGGTCACCCAGATTAGACCCAAAGATCCTTCCTGTGCATCCTGAGCCACCCAGTACATTGTATGTTACTAGGAAACACAATAGGCGCCTCTATTCAAGACTTAGAACACAGGTTTCTAAAATGCCTCAGTGATCAAAGGTTCTTTTGCCCCCCAAAACATAGCAGCAACCACCTACATATTGGCACCACTGCCAGGAAGAAGTTGTACAGGTTTGAGGCCCTGAAGAGCTTAAGTCATCAGCCTCTCACTCTCTTCCTTTCTTATAGAAAAGGTGCTACTCATTTCCTTGCCTCTACCCCAGCCTACAGGGCAAGAAGTGTGACACCAGAGAGCCACCTGAACAGTAACAGCTGTCCCAAGCCAGTCCTATCCAGTAAATAAGCTGGTGAGGAGGTCTTCTCCTCAGATATGCAGGTGTAACTTCTCTACAACTGTGTTTGAGTTCATAGCTTCCATATCCTTAGTAAGCATCATATTTGCCTAGGTACGTTTGAAAAGTGCATGTCTCACCTTCCCTCTCAGAGTTTAAGAAAGGACTGTCACCTGCTGAGTGTCTAAAAATAAGGCAATTCAAAAGAAAACGAAATACCAGAGCATGGTGCCCTTATATTTCCCAAAAGCAGCCAAGTGCTTGTCCTCAGAGGATAAGATGGTCCATTTTTTTTTGTTTACTACTTCAGTTAAATCAATATTCAGGGAGCTTCTTACTGCTTTTAATTTTTGAAGACTTTGGTGATGCAGATCTCTTTATTCACCATGAACAATCCTGTTATAAAGATCTCCCATTTCCAAAACCCCAAAGCCAAATAGCAGGTACATCTGAGAAGATATGGTACAAGCAGTTGCCAACTCATTGCTTTGAAAAAGTTCTCTGGAATACCACACAAGCTAGATACTTTGTGAAACTGAAGCTAAAATGTATATCCTAACATAATGGTAAATTACTATGTTGAGAGTAAAGAACAGAAATGTCAAGGCAACGGATCCAAATGACAGTTTGCCAGGCATTCCCACTATGTTTGCTTTTATGGAAGCTGAACTGCATGCACTTGAAAATAACTAAGATGCTTGATCCACCATTCCCATGCACACAGCTGCTGCAAATAAAGGACACTAAATATGGGGAGGAGAAATGAATAGGAGCCAAAAAAGCCAACACTGTTCATACTAAGGTTTCCAGCTAAATGTTTATTTACATTATGTTAGACAGTGACCAGACTTCTGCAACTGACATTTTGTTGTCTGTAAATGCCCTGCTTGTGCAAGTGCAGTGTGTATTGTTTCATCTGCAAAATCCACTCAACAACTCTGAGTATTTTCCCCAGATAAAAAAGCCTCTTACTTACAAGGCTGCTTACAGTGTCTGAGGGTACTGTAGGTTTACCAAATATTTTAAATTAAGATGGTATCAAGAAGCCACACGTCCTCCTGGCTTGCCCAATAGCCAAAAGAACTCATCCCAGGTGTCCTTGGTAGTTCAAATAGAAAAAGCGAGGGGACAGACTTTGATGTTTCTCCCAAACTACTTCCTATAACTCTGAAAGGGACAGATCCAAATTCTGGTAGTGTTTACAACCTGAAGATGGAGGGCAGGCATGCCCAGAAACAGCCCTTGACATCTGCCCCAGAAGATCTCAACCATAATGGTTACATGCCATAAGCCTCCATCCCCTCCATGCAGCTGACATGCTAGCAACAGGCTGGCAACACATAGCTGAACTTCAGCCAAGGAATCGCTCCAGAAATTAATCACAGGACTAACAGAAGATGCAAAGGCCTATTGCATGTCACTGAGGCAACAGTCATCTCCCTTAGCATTTATTTCCTAGTTAGTTTAAGCTCCTCCCCCCTTTGCTGTGGGAGCCCATTGAGAAGCCTGAGCACCTACCTGGCACAGGTATTCTCACTAGGAAGTAGCATGGAAGAGCTGGGTGCTGTAACATGTGGGTACTCTGAACAGCTGAATGTTCAGGTCTTCATTTCCCACTAATCTGCAGCAGGTTCACTGAACCAGAAAATTGGGCCAGGTATTGATTGGATTAGCATGCCACCTGAATACTTCAGGCTTAGATTTTCAGGGAATACGTATCAGAAGGAAAAGTTGAAGGTGGATTTATACTTGGTCATAATTTTGAGACATTCGGAATCTAGGAGCTTCGTTCAGGCTCATATCCTTTTGAATTGGATACTTTGAAGAAGCACTCAAGTTAAGGAGAGCTCCAGAACAAGAGTTACACACATAAATTTAATGTGGTTCCTTTGTGCCTGGTTATTTGTGACCCAGCAGGTACCTTTGGGATCCCTAAGACTAAGCATAGTGGATGGCTGATGCTTAACAGGTGAGTGGCTACCCAGAAGTTTCACACCCCACCCTGAATTAACAGGCCAGGATTTATTTATGGCACAGGATTTGGATGATTAAGTGATTTCCTGATGAGCTCTTCAAGGACTCAGCAAATATTAATTTGTCTTCACAAAACCACTGCAAAAGTAATTTTAACCACAAGCTTCATATAGAGAGCTGAGGAACAGATAAATTTAGAAGTCTAACCTGAGATAGACAGTACTTTTTCAGTACCAGCCACCTTGAAAAAAATAGAGCTTGCATGAACTCCTACAACAAGGAATCAAATCTTGGCCCTATCTGACTTCACATCCTATTCATCCTACACCTCTCTGCCTATAAACACACATGCTCTTCTGCTCCCACTTCTTTTCACATAGTCCATGCTTTATTGAGCAATCCCTACTCTTCCCCATTGCCCTTCTCAGACTGGCATGGACTCCTTCCTACCAGCATAGCAGTTCTTCACTGCAGGATTTACCTTCAGGAAGTCCCAGCAGCCTGCTCCTTAGCTTTGATCTTGTGCCTGCCTCTTCGCATGAGAGTCTCAGGTCTTGCTGGCTCTCCAGTGTGTTCACTGCCTCAAACCACAGCTTCTGCCCCAGGTGCCAGCTGTGTTCCTCAGCACCCAGCTCATTGCTTTCTCCCCTGCACTGACAGCCAAGGTTCAGGGGTGAAGGAAGTCACTCAGGTACACTGCCATGCCATGTACTAGCCCAGATCTAAGCCTCACCCAGACTTGCAACCTGTGCTGATTCCTGGAGTCAATAGCATGAGAATACAGCAGGAGAGGTTTGTCCCTTTCTAATTAAGAGGTTTGTCTAAAGATAGTCTACACCACATCTCCTAGTTTTCATATTACAGTCACAAACAGTTGCACTGATAGAGAGACTGAGAATTGACAGACTCCATGACACATCTGTCTTTGTACCATATGAAACCTCACAAACACTTATCAGCCACTTTAAGTTATCAAAAAACTGGTGAAGCACTAAAACTACAAGGCATCTGTAGGGGTCCACATTGCTAATGCATAGCTCAAGACTAGGAGTCACGTGTTCAGGCTTACCTTTGCAGGCATCAGGACACTGAACTAATGAGCTGCTCCCCAAGTGAAGGCAAGCCAGCAGCCAAGGGCAGCCCCAGCACAGGCTGAGAGCTCACTGATGGGCAGTCTTACAGAGGCTGAAGACAGCAGTCAGAGCTGGGTGCTGGTAACCACATCCACTGATGACCCCAGGCACCACAAGGGTATGAACCAGGTCCAGGGAATCCAGCCAGGAGCAAAGGAGATGGGTCCAAAACAAGACTGGAAACAAATCCACATGAGGGGTCCATCCAGGAGACACACCACCCACCTCCCTCCCACAGGACAGCAGTGAAGACAAACCCACCTACAACAAAGCTCAAGCTAGAGCAGAAGCCCCAGGGCAGAGCTTAAATAGGGCTTCTGGGCCCATGGGTGTGGCTGGAGGTCCCAGGTGAAGCTGGTCAAGGCTATTAAGGCCATTAACACCTGTTAAAGCCCACAGGGCCCTGAAACCAAAATGCAATGAAAAGTTTTAGCTTTCCAGGTGAGAGTTCGGGGCAGCTCTGCAGACTCCCCTGGGTGGCCCCTGCAGTGTACAGGGTGGCTATTAGTTCCTGTGTTGGGTGAAGGATTTGTCCTATTGCATTGTCTTCCCCCAGGCAGTTTCTGCTGCAGTGCTCACCACAAGGTACACAGATAAAATACTTGCACATAGTCTGGAGTAAAGATGCAGAAAAGGCTGCGCAGGACAGGGTTTGGTACCCATGTGAGGCAGTTAGGACATGTTTTGTACATAATTTAAGAAGATGGATAGTCATGAACCATGCATGTGCTGGGGTGGTCACCAAGGACAGTGGGACCGCTGGGTGTAAGTACTCTGCGGTTCAGGGGTCTCACCAAGCCCAGCTGAAGATCTGCTGTGGGGACCCCTGCACCTGAGACCCCTGTTGCTGTCTGGACAGTGACCCAGCATCCTGCTCAAGAGGTTTGATTCCCCATTTGAGCACTGCTCTACTCAAAAGATTGCAAGTGGTTTGTTGCTTTTTTAAAGCAAAAAAAATAACTATCTGTCCATGAGTGTCAGTGCAACATCTCTCTCACCTCTGTCAGCTGGACAATCCCTGACTGTCTCTGCTCAGTCTGCTAACAGACAGATGAGAAGTGCAGATGCTACCCATATTTATCAGGTGCTTACAAACGATGAGAGCTTTCCCAAGCAATATTGCTCAGTGAGTGTAATCACACAAACAATGTATGTTAGCAAGGCAGCTTTGCGTAAGTTTGACACAGATGTTCGTGCACAGTGACCATACCTCAGGAGTGCTTAGCAGGTGCCAGAGTTCCTGCTTTTGTGTTTGCCTTCTCCTTGGTTTAGAGTTGCCTATCTGGACATCTGCCACTGGTCCCTTCCAGTCGGTCTGTGAGGACGGTGTACGCGGAGCAAAACTCACTGAGATCTTGAATGTGCTTGCAGGAGCCATAAACTTTAGATTTCTAGAGGTGGAGCTCCTAAAATTAACAAAGTCCCTTAGCAAGCATGCATAAAGTACGGTTACTTAAAGATTTATGCTTTGGCCCACTAAGACAGTGCTTGCACAAAGAAAAAAGTCACATCTCTGTCATTACTTGTAACCATCTGTCATAGAAAAATTGTACATGCTTAGTCCGAAACCTAGAAGGACTGGAAGGAATCTCGCAATTCCTTAACTGAAACAAAAGTTTCCTCGGAAAGAGATCAATAGTTTTGGCTGAAATGTTCTGGGTCCCCATCCTTTCCTTCCCCTGCCCATAAATTTAGTCCAGGATGACAATTTTGGCACAAATAGTCAAAATGTTCCAAGTTTTTAAGCAACTGGAAACAATATGTTAATGGAAAGAGTCGACTTAATATTAGACTCTTAGCCCCACCTGTATCAAAAACATTTTACATGTGCTCTGATATCAGAATGAACTCTCCCACACAGTGGTTTCTTCTGTTTCAGCTTTTTTTTTTTTTATATAAATATACAAAATATGTACCTACCTATATTCTCTTTAAGCACACCACAGATGTGAAATTTCAGAATTTAAAGAAGAGGAAAAGAGACCAAGCGAGCTACTACATTATTTTCTCTTGACTTCTCATTTTGTACCCTTCTGGTAACATGGACAGCTTTATTCTCACTGAAATTAGATGTGCACTGGGTTAATGAAAAGAGCACTCTGTGGTTCTGCTGCAACCAGTTTAATTCCCACACTCTGACATGGAAGAATGAAACAGTTGTGGGACTTTGTGGTTTTTTATACCACTAATAAAGAGAGAGACAATCATTCTTATCCCTAGAATCCCATAGTTTTGTGTATATAACCTGGTTACTAGCTATCGATCACTGTGTAATTGTCTCTCTTGGCACTAACAGCACTCTTATGACCACAATGTCTGAAAACCTTAGGCATTTTAAATGTAAGCACAAATATTTATCTTATTTAATCTGTACCTTATGCTGGTGCATAAAGTCAGGAGCAGCTACTTGTTTCCTCACATGCTGTCTCCTGCTGCATGAATAGATAAATACTTCTTAATTTTTGTGGTATGGTTTTTTACTTCGTGTTCAGCTGTAAGGCTATTCATTTGGGGGTCTAGAATCCCTGAAAATAATATTGTTACCTGGGGCACACACTGGCAGATAGGTCTACCCTTTGATTTAAAAAGGCTAAATCAAGGCATTCAGTCAAGAGATGAAAAATCTGGTTTTGTTCTTGAAAAGAGCAAAGAAAAGTATTGAAAGAGAAACTTATAGAGGATGGTGTTTCCATGCACCATGAAACCTGAGATCTAGTTTTTTTAAAGGTGCCAGCACCAGAATTTGGAGGAGTCTTAATCCTTTATGTTGTCACAGAAGCTGTCAAAGTAAATGAAAGGAAACACTTCATTTCACAGCAGAACTCCAACAGGACACACCATGTCTACCATGGATTATTAATTGCCTGCTAATGAAGTATAATACAGTATTTGTGTCACCACATTACTTAAGACATAATTGTGAGCAAAGCCTTTGCTTCAGATCGCTTTTATTATGACTTTTGTAATTTGGAAAGCAGTTTGACCAAAACTGGTCTTTCTGCTGACCCCAAAAATTTTCCAAGGATGTGTGATTGCCCTTATAAATAATATTAATACCAATAAAGAAATTAAACTGGAAAGACAACATGACTCCAGTACAGACCTACCTGGTTGATAGATTATAAATCACTAAGGTAAAGCAGATTACACTGACATTGGCTTGCTTTTCTCATCAGTGTAATTAAAAATAATCAGGAAATTGATACTTCATGTCTGTCATTCTAATCATCACTTCATTCCCTCAGGGAGTGGTGCAGTCATCATTTGGTGTATGGCATTAATTTGTAACAGTGCAAAGTGTAAACATACCGAGAAAGCTTCTGCCACAGATTAATGGTTTCATGGCATACCTCTAAGGTAGTGGCTGCGCTGATTTGTGGGAGAAATTTCTCCTGCGGGTGTTAGGAAATGTTGAGGACCTAAGCACCTAGGCCTGCTGTGTCTTTTTCTTCCATTCAGTCTGTTCTTATTCTGTGTATCTAGAAAGGCTCAGAAAGACAGAAAAAAAAAAAGTAGCTACCATATTTCCCCAACCTACTCAGCGGTACCACATCAGTTCCCCCACACCTTACAAGGGAAAGGAAGGTTAAAGCTCTGACAAACGCATACATCACAGGTGTAGGGCTAAGCTGGCAGCAGGGCAGAGTCTCAGACCCACATCCCGCTCGCAGGGCGTCCACTGCCTGCCTCCTGCAGACCATCAGAATACCTGTTGCAATAAATCAGGCACCATGCTAAACTGTCAACAGCAAAGTACCTCGAGGTACTCTGTCTGCACGGACACTGTGGCAGCATTAAACACTGTTGACAGCTTCCTTCCCAGAGGCAGGGGGAAGATATTTTCAGAATGTGAGACAGTTTTATTACGCCCTTCTCTTAAATAATTTTGAAATACTTTTGTCATTTTTGTAAGTTATTCATGCCTTGGGAGCATAATCCTGTTAAAAACAGAAGGGTGGCTCAGGCTCATGGGCTGCCGATATTTTAAAAGGCAGCTAAAGAACCGAGATTGCTCAGGACATAAAAATGACAAACACAACTTCCTGAGCTACAGGATAGCTCTTCTTTCCTAACGCTTCCTGAAAAAAAATCATAATATCATAAAATGCGCAGCCATTCCTCCTTAGAAGTCATATATGGGACTATTTATTACCAGAAGAGGTTTTAGAGACATCTACCAAATTTCCTAGAGTCCTGGGGAACCTGACTGACAGACCCTTAAGAAAGTCACATCAGGAAAAAAACCAAAACCAAACATATTCTTCCCAGCAGGGTTAGGGGGGTCCATAGCAAATCCTAAGCATGCAATTGTGTACCTGGTCTTTATTCAGGCTCCTAAGGTTTACTGCACAAGTGATAAATAATGACTTTATTGTTTCTGACCTCCATTGCCAATTTCTTTTTTAAAAAGCGTACCGAGTAAGAAAAGGCCAAATCTCTATGGGTGATTTTTTTTTTTTTTTTTGGTTTCTGTCTTCTCTATGCATATTAGCATTTAAAAAAGACTGACTGCCCCCCACCTCCCAAACTTGCACACCGAAATAGAGCAGGTCTTTTTGCGAGGGAGAAATGCTTTTGCTTTTATTCAGGAGATTCAGCAAACAGCCTGCAAGGCCTGAATTACAGTTAATGACCCATATGCTTCTCTAGCATTAGGCTAAAATCCAATATTTATATTTTTATGAGCTTACAGAATTGATCTAGATGGAATCAGAGTAGCTGGAAATGACCTGGAATGTAAATAGCTGATGTTCTTGTGAAATTGTATCAACATTTGAAGCCATTTTTCGAGAAATACTAATTAAATTGCCATACCTCTTGCTGGGGAGGGGATATCATTTTCCCAGTTTTCTCCTAATATACCTCCAAAGTTTACATTCACCATTTTTTCTCCTTTGTTAGGAAATCTGTTACCCCACAATAAACAACTGCAAATTGGTGGTTTGGCTGCTGCTCATATTTAAGTGCATCCTAGATTTGTTACTGAGTTACTCTGGACATTACAGAAGAAATTTTGATCAATTATTCTTAGCAGATACAGAGAAAGACAAACCTGCTGAATTTCTTTCTGACTTTCCTCTTCTTCCTTATATCTGATCTACTGAAGTGTAACTAGCTAGCAGTAGTAATGCCTTGTTTCCATATAGTACCTTTGTCCTTCAAAGTCAAAGCATTAAAAAAAATATATATAAAGGAAAATGAAACTGTTTGACCAAGGTCACAGCGCAGATGGCTGACAGGCTAAGGAAAAGGATTTCTGAGTCCCAGAGCATTGCACGCTTTGGAGCAGAGATGGAAATCATCAGTTAAAAAGGAAATATCAATCACTTAGTGCTGAATTAACTTGAAGGGGAACTCTCATCTCTTTCTCATGTAGATCTGTTAAATCTCCTAGCCTTTACAACACTAGATATGTTCATCTGCTTTCAACTTTGTCCATTCTATTAATATAGGTGTAGTCTCACAGACAATAGCGATGGTGAAAAGTATAGGTCTGGAAAGTTCATAAAGGGTCACCAAACTCTTCAGGGTACCTAGGCATAAGCACAGCACTAAAGTAATATTTTGCAAACAAAGCAAGAAGTAGAATTTCTTTTAGGTTTGCTTTCAGACATTACATGGATTAATACCTCAACCTCTCTGGCACCCCCTTGGTAAATTTTCTCACATATTTCAGACTTATTTGAAAGCCTTTGTCCGGAACAATTTAGGGGTATAATCAAAGCAAATGAATTTGCAAGCCTGGTCTGGAAATTAAGACTGAAATTATGCTGTGTCTCTGTTACTAACTATACTGGATTAATCACCTGATCTTTTTTCTTTCACCCTCTCCTCTGTTTCTTTTTCTTCTTCTTTTTAGCTTGCCTGTTATTCAGGGCAGAGACAGTCTTCCTGTTCCTGTAAAGCACCTAACCCAAGAGGACCATGGACTACATTTGGGATACTAGGCTTCACAAAAGAGAATTACGAGTTTGGTCGTGTGTTTTTTGACATCATGGCCTTTGTTTGTCATTTAGACACTCTTCCTGAACACAGCTTTAAAAATGCATTAGGAAGAACTATTGAAGTTAACCTCGTTTGTTCTGCCTGTTAATTCAAGTCATGGTCTCTAGCATTCAGCTATTCAGTGCAGTAGGCAAAGATACAGTCCTGCGACCGGCAGGCGGAGGCTGCCATGCAGTTGGAAATTGTAACCAGTGCTAATTCCCAACAGAAACACTTCCACGTTTCATTTTTTTCATTCAGAGAAGTTGAATGATTTATTGTGTCAGAGTCCTGCAATGCTATTCACAACATCAATTCCATTGCAATTTCTTCCTACAAAGGGCTGCTTTTTCTCAAGCTTGCTTATTCGTGCAAAATGTTGCCGGTGCCAATAAATGACAGGTTGCTGTAAGTAGATACAACTGCTCTTGTGGGGGCCTTCTGCAAGTACACCAATAAATATTGAATTTCACACCTCTGACTTGACTAATCCTTGGGAGTGCTTTACAATGCCTGACACATATTTACAGAAGAGGCACTCGTAGACAATTAACTGAAGGTGTGCAGTATTTCCAGATAACCCGACTACTTTAAAAGGTTCCAGATGAAGGCTGAGTATCGAAAGCAGGGACAGGCGGTACTTGCAGCAGTTCATTCTGTTAGCAATTGCTTTTTCTATTAGGTTTGTATCTCAGTGTTGGCATCCAAGGACAAACAAATATATCAAGGTAACACACTTAAAGACAAGATGACACTTGAATGCGTGTGTATACTTCATAGGCATACCTACAATTGTAAAGTTTGTTTTTTCTCAGGTCCTCTCTTGGCAGCAGTCTAAACATCTGGTTTAATGGAATACATGCTTTGCCTTTATTTTAGTGCTATGTTTCATACCAGATTCAGCTAATACTTTAGCAAAACGAGGAGAATTACCAGGCCTTATTCTCTTCTAGCATCAGTGCATACAGTAGCGTACTCCAGCAAAATACTGTTCACATCGGGGGACTTAATCCTTACGTGCACCTGTGCAAATGAAAGAAAAAACAAGTTCCCTATGCAGGAGTAGGAACTCAGAATCCCAGTCCCTTGCTAATGTGGGAGGCAGCTTAGCCAGAGTGATAGTTTTTGCAGCGTGAAGTTCTCAGGCTACGAGAACAAACCCTGTAGATTGAGCAGCTAGTTCTGAGTTACCCTAAAGTAAGCATAATTTGCATTTAAAACCAGCACCACCTGGAATAAAAGAAGCAGTTTAAACCTAAATTTTTGGTCCCCCTGCCTGTCCAGTCCTACTCTCAACATCCTCGTTCACCCCTTAAAAATGATGATGGAGATGAGTTAAAAAATGAGGTGCACAAGATGAGAAAAAAATGAAAACAAAGCAATAAATGAATAAAAATAAGAAGCTAAATGCATACATAGAGAAGACAGCTGTATAGCATCAGTCTGAAGAAATGCCAGGGACAATAGGAATAAGAGATTCTCAGTAGCTGAGGACACAGACACGAAGCAATAACAAAATACTTATTTTTAGTCACGTCTGCTAGTTGCTTATGTAAGTGATCTTGTAACAAACAAGAAAGGCGCTTTGAAGTAGAATTCCACATAAAAGAGATCGTAAAGATTGGCAGAATAATGGCATACCTAGCTATTGCTCCTCTTTTTGTCTTTGCTAATTGGTGTACCATACAGGGCTGAAGCTAATTTGGGTTACAGTAGTACTAGCATTGATCTAATAGCATTAGGGTTTTTTTTTTATTTTTTTATAACTTTGCAGGGGGAAATAAAAATTCTGCAAGACCTGTGTGTCTTGCTTTCTCTAATTTTGGAAAAGAGTGTAAAAATAATAGTGAAACTGGGGGGCACCTGGGACCAAGCTGAATATTCAAGACATTCAGGATAATACAGCATCCAAGAAATGGGGGATAGTGGGGCATTCCTAAATCCCTTGTCCCTGTGGAGATCAACTGCTGGCAAAGGTGCCCCAATGACTAACCACAGGACTTTTTTCTTCGACTTTCAGTTAATTGCTTCTCTGGAACATAGTCCTCCTATCTTTGAACAAGAGTTAAAACTCTTCTGTGAAGGAAGTTGTAAGGACTGAAGTTTGCAGAATACTTTGAAGACAAGCTTCCATATGAAATTGTAGGGATTATTTTAAAAGCCTTCAGTCTGGGAGTTAATCACGTGGCCTGCTTCATTTAACAACATATATAATGAGATAGCAGTAATTGTTTTTAATATCTTCCTGTCTCAAGAGTTAGAGAAATTCCACTAAGTTACTTAGTCTGCTTTTGTAATGCTTATCTCCGTAAGCAGCAATGGTTTCTGACAGTAGACAACCTAGAATAAAATACAGAGGCAAAGTCAAACTCCACCAGTGAAGAAACTGGGGCTGGGGAGGGGGAGATCGCCAAAGCAGTCTATATGGAGATCGTACAGTAACCTACTTTAGATTTTCTTGCTTTTTTGGATCTCTCTGGGCCAGCAAGAAGCTTCATATTTTTTCAGAGATAAGATTTTCCTGATTATTAAGTCTCTTGCCTTGCTCATATGGCTCTTTTCTCCTTCAAGGTAGAATCATTATTATTGTTCTTTAAGTACTAACAATATACTTGGCATCAGATGAGACATGCTGTCCTATGCAGCTAGGAATTTGAATAGGTAGACTACATAAATCATGTACAAACTGCAATGAAATACCTGCCCTGGAGGACACCAGAATAAGAGGTAAAGTGACCTTAGCCAGAATCAACACCAGAATTAAATTTACAGCACTGCAAGCATTGTATGTCAAAAAGTGTTTAAAATACTACCTATTTCTTTCTTTTTTTTTGCCTTGAAACCTGTGACCCTGTGTAAAAATACAAGATTAAAACGGGAGATTCAAGCTTTTTTAAAGAAACATAGTACTTGATACCAGCTAGACTCCTGCATAATTCATAATCACTGATTTTCACAGAATGACTCTTGTATCAGGCTTATAACTTCTGCATGAAGCTCTAGTCTGTCATTACAATTTAGGAAGACAGAAAGGAATACAGACAAAAGAGGCAAAAGAAGGAATCTCAGTCAGGGATATGCCTCTATGCTATCCCAGCAGAGCAGTTTGTTTAGTAAATAAGCATAGAGGTAAGGGAAGGAACATCTCTAGTAGAAGGTACATAACATTTTTTCTGTGAGCACAGTTTGCAGCACAGTAAGGTTCCTTCCCTGCCACTATTGCCCAAGAAATGTGGGGTTTTTTTGTTCAGGAGTTGCTGCGTAAAAGCAAAAAAGAAGCATTGAACAACCAACGTGCATGGGAGAGGAGAGAAGAAAAATCACCAAACTGTCTTAGAAAGGTTTCCTTTGGAAATAGACCCCATTCAAACTGAAAACAACCAATCTAAATTCAGAAATAGAGCTGTCAGACTTTATTGGACTAACTGATGAACAGAAGCAGACTTCTAGCGATGAGTGGACGTACGCACCTGCTCACACACCTGAGGTAACAGCTCCTGTTGGTGACACTTCACCTGCGTATCGTGCACAGCTACGTGATATTTGACAATTACATTTTCCTCGTATGGAACAGACCTGCCTGCAGGTCTGGGAGCTTCCACCCCTGTGCTCGGCCTGTTCTTTCCTCCGCCTTTGCCTTCTGTAAACATCTCCGTTAGCTCCTCATAGTTTTAATTTCATCTTGAATGTTGTTGGTAGGTTTTATGGAATGTACCACGTCTTATCACACGTCCTATCTCAGAGCAAGCACATTCATTTTGAATTAGGCATTATTTAAATAAAAACCACCCCAGCAGCTTTGCTCCAAAGTAATCAGAAGAAGGAAAACCATCTGACAAAATGGAAACCGCACTATGTTCCCTGAAATGAGTAGATGGGGAACAGATGTCATTGCTGAAAGTGAGAGGTTAACCTGACATAAATAACGAAAGGACAGCGGTAGGGAGTCCAATCAAGGCTGAATCAATGCTCTGATCTTGCACAGCCTGACAAATCCTTCTTGCTATTTATGGCTTCATTCCTCCTCTGCTCTTTGGGATTGCAGGTGGCAATTATGGGAGAAATTGTCAGGATTTTTTTTCCCCTTTTGTCACTGTCCAACTTGTGAATCCTGTCAGAGGTTGCTGCTGAATGAGGAAATGGAGTTTGTCAGCTGGGATTTGAACATCATGTCAACAACTGCACAACTCAGGTTTTGCATTGCCTTTGACATGTGTATTCCCTAGTAGCTCCTATAAAGGGCAAAAGGGTATACCCTTTTTAGAGAAAAAGGCTAGTATTATCCAGAAACTTTATTCTGGCTATATAATAAACTACCTCTTTGTGCCATAAGACCAAAGCTGTGATTTCACTACAATATAAAACTAAGAAAACTGAACACAGGCAAAGCTTTTTTTGTGTGTGTAGATAAGTACTTTTGCTGTAAAATCCTAAATACAATATTCATAACAGAAACCAAATAGAGCTGAAAAAAATGATTTTACGAGATCATCTGGTTCATCTCTCCACTAATGGGAGATCACACAAAGCCTTGGCTGATACTATAAATCAGCAAAGCAAAGCAAAGAACAAAAGACAAATTTTACCCAGAGCTGAAAAGCCTTTTGGCATAAATGAATTTTTTTGCCATATCAGGCCACAGAACAACTGTTTCCTCAACCCTGTCTGGAGGCACTGGATTCAAGCATCATCCTCAAGGCACTTTTTTCTTCTCTTCCTAGAAGGCATCTGCATGTTGTTTCCCAGTTCAGCCTCACTGACCCACAGGGAAAATTGTTGTGACCTCATTCATGATTTTGAGATGTGCTAACACTTTTCCCAAACACAGAGACATAGTCTCTGTACAGACTTTTCAGGAAGGAGTATGTGGAGAGGAATGTCATCTTCTGACGGAAAAATACCTTTACGGAGGGGGAAACCTGTAACAAATCACTAACAACTCAACATTTTCCCCTGAATAGGTCTGCGTCCTTAGCAGAAATACACCTTATAAAGGGTAAGCGCTTGTACACACTTCAGTGAGCAGCGGTGAGCAGCAAAAGGTGAAAACTTCAAGACAACACATTGAACATGTTTGCAGGTGGCAGAATAGTTTTGCTTTCAGTTCTGTGTGATGGCTCTGTCCATCATAGAGAAGCACAGTCCTTCAAAGATCTGTGGGAGCCTGGAAGAGAGAGACAAAGGGAGTATGTGTCTGTGTCTGTGTGTGTGTATGTGTGTGTTCACATGGCTGGGGGAGGGACAGAGAGCTGGAGAAAGTACTCAGACGTCTCTGGCAGAAACAGAAGCTGAATTTGGCATGCAGGATCTAAATAAGTCTCCCATTATATGTATATCACCATAGCTTTTACGCTTGCAACTGCACAGAGCAAAAAGCGTTTTCTAATTCCTCTTACCAACTGCCGAACTACAGCATCCTCCAAGAGCACATACCCTCCCCCCCCCTTCATTTTGTTTGTCTAAAAATACAACCGTGATCATCTCGGATGTAGCTGCAAAGCATAAATTAATGTATTTCCATAGCATCAAAGAGCAAGGCACACACAGCAGAAGGACGATCCCTGTGTACTAGTTAGAGGCAGCTGCTGCTCCAGCCTGTTCCGATGGCGGGGCTGGCACAGGCGTCAGCGACTGCTGCGGACATGTCTGTAAGGGGCAGGTTTTACCAGGTGAAGGGTACATGGCTTAAAAGGCAGGTCAGACCAACACAGACAATTGAAGGAGGCTTCATCTGGGAGCCAGAAGCCAAAGGAAGAACCTTTGGGCTCTCTCCCTATAGTAAATGCAACTTGTCTGCAGTATCGCTCTGCACAATGGTGCAACTGTATTGTACCCTGTGGATGCTATTGCAGGTTCAGTATAGACTTTCCATACTGATTACATGTTATCTCTCAATGCTTTTTTCCCCTCACACTTAGGTAGTGTGAATAGGAATACAAGGCTGACACGGTCTGAAGGTCAAGGCTTTTCAGACAACTCCTTCACCTCTAAAATATTGAAATTTTTTATCATAATTTCAGACCTCCATTCACCACAGTTATTGTCAGTGAACCCCATGTCATTACTTCTGCAGTTTCTTTCAGTTTTACTCATGCCACCTCCCTTACCGAGCCCTACCTCCAATGCAACAGATATTCTCCAATATTTTAAATGGATATTTCTGTGTAGTCCACAAATACTGACCCATTTCAGCAAAATGCTCCTTCGTCTTCCCTATCGGGAGTGTCTGAATAAACTCTGGCTAGTGGGTCTCCCTGTGTGCATACTTCAGTTGCAAAATCCTTTTTGTATAGAACTGCAAGCATGTAAGACTAAAATGCATGATGTATGCCTCCTCAGGTATACAGATCCCCATGGTTTTTCTCTTTTTCCCAGTTTTCCTTTGAAGTAACCTCCCATTAAATACCTTTGTTCTACTGTTGTTAGGAATTCCCCATCCATTTACTTTCTGATTCTCCTTATGCTAGACTGCTTATGTAACACTCCCTTTTTTTCTGAAGGGAAAAAACCCTAAAAACTCTTGGAAAAAATCTTGTTTAATACCATTTATACCCCTTTTACAAATCCTTATTTAAAAACAAGCCCAACCCAAATTAGACTCAGAGAAAAATCAAAGAAGCATCTTTAAACTCCTCTGATTTTAATGATCCAACTAACTGTGGGATGTTCCTGCAGTGAGGAAAAAAGAAAGACCTAATTCCAGTATGAGGTGAGTGAGAGAGGTCAAAAGGCAAATCAGGGGAAATTGAGGGAAAGAAATGACAGAACCAAAGAAAATAAAAATGAATGGGTTGGGCTGAAAGGGAAGTGGGAAGGATGGAAAACTAAGACGACTGGTATGGTATTAGGGAGAAAACCTCAAAGTTCAGAGACGTGTTTAAACATTTTTGGGCTTGCCGAAACCTAAACATCCAAACCCACTGAGTTAAGTATTCTAATAGAAGACATGTTCCCTGAGTAATTGCAAGTGACACGTGGAGAAAACGTGACTTTCAAAGTAATAGCTCTTGTAAACCATTTAATCTTTGCTTTATTAAAGGCAAAAAGGGGAAAAAGTAAAATGACTGTCAAAGAAGGAGCACTGTTGTAGATGGCATTTAAACATGAGCCTCATGGATGAGTAATGCGTATATTCAAGAACTGCTGCTGAATACAGTACAAAGGCTATTTCACACTTCCGTGACCTTTTTGCTGAGGGAGCTGCTATTTTACTTCTCAATAATGAGATTTCTTTAGTGCTTAGAAATTCAGATTGAATTGGGAAAGCCACAGGAGCCCTGATGCAAGGTGTTTTTACTAAAAGAATTATCCTTGCATTTTATAAGTGAAAGATCAATATTAAATTAGCTTTTGCATTGAAAGAAGGATGCTGTTTCTTTGCAGCAGGCTATCACTTTATGTCACACAGATCAATATCTTACCATCAAGAAAGCCCCTGATAGCTATAAAAGCAGCTTGAAAAAAAATTCCCAAATGATCCTTGGTTGTTTCATCTTTCCAGAAATAAGTGAAAGAAATGTACTTTGTCCAAGAAATAAACTACAGTCAGATGGGAACACTGACTTCATTTCTGGCTCTGTAACTTCAGCCTAAACACCAACCGACAAAACCGCCTGGAAGTATGAAATTATGTCAGTGGATCCTGTTGAACACGCACTGACATCAGAAAATGCCAGCAGATACCCCATGGTACTTTTGTTAGCAACCTCAGCAGGAATGGTCTCTTCTCCCCACTCTCCACTTGGGTTTGAAGCACACAGGCAAAGTTACATGCAGAAATGTATGTTGTATCTGCACATGCATTATCTTGTTTTCCTCGTACCTCTGTTGTACGCTGGGCTCGAAAACAAGCTGTAATAAAGATATTAGTGAAAATAACACCTATTACTGCATGATTTTGAGGTCATTTGCCGTAGGGAATTTACAATTAACCTACCATGTTTCCCATCTGTAGAAAAGGAATTACACTTTCTTAAATCCTGTAGGTTTTCTTAAGATTTAATTCTGGAGGGACTGGGAAGTACTCAGGTATTCCTGGGAGAAGACCCATGTAAATTCCAAAACAGGCTGCATTTGACACATTTCTGATTCACATTTCTGATTTTCTGTTCAGAAAAATACGTTTGTTCTGCCCATTTCTCTGAAAAAATATAATACTTAAGAACTCTTTTAAGCAAGAATTTCTTTAAAATTACCTTCTATGAGTTTGTATGATTGGCTTTAGGGATTGCTGGGGGTACCACTATGCTGGGTCCAGCTTGCCCCTATTTGCCAACCTCTCAGCGTGCACTTGTGGGGATGAGAATATCACCAAAGCATGGTGAAGCCGGGCAGCGCAGCAGCTGCCCCAGCAGAGGTGAGGAACGGGCAGCAATGCTGACCTGCTGTCTCCATTTCACAAGACAATATTTCTTACAAACTGTATCAGTGCAAGTTTTGAATAAGGGAGTCTTCATCCACCTGAACCACACTGGAAACCTGTTCAGAACAAGGTGCAGAACCCAATTGCCAGAGTGGCCCAGGAGGATAACGTCCCCTGAGACACCATTACATCAGTCAGCCAGGTCATAGGTGGTCACGATTAAAATGTTTGCAAATGAATTTTAATTTAAATCTCTGTTAGACTCTCCTGAATACTTTATGAAGGGAGCTGAAAAGTTTTAATTAGCTCTCAAATCAGTGTTCACTTTATGAATTTCTCTCTAATAGCTACTGTTACAGTGGACTCCTGAAATATGGTTGAACATGAGCCGGCAGTGTGCCCAGGTGACCAAGAAGGACAATGGCATCCTGGCTTGTATCAGAAATGGTGTGGCCAGCAGGACTAGAGAATTGATTGTCCCCTTGTACTTGGCACTGGTGAGGCTGCATCTCAAATACTGTGTTCAGTTTTGGGGTCCTCACTGCAAGAAAGACATTGAGGTGCTAGAGTGTGTCCAAAGAAAGGCAATGAAGCTGGTGAAGGGTCTGGAGAACAAGTCTGATGAAGAGCAGCTGAGGGAACTGGGGTTGTTTAGCCTGAAAAAAAGGAGGCTGAGGGAAGACATTATTGTGTTCTACAACTACCTGAAAGGAGATGGTAGTGAGATGGGTATCCGTCTCTTTTCCCAAGTAACAAGCGATACGGCAAGAGGAAAGAGGCTCAAGATGCGCCAGGGGAGGTTTAGATTGGATATTAGGAAAAATTTCTTCACTGAAAGGGTTACCAAGCATTGGAACAGGCTGCCCAGGGAAGTGGTTGAGTCACCATCCCTGGAGGTATTTAAAAGACATGTAGATATGGCACTTAGGGACATGGTTTAGTGGTGGACTTTGCAGTGTTTGGTTTACGATTGGACTCAATGATCTTAAAGGTCTTTTCCAACCTAAATGATTCTGTGAGAGCTCCTGACAGCTTGAATTACCTGCTGGGTTTGTAAAATTGTAAGATTCAGCAGTTAACGAGTGGTACAGAAAGTTCTTAGACATGCATCTAAAGCATATGTTTAATATGGAATTTGACTTGGTAGACCTAATCAGGAGTAGAGTTAAACCACAGCTTAATTCTTAGGAAATTCAACTATTTTGGGTGACGCCTAGTGTGATGAACTAATGTCTGCGTGCAGGTTTGGAATCCAATCTCGTGGCTAACATGCAGAGCTGACCCATAAACAAGAAATTAATGCCCAAAGTCAGAACATGAACCTGCAAGGTCCGGGCCAAGATCCACATGAATGGTCTTTGTTGATTCCTCTGATGTAAGCAAGCAGCTTCAGCGGAACTGGTCTTGGGTACCTCAAGGAAAACCTCTCTGTTGGAGAGCGCAGATAGGAACTAGAGAACAGGCTGCCCAGGGAGGTTGTGGAGTCCCCTTTGGAGATTTTCAAGACCCGCCTGGATGCTGTCATGAGTAATGTGCTCTAGGCAATCCTGCCTTGGCAGGGCAGTTGGACTAGATGATCTCTAGAGGTCCCTTCCAACTCTGAAAATTCCATGATTCCATGATAACCTCATCCTGAGACACCTTACAGACATTCCCCAGGGGAGAAATTCCTGAATACACATGAACTGAGCTAACTCCACCCCTTTGTATAGGAAGTGGCAACACAGTGCTGCCCTTAGGCTAACAAGCCCTGCTTAAGGCACAGCTATGTGGATCAAGGAAGGCAGAGGGACTTCCCCATAGTGTATAAACACCTCCACATGTTACAGTGCAGTGCCACGCATCTGTATGATGAAGTATCACAATGTGCCACAAAGGCAGTCTGGCCACATTTAGGCCGTGCCATGTCTCAGTTAAAAAGTCCTGAAGAAAGGCAAGATCTGGCTGCCTCCACCTGGGGAACCATGGTGGTCATTTCTAGCTGAGGGATTTTTGCACTGCCTACAGTATGTGCATGCTCTTTGAGGCAAGGCTAATTAGTCTAAGTAGAGTACCGTGTTAATTCAGCTGTGCTGCTCTGGGATCTGAACTTGCACCTCCACCCAGCATGGGACCTGAGCATAGATCCTAACTCAGGGCCTTGAAAGGTGAATAAAGGGACTGATTTAAAACTATTTCATATCTGTGCATTCAGCATAGGTAGATATATCTATTTGCACTGAGAAAAACTTGAACTCTCACATTTCTGCCGATTGCCGATGTTATTCAAGACTTTGTATTTGCCTACATTGGATTTCAGCTTCTCAGTAACCAACTAAAAAAACCTGAAAAGACCTTCCATTTCTGAAGAAACAGTCTCAGATCAAAGTGGTGGAAGTAAAACTTCAACAGGATTATCATCCAGAAAATCTTGCCTAGCAAAAGGAAGTAACCCTAATTAGTAAGTTTGACATACAAATCCTGCTCCTGGTTTCCTGTCATATGACCTTTATTAGCTTCAAAATATCACTGTCAAGGAAAACCTTCAAAGCTGATACCTTCACAAATCTCAGAGGAGAAGGAGATTTGAAAATGCCATGAGTCTTGTGACACTTGCTCCCTGAACATTGCTCCAGCACAGCTCTTGAGTAATCTCATGAATCTTCTGTCATGTCATCCTTCCACTGGTGCCCTTAAAGCCCTTGTCTTTAAGGTACTACTGATTAAAGCAATGTACATGAGCATTCAGCAAGACCCAAGAGCCTTTTCAAGGATGACATACTGTTAAAATAATATTCATTCGGTGTTGAAGAATTCCTTCCAAGAGGGGCTGGGTAGAAAGTGTACAGGAAATGGATGCTCGGTGATGATCCCGTATACTGCCTATTCATTAATGCTGTATATGAATCAGTGTATATGAATAAGCCGCTGCTGACAATCTGCTTACCACACATCCCGACACCTACTGAAGAAATGCGGCAACAAATCATATGCACTTGCAGGACACTTAAAAATTACCTGCTCCTGTGAAGGAGGCCCAGGGACAAAGCTACAAGCAGAGATCAGATAGATCATCATTGTGAATTTGAGCTTTCTAATTGAATCAATGTTTCTAAGAAAAAAAAATAACCCAAGCAAACACTGCAAGGGTGCATTCAAAAGTCAGTGAAATCCAGCTCCTGCCTGAAAGAATCCAGCACTGCTGCCTTTACACCTCGTGTCTAAACTTTGAAGCCTTTTTATACGCAAAGCTCCAATCAATGTGAAACACCACCAGCACCAAAGGTGCAAATGAATGAACTTTAATGCAATTTTGATTAGCAGAAAGCACTGCCTGTCAAATTGAATAATTTTAAAAATTATTTTCCACTTGCAAATATTACGAAAGACATAGAGGTGGACAAGCCATTGATAGCAGAAGCTAGCCTCAGCCTGGCTTACATGCTAAAATGACAAAGATGTATCAGAAATGAGTACAGAAAATGAAAGAAAGGACAGGTAAATGAAGCCAAGACCCCCCACAGTCAGCCATTCAGCTTGTACATGCTGGTGTGACACTAGTGCCTGGACTGGGTGATACTACTTCATAACCAGACAAGACATTTAGCCCCATGTTTATGTCTGTGCTTTTTCCAACTTTCAATATTAAAACAGAAAAGAAAAGCTTCCAAGCAAAATGCACAATTTCTCATTGTAAAGGTCAACATTTCAGTTGGGTATGAATGTGTGGAAGTGTTCAGTTTAGTAAACAATGTCTTTTTCACCTATTCTACACTATGACAACAGAGAAGTTTGCTGTTTAAAATAACAAAATATTGTGGACTGAGGTTTCTCTCATATAAATTTAAGAAGGAAAAATTGTTTACAAATGTACATATGATGGAGTTTTAATGCCTTTACTAGAGTTCATTAATCTTTTTTCCTAGCACATATGTATTAAATACCCACAAGCATGAGGCATTTAACCGAGATATTTAGGGCAAACATGGAGACACACTATGGCTCTTGTCCAGTCACTTAAGAGGCAGAGAAATACCTGTTTCTCTGGGTTCATATATGTGAAATTCAGAGAAAGCCAAAGCCAATTAAAGTCTCCATGTGAGCACCCAACTAGGAGAAGAGCCTCAGACCTACTCCCAGCCTCCAGTGAACCTCATCCAAGCAGCAATGTGCACAGCACAAATGGAAATGATGCAGAGTGTCAGTGGACCTTGCATACACCTCTTGGTTTATGGGATACTGGCACAACTGAGTTCATATGCAACAGAGAAGAGAAGAGTGCACAGAGGATGTTGAGAACAGTGGTTGCCTTCAGAGGCTGCACCGAAGCTGCAGAGAGTGCTCTTTACTATCTGGGATTCTGTCTTGGCCGTGGAAACTCCCAGAGAGAGTTCTCTCTTCCATGGGGAGAGCTGATGGCATACCAGAGCTAAATTTTGGGGGAGAGCTGGCTGGAATGGCTCTGGGAGGTGCTATTTCCATTTCACGTGAGCACATGCTGCACCCGTGGGGCTATAGCACATTTATCTCCACCCTGAGTATAAGATTATTCCAGCTTGGGCCAAATTCCAATAGTAAAATGGTGGATTCATTTGGGGCATAATCCACCAGTCTGTGCTCCTGTAGATCTTCCAGAAACTCCCTGGGGCTCTTGATCTGCAAATCTGTTTTACAACTGCTCATTTGGACAACTCTATGACTGACTTCAGCAATAATAATAAATAAATCAGATTTGTCATTTTTCTTCTATGAGGAAAAAAAGAAATATTTGTATGTGTTAAGCACAACTCATCTGCAATATTATGCATATCAATTCCTGGCTACGAGACTGGTGCTGTCATGAGGATTTTGGCTTTTAGGACAATAGGACATTCTTTGATGAATATAACCTGTTAGAGAGGGATGGAAACTACCTGTCTAGAAGAGGCATGGGAATCTTTGGCAGAAAGCTGGCCAACTTGATGAGGCGGGCTTTAAACTGAAGGACTCAGGGGGTGGGGTCCAAGATGGCCATCGCATCCAACTGGGGAATAAGCCAGGCCAACCAAAGCAGCAACAAATGCTCCTTATCTGACTCCCAAGATGAGAACCAGAAGGCCAACCACCTCAAGGGTGTGTATGGCTGTGGTGGATCCTCTTGCACCCCTCCAGGGAAACCTGCATGCTTGATTACCTCTCTGAAATGCCTGTACACCAACATACGCAGCATGGGGAATAAGGAGGAAGTGTGTGGTCACAGTGCTGTGATCTTATTGCAATTACAGAGACATGGTGGGATAGCTCATATGACTGGAATGTTGTCATGGATGGCTGTGAACTTTTTAGGAAAGACAGGCCAGTGGGGTGAGGTGGTGGAGTTGCTTTTTACACAAGACTGCAGCTGGAATGTATTGAGATCTGCCTAGGGATGTATGAGGAACGTGGTAAGAGCTTATGGGTAAGAATTAAGGGGCAGGCTAATATGGGAGACACTGTTGTGGGTGTTTACTACAGACCACCAGATCAGGAAGAGAAAGCCGATGAGGCCTTCTACAGACAGCTGGAAATAGCCTCACGATCACAGGCCCTGGTTCTCATGGGGGACTTCAACCCCCCTGATATTTGCTAGAAAGGCAACACAGCCAGGCACGCACACTCCAGGAGGTTTCTGCAGAGCATTCATGATAACTCTTTGACACAGGTGGTGGAGGAACCAGTGAGAAGAGATGCACTGCTGGACCTTGTGCTAACAAAGAAAGAAGGACTAGTTGGGGATGTGAAGGTTTGGGGTAGCCTTGGCTGCAGTGACCATGAGATGGTGGAGTTCAGGATCCTGTGTGGAAGAAGCAGGGCAAAAAGTAGAATTACAACCCTGGACTTCAGGAGAGATAACTTTGGCCTCTTCAAATTCCTACTTGGAGGAATCCCATGGGTTAAGGCTCTAGAGGGTAGGGGAGTCCAAGAGAGTTGGTTAATATTCAAGCACTACTTCCTCCAAGCTCAAGATCGGTGCATCCCTATGAGTAAGAAATCAAGCAAAGGAGGCAGGAGACCTGTATGGATGAGCAAGGAGCTTCTGGAAAAACTCAAATTGAAGAAGGAAGTTTACAGAATGTGGAAAAAGGGACTGGCCACTTGGGAGGAATATAAGAACGTTGTCAGAGTATGCAGGGATTCAACGAGGAAGGCTAAGGCCCACTTGGAATTAAACCTGGCAAGGGATGTTAAGGACAATAAGAAGGGCTTCTTCAAGTACATCAGTAGCAAAAGGAAGACTAGGGAAAATGTGGGTCCACTGCTGAATGTGGTGGGTGCCCTGGTGACACAGGATACAGAGAAGTCGGAGTTACTGAATGCCTTCTTTGCTTCAGTCTTTACTGCTAAGGCAGGCCCTCAGGAATTCCAAACCCTGGAGGGAAGAGAGAGGGTCTGGAGAAAGGAGGACTTTTCCTTGGTCAAGGAGGATCTGTTTAGATGTCTTTTAGGCAAACTCAACACCCACAAATCCATAGGCCCTGATGGGATTCAACCACAAGTGCTGAGGGAGCTGGGGGATGTTACTGAGAAACCACTTTGCATCATCTTTGAAAGGTCATGGAGAACAGGAGAGGTGCCTGAGGACTGGAGGAAAGCAAATGTCATGCCAGTCTTCAAAAAAGGCAAGAAGGACCTGGGAAACTACAGGCCAGTCAGCCTCATCTCCATCCCTGGAACTGTGATGGAACAGCTCATCCTGGATGTCATCTCTAAGCGTGTAGAGGAAAAGAAGGTTATCGAGAGTGGTCAATATGGATTCACCAAGGGGAAATCATGCTTGATCAATCTGATAACCTTCTATGATGGCATGGCTGGCTGGGCAGGTGAGGGGAGAGCAGTGGGCATTGTCTACCTCGACTTCAGCAAGGCTTTTGACACTGTCTTACATAACAACCTCATAGGTAAGCTCAGGAAGGGTGGGTTAGATCAGTGGACAGTGAGGTGGATTGAGAACTGGCTGAATGGCAAAGCTCAGAGGGTTGGGATCAGTGGCACAGAGTCCAATTGGAGGCGTGTAACTGGCGGTGTTCCCCAGGGGTCAGTACTGGGTCCAGTCTTGTTCAATATATTCATCAATGACCTGGATGAAGGGACAGAGTGTACCCAAGTTTGCTGATGACACAAAACTGGGAGGAGTGGCTGACACACCAGAAGGCTGTGCCACCATTCAGCGAGACCTGGGCAGGCTAGAGAGCTGGGCAGAGAGGAACCTAATGAAATTCAACAAGGGCAAGCGTAGGGTCTTGCATCTGGGGAGGAATGACCCCATGGCACCAGTACAGGTTAGGGGTTGACCTGCTGGAAAGCAGCTCTGCAGAGAGAGACCTGGGAGCCCTGATGGACAAGTTGACCATGAGGCAGCAATGTGCCCTCGTGGACAAGAAGGCCAATGGTATCCTGGGGTGCATTAAAAAGACTGTGGCCAGCAGGTCGCAGGGGATTATCCTCCCCCTCTACTCTGCCCTGGTGAGGACACATCTGGAATACTGTGTTCAGTTCTGGGCTCCCCAGTTCAAGAAAGACAGGGAACTACTTGACAGAGTCCAGCAGAGGGCTATGAAGATGATCAAGGGAATGGATCACCTCTCTTACGAAGAAAGGCTGACAGACCTGGGTCTGTTTAGCCTGGAGAAGAGAAGACTGAGAGGGGATCTCACCAATGCCACCTAAAGGGAGGGTGTCAAGAGGATGGGGCCAGACTCTTTTCAGTGGTGCCCAGCGACAGGACAAGGGGCAATGGGCACAAACTGGAACACGGGAAATTCCATCTGAACATAAGGAAAAACCTCATTACTTTGAGGGTGGCAGAGCACTGGCACAGGCTGCCCAGAGAGGTGGTGGAGTCTCCTTCTCTGGAGATATTCAAAGCCTGCCTGGACGCTTTCCTGTGCAACCTGCTGTAGGTGTCGCTGCTTTGGCAGGGGGATCGGATGATCTCCGAAGGTCCCTTCCAACCCCTCCGATTCTGTGATTCTGTGATTCTGTAAATTCCTTCAGTGCCAAATTTTCAGTGATCTTGGAATTGGGCAACACTGGAAAGGCATACCAGTAAAGGCAAACCTGGAATATTAGCTATCTGTCAGCAATGGTGGAGTTGGAAACTTTACACAAAAAGCAAAACAACTAAAATGTAGAATATGAATCACATAACAGGGTTCATTTCAGAGACCTTCTGGATACCACATGGAGAGCTAGTGATTTTTAGCTCTGTCTGGTACAGTATTCCATCTTCTAAATTTCTGCTTTAAAGTTCTAAACACCAGCTGGGGAGATAGATGTGACCAGAGCAGTAATCTATAGGAAAAATACCTGACGACTAATAACCCTCAAATAAGTGTTTCAGAACACACATAAAAAGGCAATTATATAGAGAGGAAGAAAACCTAAGTTATATCAGTCAGGTGTAGGCTAGATGGAACAGGTGATGCCATGAAATTTTATGTTTCTTTCCAAAACCCTCATGTGTGAGGAGCTGTGAATTATCATTCCTTTCCATCTTAGCATTTTACAGCCTTTTCAGAAATGCCACTGCTACAGTGCTGTGACCAAAGCAAAGAAGGGCATGTCTGAAAGTGCTAAATACTGTGTTCTTTCCCAAGTGAAATATTGAGTGGCAGCATCCCTTGCTCATATGCCTCTTCCTAGCCCCATAAAATATTTACCAAATAAAAACATTGCTTTTGCTTGACCAGTCCACTTCCCTTCTTCTCTTCATTATACTGTTACAGTCCTTTTGGGAGAGAGGGCAACACCCTTTACACACACCGTGGATACGACAAAGTAACATGATTTGGGTTGTAAAACCATTAATTTCTTTGGTGTTTATGCACTGCAACACTGCTTTTAATCCCATGACCAGATAATATGTTTCAAAGGATGTGTTGGCTTTATTTGGTACAACGGTGAGCAGTACTCAATTCTCACTCAAGTGAGCTGTTCAATTTTTAATTTTATTTTCATGATGCAATGTTTGGTGCAAGCCTTTTTCACTGAAAGGAAATTCAGACTTTGATCTGAAGACAGAAATATTCATTTCTTCCTGGGCATATTGATGCCCTTTATTACCAGTATGTTGGGATTCACAAATGTTAATTGATCTTCACAAAACACCTGTGACATAAGACAGTATGATTGGTTTTAATTTCTAATTGAAGAAAAAAAAAGCACAGATAATTAAGGTCTAAATACATCTACATACTACCTGGAACAGGTTGCCCAGAGAGGTTGTTGAGGCCCCATCCCTGGAGGTGTTCAAGGCCAGTCTGGACGTGGCCTTGGGCAACCTGGTCTAGTGGGAGGTGTCCCTGCCTATGGCAGGGGGGTTGGAACTCGATGATCTTCAAGGTCCCTTCCAACCTAAACCATTCTATGATTCTATGATTTTTATTGACTTCCATGGGCTGACAAAGAAGTCAGCATCTTGAAGCTCTGCAAAAGGTACCAATTCCCTTATTGTGATCTGCTTAGTGGTACAAGTAAATAGCTGACCATAATGGTTTGTGGCTGCATCAAAACTGTTCAAGTAAAAGACTCGCTGTCAGGGATTTGACACATTAGACAGGGGGAAGATGCCCAAATGCTGAGAAAGAGCCTTTATCAATATGAGGATAGTGTAGAAAAGAAGCATTCTTGTAAAAGTCTCTCATCAATGATCTGAGGGCACATTTGGCACAGTGCGACCCACTGGCCAATGCTGAAGTAACAGTCTGAGGAACGACATGTCTTTTTAAAAAGCCACGCAGAAAAACCATGCAAGGCAAAGGTAAAGGTGATAAAGCAGCATGCAGGCTCAGATGTAAAATTCTGATGTATTCAGTGGGATAAAAGATGCCTGTCACAAAAGGGCTTGTGTGATCATCCAGGCATGATTCAGTCACTCCCACCTGAGCAGTGGCATTGCAGGACACTGGGGATCCACAGGGATCTCTAATAAAATTTCCATTGACCTTTAATCATTGGCCATTGGCCTTTACGTTACTTTTTTTTCCCCCTTTTTCAGAAATCTTAATATTCCTCATACCAACTTCAAACCTAGATCCAGATCTGATTCTCCTTTAAAATGAAGGTATTCAGAACAAAGAATGAAATCATGGTGCTGGTGAATCAGTGGAAATATATAAATTTCATTTCAGCCAGGATTTTATGTCACTGTCTGGGGCTGACCTTGGCAAACTCCACACATGAACAGCTAATTAATGGAAACCCCCCTCCCTGAACAACACAGGAATTAAATGCAGATGGTAAAAGAAGGTTCTTTTAGACCTGGCAGAATGAAAATATTTTCATTAAGTAACTTCCTCATTGGAAAACAAAGGCAAATATATTGATATCTATGGTCCTTTTGTATTAATTTTCCATTTTTTTTAATGGTTCTTCTTTAACTGCAAGTATATTAAGTTCAAAAGTTCAGGTATTTTCCAGCTTTTATTCCACTGCCATCATATTTTCAGTTCTAATAATTTAAATTCACCGTGTTTTGTCTGGACTTGCAAATAATCTAATTAGGGAAACACAAACAATCCCAGTGACTTATATAACTTAGCAACCATCATCACTTCTGAAGTTCAACTATTCACAATGAATTACTCACAAGACATTCACATGGAAAACTTGTTTTGAAGAAATACACAAATCATTTCAGACATCCAATCTCAGAGCTTCATAATCAGCTCATAACGGAAGCAGACACAATTAGACTAATTGTTCATTATAAATTATTCACTCAGCTCTACACTTGCTAATCTAATGTCAATTGATGTTTCTGTGTGAAAGGAGGAAGAAATTGCACTTTGTAGACTGACGAGCTTCAGACATCGTATACTGTTTGTTGTGATTTATGACAGCTTCACATCAGCAGGTGCCTGAACTATAAATTGAGCTGAATCCCCATTCACAGTCCCTGACGCCTGGAGGTGATACAGCTATGACACGCCGATAGAAACTCAAGATCCAAAACACATTACAGCTAAATAAAATGTGCATTACTCTGTAACTTAAAGGATAAATTGGCTTCAAAGGATACTCTCTTTTCTTCCTGCCAGTGATTAATAGCTACTTTTCTTTTTTCAAGCAAGTTGCTACTATTTTTTGAAATCTGATTTGAATTAAGAGCTGCCTCCCAGAGGGGATGAGGAGCAAAGCTGCCTTCTCTAGGAAGACAGTTGTCAGAGTTCAAGTAACAAGTCTTGCAGGCATTCAAAACAGTAGAGAAAACAACAGATCAACTGGAAAGTACTGTGCGTAAATAGACTGAGTAGGCTATTTGTTTTATTTATGCATGTAAATAAATGCATATGCATATGTATATGGAAATGGAAATAAAAACAGTAGTCAGATGCCTCTGCAACGTGATATTTAGCTTATCTTTCACAGAATCTGTCTACAAACAAACTGGGCTCAGTGAGTTTGGTTCCCAGTCACAGGGCTTCTTCACTTTTCCTCGAGATGTTGACGATCATTATTAGAGACTGACACATTGAACTCCAAAGTTTTCTCGGAACACACAAAAAAAACATTAAGAAAGAATGTCTTTATGAGGCGGCTTTGTGAAACACCCAAGCCTACCTCGTACATCTCATATTACCTATGGCTGGAACAGGGAGCGGTGGGCAGCAGATAAGAGAATCCACCTCCAAGTTCAAAACAACCCCCCTATCCCCTCACCTGGGCAGCTGACAAAAGAAAATTTTAAACATCCTAGTGAAGTTTGGTTTATCAGCTTAATGGCTATTTCACCACCTATAGAGTAATCCTGTCTCTCATTGCTCAGAAGGTTAACAGCAGATAGATACCACGGTTTGTTAAATAGAAAATATTCTTTATAAAAATTTGCTCTATTTGTTATCTCCCCCGCACAGAGAGTGGAGGGAGCCTGGAGGGTGCTGATAAAAAGGATTGTGCTATACAAATGAATCGAAAGGTGCTGTGCCCAACCTTTAAAACTTGTCACTCAGACTAAGCAATTCATTGTGCAGATAAGCCATTTCTATGGAGGCCATTTAAAGGGGGAATGCTTGAATACTCTTCCTTTTCAGGAAGGGTAAAGAAGAGAATTGAGGAACATTTGAGGAAGATGTGGACTGAATACAAACTGTGTGGCCAAAAGTCAAGATATTGTTTGTATCATCACTGCTCCCAATTTTTTTTTTTTAGCGTAGGCCTCATCTCTTAAATGAATTAATCATTTTTTAGTCATTTCATAACAAACTGAAATGCTCATTTCCTGAAAATACTATACGTTTTTAGTGGCATAAGAAAGGGTTTTTTTAAAAAGTTCAGCTGTGCCTTTCCTAAGGAATATGCATAGCATATTCTAAAGAACTTGTAAGATTTTCACAGATCTGATGTGACCACGGTATATAATGTTATTCACATAAACGAATTAAAGGTGTACATTGCAAACCCCTGCAGCACAGGAGCAGATTGTGCTCTTTGCTGGGCTCATCCACTGTATGCAAAGCACTACGCAGAATTTGACCTGCTGTCTGTCTATGAAACTTGAACACTTGTCTCCAATAATCATAAAGTACCAATGCCAGGTCATTTCAGATTGTTGCTTGTTTTTCCATGAGTATCCAGATCCTCAGCAGGGTAAGTGCAACAAAGTTATCGAATGCCAGTTATCACCAGAAAAGGGTCTGACCTAAGAGCTTAGCAAGAACACCTAGGAATAAGTCATATTTACAGCACCTAAAAGATGTCTTTTAAGTGCAGCTTTCCAGCAGCTCTTTAAAGACATATTCACTGTTCCTCTGAAGCTACCTCAGGTCCTTTTCAAAATAAGTGATTGTGCACATTCAGATGTACTAAATGTCTATTTGCTATGTATTTGACTATTTTCTTTGTTGTTCTCAACACCTTACTGCCTGTTCTGAATCAGCAAAGACCATGTTCATTCAATCTCAGGTGTTTACAGATATCCAAACCAAAGCCTCCCTCCATCCCCTTGAATGCAATGGCAGAACACTGAATTACAGAGAGTGGATTTAGCCAGCCTTGTACTGATGTGCTAACGCCCACAGGAAAGGGAAGTTCCTTAGGCAAAGAAGTCCTTCAGATTGTGAAACCCCCCCTACCATGTGGGACTCCGCTTACTATAAATAATGAGGCTATACACGAGCATAAAAATGTGCAAGGGTAAAGCAGGTTTCAAGACTAGAAAAGCAGTAACAAGACACATGCTCTTTACTAGTTAAATATTTCAAAGAGAGAAAATGGAAGGACACATGATTAACTTCTAAAGAGCTATCCTCTGCCTGACTTTGTAGTTAAAGCCACATACTTACTTGACTTTGGATGTACTTATTTAGCAATACCCCTGTCTTCAATTTCTTGTCTTCAACAGTCTGGTGAACATAATCTGTTTTATCACATTTATTGTCAGTTCCACTTTCTGGCTTATATGGATGCACTCGTTTATCCATTCTTGTAGTTCTCATCAGCTCTGCACAGAGGAAAAATGTGATCCAGAAACCTGAAATGATTCAGTTTATGTTACTTCTACATTTTCTTTTGTTTCTAAAACCCCCAACTCTTTGCAAGAAAAAAGTATTTTTTTCTGCAGAAAGCAAAAAGTCTTAATTTAGCAGAACAGTTTCTAATATCATAATATATTCTATGTCAAATAACCAAGAATTCATTTTAGATGCTGAAAAGTAAATATACATACAGTGAGAGAGAGAAAGAGAGCTTATTAGGTGCATTTCAGTGGTCCAACCATGACTGTATATATGCACCTCCCAGTCTATTCTCACAATCACTCTGTGAGGAAAATGAGTATGATTTCTACTTCACAGTTAGGGATCCAAGATCCAGAGGGGATAGAAAGTTGTTTCTATGATGTAGTTCGGTCTGCTTAGTCTTCCTGAACACTCAGTGCAGAGCGAGAGACTTTCTTCCATAGGGTAAAACAAACACTCAAGTTAGGATCCTGCTTTTCATTGTCACTGGAGAAACTTCTGTCTTCCCTCCATGATTATACAGGAAAATGTATACCTCCTGAAGTCAGCATTTAAGGCAGGTGCATAGAATGAGGTGTTGAGAATACAGTAAGTGCCAAAAATTACTGTCCCGAAACTGAGAAGAAGTAAGAGCTGAAACCGAGATTCGTTTGCATGTCTTCTATGTGCCTGGCTTGTCCTGCTAGCTCTTTTGCTAGGGAACCATTGACTGATGTTGTCTGCAGTCCCCAGTGCTTAATGAGGCCTGGTCCATGTTCTGTAATAATACAAATAATAAATTGTGGGCCTACAAACAGAAAATTGTAATTTTCAGAGATGCAAGACAGACAGATGTGTCTAAGGGACCTGGAGCAATCCCAGGTGGATTAGCCCTAAGTGCAGGAAGATTTTCAAATGGAGAGATTTCTGAAAAACGAAATGTCTCTCCTTTCTAACTTTGTTGAACTTATTTCTTGTTGTGCTTGTGTATCTGTTCCTACAGAATGATGCAGAAATTCATACTAATGCCTCCTAGCCTTTTGGGAATGCTCTAGATGGCTGGCAGATGGTGGACGATGACTGTGGAAGTGTTGAAACAACTATTTTCAAAGCTCTACATACAAAGACACAGATACAGAAATGTTGTGCCTTGGAGGTTTCTAACACTGATCATTTAAGATTAGCCATCCGCTTTCAAGCAATTATACCACTCATTCTATTATTTATTGTACATTTCTAGTGATTAATCTACCTCTCTGTTGGTAGGAAACTGTCTAAGTAACAAAAAACCTGGCTCTGTAGGGAGTTTTGCATGAAAGTCTGTTCACAGACAGAACCTGCAGACAGCTTTCTAATCTCAAGAGCAACTTTGGTCTTTCAATTATTTCACTGCTAAACAGGAAATTAATTTTCAGAGCTTCAGTAATTTTATCTGTTCCTTGCAAGAAGTGTTGTTGGGTTGGGGTTTTTTAACTTAAAGTAACACATTAATTCCTTTGTGTATCATGGCATTGGTCCATCNGACCAACTAGAAATCACTGCAGCATCCAGGTCTAGGTGCTAAAAGATTGCTTGAGGAAATGAAAGTTGAGGTGAAAAACTGAAGAAATACTGAGACTTTCTAATGTAGGTTTAAATAAGCTATGATAACCCACCCATTTGGGTTATCAGTAAATTATAATAATAATATATATTAAATAAATAATAATATAATAATATAATAGATAATATAATAATATAATAGATAATAATATAATAAATTAAGGTACTTTATGTATAAAACATAGCAAAATGAACTTATACTTAAATAACTTAACAGGAAGAATCTCACTAGTGGTACTTCATTGGGTCACCCACAGGAAGGTACAAAAGTCTTACGCGGCCGTATGACACATATTGTGACTTACAGTTTTTTACAGTTGCAAGGTGTCTCCTCCCAAGGGTACAGCGAATTCTCTCAAGGCTGTTCTAGAAATTTCTTCCACAGGCTTAAAATGCTGTTTCCACTGTCCCTTCCCACACAGAATAGCACTACATTTACCAAAGAAGGAGTCATCCAAGCTACTGTCTTTCCAGATTGGTGGGAAGGGTATATTGAAATCATTTGGCTCTCTGGTGAAGCAAGGTGTCACTTTACATTGTGCCGCATGTGAGTGGCAGTGCCATACTGAAATACTGCCTGCTTGAATGCCAAAATGCAAAGCAGAGCCATCCAAACCAAGGTTTTTTGCATGTTTTTCAGACGAATCATGAACTGAGCCAAATCTCTAAACTAAGCCCAGTTTCTGTGAGCAACCTGAGCAGGTTAAAGGTGAGAGGGCTTCCTCACATCTGGCTGGATGCAGAGGATTTAACAGAATAAGAAAACTAGGAGCCACACTGTGCCCTTTGGAAACTCCCTACTTCTCCCATGCTTCAAAGGGCTCTTAACTTCTGCTGGTCCCAGCCAGGACAGCCGATCTCCCTACCTCTGAACCAGACAGCTCGGTTATGCCGGTGCTTCATCTGTCCACATTCCTACGAGTACACTTGCAGGAAATAACAAACGTGAAGACCTAGCTAAGTAGCCCTTTCACAGCCATCCCAGATGAGAAACAGTGTCCAGAGCGCTCAGTTCTTTTTCATTCCCTCCATTGGGAGAGCCAGGCATCACCTGACCCACTGATAATTTCTAAATGTGTTCCACCAGCCTATATAAGATATTTTTTTAGCATTGAAACATGTTGCTGATATTACTTTATGTATTTTTATTCCTGTTTCTGCTGGCCAAACTCCTGGTTGCCACTTGCTAAGAAACACAAATGAATGCTGGCAGGAAATGGTATTTTGAATAAACCAAACCTGATAGGAAATCAGCCATCCTCTGTCCTTTTTGTCTGGTTGTGTAAGAGAAGACTGACAGAAAACAGCTGAGCTGAGTCTCTCCTTTGTCTTTGGTGCCAATTAAATTAAACGAAGTCTGCAATTCTGATAGTTGGGCAGGGACTATATTAATGGATCTGGAAAAATAAAGTGCCTTGTGCAAAGTCCATGAGGTTTTGGGCCCCAGCTGTGCTTAAAATGGGCATATTATTATACGAACCTCAGATATACAGTTGACTTTCAGATGAAAGTCAGTCAAGAGGGTGGGGGTCCAAACTTCTTCATTATCTGCTCAGCACTCAGTGTCAGTGCATAATTATTTTTACATTCAGAGCACTAAGTGGAATGGAAAAGGCATATTTCATAATGCCCTTCAGTAGTTAATGGATGTGATTGAGAGACATTTCTTCAGTAGGGCTTTCTGCCTTATCACACTTGCTCTACTTTTTCAGCATGTTCTGGGGGAATGTTTTTTGGCATTTGTCAGCGTAATTTCAAATATCTCTTTCCTACAGTTCAGTATCAGAGGATATGACTCAGTTTCTTCATTTTAATAGATCTCCATCTAACTGGAAAGCCTGGCAGGAATATATGATACTTTCCTACTCTAAACAAAGTTGGTGGTTTTGAGCTCACCTGCCCTCATGATTTTCTTATTATTATTCACTTATATTATCCAGAGGAGAAAGCTTTGATTAAAGCAATTTCAAGAACTTAAGATGCCTTGAACATAAAAACAGATCCAGCTGCAAACAGTCATTTGAGTTTCCTGGTATTTCAGGTTCCTGACTGATAAATTAGAAAGTCAATACCTTGATATTTTTACCTGATTGTGCCCTTCTAGTCTATTAGTACAGAACATATACCAGGGCTTAAACAGTGCTGATGTTTAAAACTGACATACCTGCTCCTTCCTTGTCCTCGCTGAATCCACTGATATTTCCCCACCAGAGTGCTCAGTAATCATACAATCGTAGAATTGTCTTGGCTGGAAGGGACCTTTAAGATCATCAAGTCTAACCATCAACCTAACATGGCCAAAACCACCACTAAACCGTGTCCCTCAGCACCACGTCTACATGTCTTCTAAATACCTCCAGGGGTGGTGATTCCACTACTTCCCTGGGCAGCCTGTTCCAATGTTTGATAACCCTTTCAGTGAAGAATTTTTTTCTAATATCCAATCTACACCTCCCCTGGCGTAACTTGAGGCCATTTCCTCTTGTCCTATCTCTTGTTACTTAAGAGAAGAGAAAAAACCCTACCTCGCTACAACCTCCTTTCAGGCAGTTGTAGAGAGCGGTAAGGTCTCCCCTCAGCCTCCTTTTCTCCAGACTTAATAACCCCAGTTCCCTCAGCCTCTCCTCATAAGGCTTGTTCTCAGTAATACCCATTAGTTATGGACTTTATCCCAGAAATTTAGTAATTTTCCATCTTTTACGATCACCATTTTCATTACGGTTTTAAATGCTGATTTCTATACAGGTAAACAGAATTAGAGAGAACGGCTCCTTTCTGCTCTTCAACAGCATCAGGTAGAAAAAAACACACAAAATGGGAGAATTCAGCAGAGTTTGATTCTGACAGTAAAAAATGAAGAAGTTGCTACAAAAGTTATCACTGATTGTGGGGTAATTTACTGTTGTCCAACCCATCTTTTTTTAGTGTATCTATCTGAGGTACTTCCGCAGCTCCCACACCGATCTAGTGCCTTAGTTGTCTGGCTACAGGTCAGTGTCTGGCTCAGGTGGATATGAGATCTTTCTGCCAATGAGGGTTAAGAGTCCACCCAGGGTATAGCTGCTGCAGAGAGTGGATCGCTCTTTTAAAAGGCGACCAATATGACAGCTAGCAGGTAGGACACAAATTCAGGTAGTAGCCCTGGGAGACGTTCACCTTAAAGCAAAGAGAATATAAGCTCCTCTTTAAGATGAGAGAATGTGTAACTCTGAGGCTATAGAAGAGGCCAGGGAAGTAAAGCCTTTGTGCTAGAACTACTCTTTCCTCCAGGATTATTTATATATTTTGTGATAATAAAGCAATTCTTTTCCTGGAAAATAAATAGTTATTATTTTTCTTTTGACCATGCAATTCCATGCATTCAAATGAATGATACATATTCCTTAAGCTGTTAGTTTCTTGTGAAATAAACATTTTTTTTTGCCTTGTTCAGAAGTTTCTTAGCTCCGTTCTTCTGAGATAAAGGTTCAAATTATTCACGTTGCTTTGCCCTATGGTTTTTCTGTGGGTGAAGCTTCAGTTGACCCTCATTTCCTCATCAGCATATACGGCCCTTCCTCTTTGCTCCTCCCTCTTCTTCTCCTGATTACATGCTTTTCAACCCAATAATGTCAGAATTTCACCTGCTGGTGAACGGGCTTTTTTGGTATTCATTTCTGGAAACCATTTATAACACAGGCTGCCAAGGGTCACCTAACAACAATGCAGGTGATCATCTGGCTATTTATCTTGGCTATAACTTATACTAAAGGGTTGGAGGAATACCCACTCTGTTATATTTGAACTCTAGAAAAGAAGGAGTGGGGAAAAGTATGACTATGAAAGAAAATGACCAGCCACCAAGCCCTGTTTTATCTTTTCAGTGGCTCCATTCCACATCCTTTCCTGATTGTGGTTTTGTTCAGCTCTGATTTTAGTTCCTAGGGCAGCAACAACACGTGTGTGAATTGTTGCCCTGAGAACAAAGCAAGGCAGCAACCTAATATTGATACTAGTTTCAGGCATTCCGCTTGCAAGAATTAAGGTTTTATCAAATATTAGGATGCTGGATTTTTGTGAGAATTATACAAAGCTTGTCATGAATGTATTAAGTTTATTAAAAGCCATTTCCTGATGTCCGTTAGTAACGTGCTAAGACAATCTGTTGCTCATACAACACAGGTTACAGCAAAAGGGTTCATCATCCTAAGGCAGGGATAAAGTCTTTTAGGAAAAGCGGAATGGGCGCTGTTTAAGTTTTTAGTTATAGGAGCTTGAAATATGAATTTAATATAAGCCCCTTCTTTCTGTGTTTGCTACTTGGCTGTAGGAATAGTTTGATTTAATTTCTACAAAGAATGCTGGCTGACATTGTTTAGAAAGGATTTTATGTGATCATATTCTTGCCCATAGCTTGCTTATTAACTGTCTCAGGCCAGCCTTGCTTTTGGCATCCTTTACTTATAATTTGCTGTTTATACAGTGCTGCTACCATCTTAAATCCCAGGGTATTCATTTGTTTGTTTCCACCATCCAATCACACTCATAAGAAAAAGGAAAAAGACTTGAGTAAGTTTTATAGAAGTGAAAATTCATGCAAACACAGTCATTTGAGAATTCGCAACACTTTCAGGGCAAACGCATATTGGCATGATTAATTTTAAATTTTTTAATGAATGTTATTGCTAAAAAAAATGCAGCTTGTATGAATATTCATGGGAGCAAATAAACTTTCAAATACCAGACTGAACTAATTTCATTAGAATGTATTTTCATAATGGCATTTTAAAGTAGTCTCACAGCTCTCATGTAAATTATTTAATTTTTTTAAAGCATTATTAGTTCCCTCCCCATCTGCTAGTACAATAATATATCACTGGTACTCTGAGTAATACTCAATAAAGTAAAGTTACCATAACAACTTTTAAAATACATACAAATAAGAGACCTGCATATATTCTACAAGGCTAGGTCTAGATTTGTATCGTATTTTGGGGAATGTAATTATAAAAAGTTACTTCTGCGTGTTAGTAGCCAAATATATTGGTTACTCAAAAAGATGAGATGGTGGATCATCTAATCCCAAGATAAAACTTGAGTTACAGAGGCACTGTACTGCCAGACAATGTCTCCCTTCACACCAAAGTTTTATTTGGGGGGTCTGAACTTGTTGACTGAGGCAAGTCCGCTGACTGTGCCTTAAGCACTTTAGTGAGCAGTCACAGTCTGCTTTGCCAGCAGATTCATGGGATGGCAGCCTCAAAGAGTGAGATGAAAACTAGCATCTGGGAGCTCCCAATTCCACCAGCACATCTGAATCCAGAGGAGGATATTTGTTAAGAGGCCAAGATGCTGAGGGGAGTCTCCTTATACTATCGTATAAGGCAGCAGAGTTAAGATGGCAAAGCTTTTCAGTGGGGATCTGCATTAAGATGGAAACAGATTTGACATTTCTGTTAGAGCTTCGATAGCATTAACTCAGAAATGGCTGAAAGGAGGCACACAGGACTGAGTTTGCTGGCACTGATCTGTTGTTCACAAGAATCCAAATGTCTATGCACACTCCGGTTTCCTAAAAATACAAATACGGCGTACAGGATTCCTCTAATGTCACCATAATGATGCCTACGTGGTTTTGTAAGGCTGAAATCTCTCATACGCCTGGCACTGCTCTGTTGCTGGAGCCAGCAGAGCAAGCAGTGGCAACAGCAGCCATTGCCACACGTGCAGCCCAGCCACAGAAGGGTGATGGCTCCGACCCTTCCCATTGCCTTTGCAGCAGAGGTCCACAGCCGGCAGGAGGGCTGGGAGGCGTGCCAGCCTCAGGAGGAAGGCTCTCACCCTCACAGCCTGCTGCTATGGGCTCTTTTCAACCACTTTCCCTAGTCCATCTACTCTGCATTTTATCCTGATCAAAATTCTCTATTCTTACCTTCAGCTTGCTCTCCCCCTTCTTCTCACCTCTGGTTTCTGTATTTCAGGTCTCCGATCCCAATCAAGTGAGGGGGAGACAAAGCAGTGTTTCAAATGAAGAAGTATGAATTGGAGATGGTGGGCTGCTCTTCACTAGCCCAGATCTATTTGTCACAAATGATGAATACCTCCAAAAGCAGGTATGCGTTATGAAATGACATAAGTCAGAACTCACTCTGAGCAGTACTAATAATCCAGCCAGTAATCCACATTAACTCTTATCAAACAACACCCTGTGATTCTGAGGATTTCCCTGTTGTTCAGAGCTAAAAGTACAGCCAGGCCTGTCGTAATGCTGCTTGTCCTGGTCTGATGATAAACTTCCATATAGTTATTCCTGGTTTGGGTATTTCTCTTGTGAACCACATTTATACCCTCTCTGAACTCCTCTTATGCCTGTCTTTTCCCTATCCGTACATAAGCCAATCCTTTGCCAACTATGATGGCTCCCTTAGCGAATGGGTCGATTTCATACATATAATTACAGATTGTATTTTGATGAGTGTTTCTCTTATTGATTTGGAAGTAGATTTATCTCCTTCTCAGAAAGCTGCTTATAATGTGTTTCTTAAAGAGCGTGCACATTGCTTCAACAAGCAGCTCACAACTTTCCTGCCCCTGTTTCTCCTTTCCTTACTACTGCAGCTCTTCAGTGAAACCATCCTAGCTGCAAACAGCAAACAGAAGGTCAGTAGCTTTACTGTTAAGATGGCTGTAAGCTTTTTGGGAAAGGCTTGAAGTGTGGAAGAGAGTTTGTAACAGCTCTGTGGAAAAGCCTCATGATGTTTCCGTTGACAAAGACCAGGCCAAGATAGCATCCTCATAGACACTGGCACCTACTTGCATGCTACCTAGCTCTCCATCCTCATCAGTCCCCCACTCCCAGCTGATACCATGGCTATTGACATTCCAGCCATTTGGGCATTTATTTCTAGGCTGCCAACACAGGACTGTTCCGCATTTTCAGATCTTCTTGTGAGTGTTGGTCAGAAACAGGAACGTTAAGCCTGTTGACTTGCTCAAATTCAATCAGAGACGGGTAAAAAATTGAGTAAATTATTCTTTCTAGATCTGTTTGATTAAATTGTACCGTGTTGACCAAATGATGCCAAGTAAACTTTTCTGATAATTGAGCTTTACTAAGATGCAAGTCAAGACTAACAGCAGGAATGAAATTAGAGAAGAGAATCAAAAGGCCAATGAGAAAAAAAAAAAAGATACAGCAAGGCAGAGAGAACACTGATAAAGAAACTAAATACATACAGAAATTAGTGTCACCACAGATGAGAACTGACTTCAGTAAGATGATGCATATAAACACGGCATAAATTAGAGCATCTTGGTATTTAATAATTTGCTGGCTTTGATATGCTAAAAAAAATTGAAACTGCTCATCTAACAAGATTTATAAATCTTTATTATTGCAAAATTCTATCATCAGCAGGATGGTGTTGGATCCTTAGGATACAGCATCTGGCAAATTAAGATGCCAGATGTTTTTTGTTTTTCGTTTTGGTAATAGCAGTGAAGCTACTTTCTGAACAAAAATTCAGTGCAGAAATGTGCCATATTAGCATAGAAGCTTGTAGATAACAAAGCTGAGAGAACTGACAGATCTGGAGGTGCTTTGTAGTGTTTATCAATACTGTTACAAGGGGTTTTTGCAGTACAGTGTATTGTGTTCAACATAACTGGGGATGCATTGGAAAAGAAGCAGTAAGGATGGCTCACAATGACCGTTTTACCACCCTGCTTTACACAGGATGATATGAAGGACTCTGGGACAGGAAAAGGTTAAAGAGGACAAGAAAATGAAAGGAGTCCTATTTGCTTAAAAAGTCACCCTCTCTCAGCAGGGGGAAGGCAGTTGTTTAGGTTGACTGCACTGAAACTATGGCATGTACTTACAGAGATTTGTCTGAAGAAAACATTTCCCATGAATCTCTGGAGTGGTAATTCATCAGAGAAGACAAAAAATTCACTTAGGACTTGATATCTGGAAATAGGCCTGACACGGTTGTTTATACCTCTCAATAATCAGTGCTTTGGTTTAAGGAGGATCTTTAGCCATGAAACATCTCACTGGTCACACGTTCCCAAACAAAAACTTACCAGGACCGGAATGCAGTTGCTGACCAGAGTAAGCTTGGTAGAGGCACAAATCATTGCAGGTCTGGGGCTTTGCCCCAGCCTGAAGCTTGAGGACCGTTTCATACCATATAGAAAGAAGGCCTGACATTAAAAAAGGAAACTCAGGGAGCTCAGAGGAAGAGGTATGGCCAGATCTTCACTCATGGGGCGCAGATACTGAAATGTAACACACCAAGCTTATGTTTTTGTTGATGGCACAGGTTAAGCTTTTCAGAGATGGCTAATGATTTGAGGTGTTATTAGATGCCCAAATGTATTTCAGTGAAGGGATATGATTTTTGGAAAGTGTTCAGAACCTATCCACTGAAGAGAAAGCCTTATGCACTGTCCTGGCACGGGACACCCAGAAATTTGTATTTATTGGTCATATCTAAAAAGCTTTGCTAGTGGGGCTAGGTGGTAATATTAGAATAATGTTGTACTAGGTATTCCCATGAGTCTTCCCTGAGAACTCTCCAGGGAAAAGCTTTCCAAGTCAGATGGGTCGCTCTTCTCTACCAAGTCCTGATCAAGCTTAAAAATAAAAACCTTGGCTGATTTATACAAAAGTTATTTTCACTTAATTTCAAGATTTTTTGAGCTAGTATAAATGCATGTCCCTCGCCATCTGTGAGACAGCAAGTATCAGGCTTGCACCCTTTCTGTACTTTATCTGTAAGGAACTCTCTCTTGATTCCTCCCTTTAAAACCACTCTTGTTGGCTTGACAGCTCTCCTCAGCGATATCTGTGCTGTCCTCTGCTATTCACTTCAGACTAACATTTTGTCTAAATTTTGTTGCATTTTCATGCTTCTTTATTCTCTACCTTCTGAAAAAATATATTTCTGACTCTATTGAGTCCTGTTTTCACTAAACCCTTATTGAAGTGAAGAGTCAAAGTAAAATAATAATAGAAATATCTATGAAAGATACTACTGAAAATAAGGTGAAATGGTCTCTCTCTTCAGTAGTCCATTCAACACTTTTACAGTGACTAAGGACAAGTATCTGACTGAAATTTGTCTTTGATGTTAGTTCAGTGTGGAAAGTCATATTATTTAATCAGGCACAAATGCAGTTCTGACTTGATAAAAATGGCATCCCAGGTTTCCATTCTTGTTGCGGCTTCAGTTCATGCGTGCTGTTTAGAAGAGAAATATCCTTTTACAGACTACCACCTGCCTTGCAAAATCCAGCTTGAGTCTGCAAGTCAAGCTGTCCTTTTTCCTCATTTATCTTAATCAGTTAGAAGTTTAAAATTGTGCAAACCACCTTTGCAATCTCTTTATTGTCTTCTCCTGGGTGATATCTCTATTACTATCAAATGCATAGTCAGCCCCAATGTGTTCATCAGATTCGGCTTCCACTTGTATCTGTGACTGACTGACTTTGCCAATTTACCCACCAACAGCAATCTGGCGTTACTTTTCACAGCCTCATATTACGCTACAGAGACAGACTCATAGCTGTATTTTTTTGCACTGGTGATTTGTAAGAGAGAGGAGAAGCCAGCTCCATCTCCCAGTGCTTGCTGACCCTTCTGCTCCAGCACGGGTAAAATGCTGGCTAGGTGGGCTTGCAGACATGGTTCTGAATTAGTATGGGGAACAACTGCTGGGTAGTCAGCAAGTCTGGTATAACGACTTAGCGCAGTACAACCCTACTTGGTTCAAAAAGGAACAAATTTGCACATAAACATGTTAGACAAATGTGCCAGCAAGTATCAGAAGAGAGCTCTTCTGGAGGTGGAAATATTACAAATCTGAAAAAGAGTCAAAAAAACTTTACAGCAGGTTCCTCTCTGCAGACACATCGATCCAAATAACAAGTTGAGAGTATCTGCTTATTATTCGAGTGACAGGTTAAATATTTATGATGTAACAGTGATATTTCCACTCATGTCAGTTGGACAGTTTCGTTCCAGTTTTTGCATATATTAGATTAATACATATCGCAGTCATTCTGTGTTTTTTCTCCTCTGTCGTAAGTCTAATGCATTTTTATCTCTCTAAAAATGATATTCCAGTTTGCAGAAGACTTCTTCCTGAACTGCTCATCGCTTCCTGACATAGCTTCGACAAAGGTGCCATAAGAGTTTCGAGGACCAGTGGTCTAACTTTGCCTAACTGCAAAACAAGTGTAGAAAACATTGCTTCTGAAGAAACAATTCTAATATGATGTTTGAAAAACTGTGAAAATCACCTCTTTCTACAAGCTAGCGCATTAATAAAACCAACACTGTGACTGCTTCAAAGTTCAGTATTGTTAACTCGATGACTGAGTATTTTTTGAAATATTCCCATTTATCTTGTAGTAGTTGCTCTGGGGACACACAGATAACAGTAGAGGGAATTCACTACCCACTACGTTCCATTGAAAATACACTCAAGCAAAAATAATGGGCTACATCATACAGTCCCTTGCTAACAAGAAGTCTCCTCCCAGTGTGGCAAAGATCCTTTACTTTCTGTGACTACAATGAAAATTGAGAATGTGCTGTCCCCCCCACTAGCTAGCTGGTGCTCTTTCTCTGAGTTAAAGGAAACATACACTCTGAAATGTGCTTTAATTTACATAAAATGTCAAATCAGATACTGTCCTAGGCAGCCTGCTCCAGCTGACCCAGCTTGAACAGGGTGGATGGACTAGACGGTCTCAGAGGTCCCTTCCAATCCCAGCTACTCTGTGAGTCTGTGAAACAAATTACTGGTTATTACCTGGGAAACGATCACAGAGCATTTGGTGTTCCCTTAATGAAGACTCTAGTCCTGGTGGTTCAGACTGCCGGGTGGAAAGCACGAGGGAGTGCGTCTCCTTGATGAGCTCGCTCTTGAATCAATTTGTTTCTTTCTTTCCTGAGGCAGCTTTAAAGCCCAACCTGCTGTTTACTTTATGGCTGCCCTATAGTCTATGCATGTGCAACGGCCTGTGCATTGTTGACTGATTATAGTCCCAGGGCTCCACTCCCCTCAGGCTGCAGGAAGTGCCGTGGGGAAACTAATGTCAGTTCAGACTCTGGGTAAGAAAATCCCATTTCTTTTTATTATATACCCTCGCTGGCTAAATAAGGTGTTATACTTTGAAAATATTTGCTGACATTGAAGAAAAAGAAAAGGACATCAAGGAGAAGTTGTTAGCTGCCCTGATTATTCAGGTATTACACCCATTCAGAAGTGGAGAACAGCCTTCTTGCAGTAACCGTATGCTCTAATATCAAGTCCACGTCCTCTGTTTTGCAATTGAAGCCAACTATTTGCTGCCTATTCTACTCCAAACACTGAAAACTATTATTCTGTTTCCTTTACAACAGCCTCATATATCTTAGACTCTGTCATACCCTTCTTCAGACCTTCGCTCTTCAGGCAACCCGATTTCCGTCACACTCTCTCTGTAATTCATCCTTTCCAACCTCTGATTGATCCCATAGCTCTATACTAGACTGTCCTCAGTCAAACTACGTCTTTCTTGAAGTGTCATGTCAGAAACTGGGCACTTCTCCATATGAAACTTGCCTAGTACTGAATGCAAGTTCAATATGCAAGGACTGAACCTATTTTGCGGGCCACACTTTTTCTGCAACACCAGATCATATTTATCCTCTTCTCAATAACTTTATCTCATGGATGTAACTCCTGTTTGTGATCTACTGTAATCCACAGATTCTCTTTTACACAACTGTTACTGTGCCAGAAGTTTCCCAGACTAAATTTCTGTGGTTCATTATTTCTGCCCAAGTATAATACATTGGATTTGTCCCTGCTGAACAACATCTTCTATTTTTCTTATCACATTTGACCTGTTCTTGGTTTTACCATTGACTGGTATGCAGTCTCAGGCCAGCAGAGTCCATAGCCAGAAAACAAGCAAGAATTCCATATGAATATGACACTACTCTGTAAGGAATCAGTAATTAAAACGAATTGAGAGATTTCATTCAAGCTGGAATGGCACTGAAAGCTTTAAAACAGTACATGCCTTGTCAAAAACCCACCTTCCAGTCATGGCTTTACAGGGACCATGTTACCCTGGAGGTTATTGATAATATTTCTAGCTGTGAGGAATAGTTCTGAATCGTAGTCAAGCCACTATGAATCTGAAGGTCTCTGGATAGGGAGAAGCAAAACCATTCTTTATCTAGTGCTCTTGAGATTATCTTCTACTTTGGGGAAGGTTTCTCACTTCTTTGGCATTTCCCACTTCAAAATTGTTAGTATATGTATTTGTTATTCTGTTTTTACTACTATTTCCTTTACCAAATCCACCTTGCTGGCTTGAGTCTTCTCCCTGCTTTGCCTTACAGCTGGGACATACATACAGGGACAACAGTTACTTCTCCTTGTACAGAACCTAACATAATAGGGCTCATCTGCTTGGCATTTAGGTACTACAGGACAGATATGTTAAATAAAGGTAAAGGGCTGAGACCTTCCTCAGACTCATAAACAATTTAAATGAAAGACTATTTAAAAATGTGGCTGCTGTAAATAACTTTGCATCTCTAACACAGGCAAAATGAACAGATTTATCAGTAAAAGTGTTGCAAAGTAGCAGGAGAAATCAGAGAGTGATGAACAAGCTATCTTTAAGAGGAAAATAAAATATGGCTCATAAAAATGTCAAGTGATACAAACATGCCAAAAGCAAGGAAGGATCTGATGAAATACATTCAGGCCACAGGAGAAGTCTATCAAGGGGGAAAGAAGCCTGAATCAGGATTGTTTCTCAGCATCTTCTGAGCATTTATTTGACATGACAGTTACAAGTTATCATTTCAAAATAAAACAATTCATTTCAACACATGTCTATAAATCATCCTACAAGCAGATCTCTCACTTTCAGGTATGCAAGAAACCAAGAGATTAACTCAATTGTTTCTTAAACAGAGATTGTCTCCCTTGCTGTCATTCAGTATTTTTCATCCCAGGCCTGTAAGAAAGATCTGACTGATATTGCTATCTTGTCTGGCAATACTGATAATAATACTGAGGTATAGCAAAGGCATCTCTGGGGCATTTTAAACTTCCTCAGGAATATTCGGTGCCTTTATAAAAGCAGAATTGCTGATTCTGAGGATACTATCCTGTTGGTAGAAATACAACCTGCCAAATCAGAGGACAGAGCTTCAGGAATAACCACCCATTAGGATCTGTGGGACCCAAAAAAGAAAAAGAGAAACGAAAAGTGAAAAACTTATTTATTAGGTAAAGATAAGATTATAAAATATGGTTGCCTGGATTTGAGAGAACGGGAAGACACTTCTAGCCTTATGTTTCAGTGATAGTATCTGTCCTTGAGTACACATGAGTTTTGATATTTTTTAGCGAGCTGATTATGACTACACATAAAAAACTGTACAGGATTAGCTCTTAATTTTCTTGGTTCCTTGAACAATAAAGGGTGAAATCCTGACCCTAAAGTCAATGGAAAATTTATTCTGGCTTTAGCAAAGCATCTATTTACACTGTGCATGTCAACCATGCAGCTTTGCCAGCTGTTGGAGGGGTTCCCTAGCCACGTTCCCTATACCCTTTCCCTGTCCCCATGCCCATTTATGTCTGCCTAAGCCTTGAGAAGGCTTTCATTTAAATTATTAGTTCCCCCAATGAATAACAGAAAAACTAGGACACGAGTGCAATTTCTTCTGTCCATAGTAAATTAAAATTGGAAGAGGCGCTAATGATACAATATATTCTAATAAGGATTAGTTTAATTTATTGGGTGTGGCAGAACAAAACAGTTTAAAATGTATTTAAAAGTTTGCTGTCTATTGGCCATTAGGTCCCCAGTACAGTAAGTCTAAATAAAAGAGAAAATGTATTTAAAGTAACTAATTTGCATACAAACAAGGTCATCTGTCAAGCTTATCCTCATGAACTACAGAGGAGCGGCAGGCCTCACGCCTCAAGAGAAATTTAAACTCTGTTATCTTAACTGCAAAAGTATTTCCAATGAGGCAAATTAGCTGTATATCTCACAAACGCACATGCATGCCTGTATTTTATACTCAGTGGCTTGCATAAATGTGTCTGCACCAACACATTTAAACGGCAAGGAAAAGAAATTAAAACTTTTGGGATAGCCCTTCCAAATCCCTACTGTTCCATTTGTGTAGCAGTTCTTCCTTTCTGAAGGTTATTTATTGCTATAAAGAAGCAAATACGAAGGAAGACAGCGAGGAACATTCATTGGACTGCTACTTCACAGCAATCTTATTCGTTGTGAGATTATGTCCAAGGAAAAAGAGCATACAGTTAGACTCTTTTCTAACTGGGACAATCTAGCAAAAGAGGATAGAAGGGATTACCACTTCAGCCAATGCATTAAATTGTGGCAAATTAAAGGTCATGATTTGCTGATTCTGAAGGAAATTAGAAAATATAACCATATGCAGGTTCAGACTGTGTGGAGATCAAATATTAATAAAGATAACCTAGGGAACTTGTTCTCTGTAGAAATGAAATAGGCAAATGCTTGATAATACTTGGCATTAAAAAAAACGCCTATGCTGTAATACTTGAAGAAAACTTTCACAAAAATACACTCCACCACCACAAGCCCACCAGACAGAGACTGTGCCCTCCGGTGGGCTCTGCTGCTTCCCAGTCATCTCTGCTCTGGGCATTCTTGAAAATCTTAGTGAAGCACACAGAGGAGTTATTACTAAGAGCTATGACAAGTACACTTTACAGCAGCCCCAGTCATATTATAAGTCTGTGCAAAGCTGATTTATGGTGATACAAGTCCCATATAGGAGAGATCGGTGCCAAGTTCTGTATGCTGTAGTACCATAATGCCTCAGGACTTGGCCCTTGTGGTAGACAAACACTAACTTAAATTGTGAATGCTGACAGGCAGCTGATTGATTGCATGTGAGTATGTGCAGGTGAATGTCTAAAACTGAACTTCTGCACTCTCAGGCACAAGCCTGCTACTTGCTAGCTACAACCAGTAAGGGCCGGTTGTAAATTTTGATTACACCTGGACAAAACAAAGGTGACACATTCTGAATCCTCCAGTTAATACAAGCAGTAAAAGTACCAGGAGCAAGCAGGGGTATGCTCAGTCTGGGGGCCCAAGGTAACAAATAGTCACATATATCCCTTCCAAGACTGCAAAATCATGAAAATTACCTATAATCTTCCACAGAAGGCTTTCTGAAATCAGAAACTCTACCACTGACTAAAAAGGGAAGGGAAGACGCAGAGGTCTCAGCCTATCAGTCTGAATAGTTAATCCAGAAGGTTAAGCAAACAGACTGATAAACTGACCTCAATTAACAAGTCGTGAAGCAATGCCTTCTTAATATCGTCTCATGGTGCTTAAAGGAACTAACTCACTAGAAATGAAATCTTGTTCCTGGCTCTGAATTATTTTACCTTTTGTTACTTTTGCACACTTTCTTAAAGATAGACCTGATCTGTTTTTCCAGATTAGAAATTCCTTTGATAACTTGCTGCTTGTTTAAAAAGCAGATGCATATTTTTTACTCTCACCGGGCTTTAGGCTGCCACGTTTTACCAAAGCTAAGAGTTCAGCTGTACTGCATGGGAATGCAATTGTCAATACGCAACAAGATGTCGAACTGGTCTTTTAATCTACAGAGACAACATAATCCAATAAGCAGTACAAAAGCCTGGCATCACCCCTCTGCAAAAATTTCTTCTGCCAATAGGTCTATTTAGTTTAAACTGATGCAAAAATAATTGATTTTAAGGATCACAGCTTGGGTCATCTCATCATGACAATGACTTCTTTGGGAAGAACAAGTTTTGCTAAAGATTTATTTTATAAATTTATTAAAGAATCCCTGACATTTGTGTGGGTTAACAGATAAAATAGATTACAGAATAAGTGTGTTTAAAAAACCTGGCCTAGGGCAGGGCAATGACAGCATAATATACTTACTGTCACTGAAAACATCTGACTAGGATGTTAATTACTTGAAACATTGTGTACTTAATTGGTCCCCTGGGTCTTCAGGCACTGGCTTTTGTCCCTAAGTCTGCAAGCTAGTACATGAACAAAGTGAACTGAACAGTTCATTACAGCTCTAATTAACAGATTCTATACATAAACCAAGATTATGGCCCTGACAGATGACAAATAAGCACAGACCCATCTTGTCATCTCCCAGGCTGCTTTCTTTTCCTCGGAGTTTTCCAACCAGCAGATTCTCACTTCTGCATATTTTCAGCCTCCACAACATCTGTGCCAAGTTTATTTGACATCTCAACAATGTCAAGCCAAATAATTTCCCAAAATATTTCTGTTATCTATTCTTTAAGATATCTGATGTAGAGACAACTGTGGTCTGCTATGTAAATGTAGGGCAAAAGAGCGCTGATGTGCAGGTAAGGAAATGTGTCAAACTACATTGCTGTGCTGTCCCCTTGCTATGGATTTACTAAGCACCTAGAGACTTCAGTTTTGTTCTGCCAATGACCTATATATGCTTTATTCATTAAAATAGGTGAAAGTAGATCAAAATATGTATCCAGCTTTATATGCAGACAGGTCAATAAAAATGCTGAAGACTATGATGATGATAATTATTAACCCCTAACCTACTGTCAGAGTCCTAACAATGGCACTACATTTGACTTCTTCCTGCTCATGGTTTTACAAGCCACAGGAGAATACAGCTTTTCTATTTGTTGGTAAAATCAAAAGGTTTGCGTAGCTCCCCGGACTCCCTATACAAACAGTGCTATTTCTGGCAACTTCCCTGCAAACGCTATAAAAAGTATCTCTGTGAAAATTACATCAAAGTACTGACTTCACAGGGCTTCTCTGACTTCTCTTAAAATCACGTTGTATTTACCAACAAAGAGAGGAACCTTTAGTAGCAGCCCATCCCACAGACACTCCACTTTCTCTCTATAGAGATTTCTATAATCACATACGCCATGCAGAAGAGCAACAAAAGTCCTGTGGGTCTATGCAAGGCTTTAGCTGACCTGTTTGAGTTCAGTGAGCTTCCATGGGTGAAAACAACTATACAACATCAATCATTTTTTTGTAGATGTATAACCCAAATTACATTATACATACAAATTAGGCCATATAAGATGGGAACTGTACTCAGTATTAGCTGTATTAGCCCTGTGAGACCAACAGTATCAAACAAAGCCAATGCAAAAGTCAAATCGTAAATCTGAAGAAAAAAAAATGGGAATTGTTCTGTGGAGGTAGAAGATACCAGTTTCGAAACTTCTTATAAGAAAAAGCACTGTGCTTTCAGGCTGAACAATTTATTGCTGTGGTCCCACTAGGAAGATCTTGATTTTGAATTATAGGAAGATGAAAGTACCATTCAGACACTGCCTAATATAAAAAGCAATGGGACAAGTCATATCACAAAAAAGGAGAAATTCAAAACGTATTTAGTAAAAGAAAAATCAATTAAGCCAATGTTCTTTCTAAGCATTTGTCTAGTCCTCTAAAAGATTAAACCTTTCTTTGTTTTGAATTCATACATATGTCTGGACTTGATTAATAAAGCTGAAGAAAGGGGAAGAAATCCACAAAGTGCTGTAGTCTTCCATCAAATACCAAAACCTACTGTTTTAAGTCAAAATGTTACAGAATGTCAGCTGTGTTAGCTTTGGGGGTCTTCAGGGTTTCTTAAAGCTGTTTGCTTTTGGCATACTACCTAATGGCTGGTAGGTAGGCCCCAAATCCTCTTTTCTCAAGCTGGCTAAAAGTAAAGTTTTAAAATGCAAATTCATTTTCCTCCCAAAACCCCAAAAGTTCATGAAGAATATTTGCAGTAGGAAATTTAAGATAATTTCTGTTGACAGGTGCAAAAATATGACTATTACTAGGTCATCCCATCTTCTCTGGGAAGCCATTCAAACAGCCTTTCATTGTGCTGCAGGGCAATGTGTAAAGATACCACAGATCCTAAAAAGGCTCATTACAAACCACTTGTGACCAAGCTTCTTGCTGCTCTGGGTTTTAAACACACCAAATATACCTCCTCACTCTTCAGAGCATCATCAGGCAACAACAGAGTTGTGTGTTAGTAGCTCATGTTTCACATTTTTTGAGGGCATCCAAGTCCAGCTGTTTCGGAGGACAGCTCAGCCACTCAAGGACTGTAGCAAAGTCAGCCTAAGGCATTGTTATATTGAAAAACTACCACACCCTCAGCTTTCCAGTGAGTTCCCCAAAGCCTCAAAGTGCTTCAGATTCCAGCCTGGACCTTCTGCCAGCGGTGGCAGGGGGACACTGTCCCCCCACCAGGCTTGGCAGAAAAGGGCTCCCTTGTCCTTTGGCACCTGTGCCAGGAGGAAAGCTTAACCATTTCTCAGTTAAAATATTTTTCAATATTTTGCTGCTTTCAGAAGGGCTTAATTTGGGGTTAGAGGGTTAGAAGGAAGAAAGAATGTTACCACCATCACTAAAGAGTAATTCATCTTTTATTACCTTAAAAATGGATCAGGGAATGTTTATCCTTCTCTCTTTTTCCGGGGTGGAAGGACGGTGACAGGATTATTGTTGCTCGTAATATTATACTCCACCATCCACCCCAGAGGAGAACAAAGGCAATTCTATTCATTGTTTTCCTTCCCAATTTTGCTTTTTCCCTTAAAGCAAAGTGCAAATTAAAGTATTCAAAGCTTGAATATAATGAGGTCTTTTTCTCTGCTACCTGAAGGACATAATCACCACTTCTTGGAAAGTCTTTCACTGACCAAGGTTTTGTTGCTATGGCGACTTCTGCTACCATTTGCTTTGGTGTTTAAAGTATGACAATGTGTCAAAAGATTAAAAAAAAAAAAAAACCACACAAAAATCCCCACCCATTCTCTCACCTTCCTAAAGGAGGTTTCTGATCTCCTCTCCCTCTGCTGCCCCTGTTTAATGGGTAACTTTTAAAGGAGGAAAACAGCATTCTTAGTTCCATAATAACACATTTGTAGTGGAAAAAAGCTATTTCAGGTTGACAAAACCTGAGCATCTTCATCCCCACTCCAGCCATTTACCTCAGGTATTCGCTATTGCAGACCCAGCCTATTCCAGGGCACAGGTGCACACGGTGGCAGCGGGGCCCTGCAAACACCAGGGGGCTGGTGCACCAAAGAAAGTACTCTTGAAAAAGAAAACAAGAGAATGAAAACATTAGGGGGAGGGTGTTTGAATAATCTAGACACAGACTCTGTGAATCCAGCCGTGTTACGAATACAGCTGTGTACCGGCTGGGAGGGGTGGGTCTGATGGCAGTTTTGACAGAAGCAGTGTGATGGGTCAAGGACCATTGTTTGGTTTCTCCTGACATACAGCAAGTGCTGCGAGGTCTCTCTCAGTGTAACAATTTTGATAATAACTGTGTGGTCTTCCCTTGCAAAAAAGTAGTCATACTAATGCAACGTGCAGGGTAGAAACAGTTATATTGGTCTACTATAAACATCTACTAGAAAACCCTTTTTATTTTCTGGTCTACATAACTGATATTCATAGGAAGAGTAGTAAGTAAGTTTTATGGCAGAAAATAGTCACAAGAAAGGACATACCACTGAGCAGACAAGACGTTCTTTAGATGTGCCTCAGCCCTGCACAAGACCAGGCTGAAGGCTTCCCTTTCAGGCAGGTCCCTGGAGAGCCCACCCAAAGCTGCCCCAGCTGCAGCGTGGCACGGCCGCACCAGCCCCTCGGCTGCAGCAACTGGTGGACCCAACTTCACCGCCCGCCTTGAGGCAGGGACAGCTCTCGAATCGTTCTTGCCTGGATGTGGGCTCTGCTGATCCTGACCCAAGCAGTGGGCCCATGGTCCAGCCTGGCTTCAGCCTGTCCCCAAGGAGGTCCCTCTGTCCCCCTGCTTGTTCCCCATTGAAATCAGTTCTGCTGGGGCAATGTACAATGTTGTGTTGTGCAAAGCCTATTTATTCATCCTCCAAATTGCTGTAGCTACACTGGCCAATTATCCTAAAAGCAGCTCTTCAGCCCAGCAAATCTTTCCAATTTTTTTTTCCAGGTTACCTTTCAAGTCAGTAGCCACCTCAGAGATGGGGTGAGAAAAAAAAAGCTAGTACAAAGTCCAAATCATCATGGGCAAGATTTAGACTGCCTCCAGGGAAGAGAAGACTCCAGGAGACCTTACAGCAGCCTTCCAGTATCTGAAGGGGGCCTACAAGAAGGCTGGAGAGGGACTTTTTACAAGGGCATGTAGTGATAGGATGAGGGGGAATGGCTTCAAACTGGAAAAGGGTAGATTTATAATAGATATGAGGAAAAAAATTTTCCCTATGAGAGTGCTGAGGCATTGTAACAGGTTACCAGGGAAGTTGTGGAGGCCCCATCCCTGGAAGTGTTCAAGGCCAGACTGGATGGGGCTTTGAGCAATGTGGTCTAGTGGAAGGTGTCACTGCCCATGGCAGGGAGGTTGGAACTAGATGATCTTTAAGGTCCCTTCCAGGCGAAACCATTCTATGATTCTATGATCTTGCTGAACTGATCAGAGCCGTTGCTGGGCTGCCTCTGGTTTATGGACTGCTCATGGATGGGGCTTGTGGCCACTTGTACAGACATGTAAGAGTGCCAGGTCACAGACACTGCTATCACACGCCTACCTCAATTCTTGGGCATAACACCCAGCACACCTCAGAGAGGCTCGTGATTTTTCTTCATCTTTAAAGACGCTGATTGTGATACTAGGAAGCTATTTCTGCCCTGAAGGGAATTTTTAGGATGATCCTGTACCAAGCCAGTAAGAACATCTAAGAGCAGGGGATCTTCTTAGCAACTCCTGCTGCAGAGAGGAAAATCACCTATGCAGTGCCTGTTTGCACAGATTTTAACAGAGAAAACTCCAAACTGATCCTTATACTGTTAATGAGAAAAAAACCCCTCCATTTCTGTTCTAGAAAATCTGATGGAAGGTTATTAGATGCTTTCATAGATTTAAAAATGACCAATGAAGTAATAGGAAACAAAGGATTAGAGAACAGATTATTCTCGGAGGGAGGAGAGGTTAATGGAGAGTTCAGACACTAGGGCACCTAGTATTAGAATATTTATTAATAGTTTGATGGAGTAAATGGGGAGCGAGTTGGCAGACAGCAAGGAAAAGTAAGGTTGTTTCACTTGAAAGGCCACAGAGGAGAGTTAAAAAAAAAATGGCTGTGATTATACCGAAAGATTTAATATTGTTGAGGAATATAATGGAAATTGATAAATCCCACCCTTTGGACTACCAAATCGCATAGTGTTTTGAGGTTTTGTCCTTTTGGAAATTACTTCTATTTTACTACGTTACTGAAGCACTCTATAGACATGTCCATATAATATCATCCAGGTTTAACAATGTAATATATTACTATCTCCTGCTGTTTCCCACTGCCCACTGACCTGGCAGCCAGGATTGCCCAGGTCATCTTCATGGACTACTTCTGCTCCTATAGTGAATTCATCAGAAACAGATGTCTGTTGGACATTTCTGGTAGCTATGCTGTCTGTGCAGGGGCAATAATTTCTGCCAGATGGGTGGTGACAAGTAGCTGAGAGGAAGTAATGTTTTATTGCCAGGACAGTTATATGTGAAATGGGATACCTGATCACACCTTAGCCAGCGAATGCTACTCAACAGTTCCATGGCAGGGAGAAGACTACATGGGGGCCTCTGTTTAGGATCCACATACAGTGCTGGACTGACAGAAGCAGGGACCCCACCTGATCACACATCTGTTGTTCCCACTTGTACCACTGACTGCACTGTGACTGCTCAGCTATTCTGGATCGCTAGTGTTTTAAACCCACCCATTTGTTGGACGAAACAAATACAGGGTGAAAAACACAAAAGGAAAAGTCCCCTTGTTTGTCAGATATTAGTATGTGCTAAAGGCCTACATACTAGTACAGGTCCCAAATATTTATCTGAAAGGCTGGAGGCACAAGTGGGGTATTGAGTGTCAGTTGCAACTCCTAATTTACCTGGATTCTCACAGCAGATGAGGCAGATCTGATACAGAACAAAACCAAGTTACAAACAAACAAATTATCACAAAGCAACATCTTCCAGAAGCTGCACTCCCCATCCAGCCTTACCAAGAAATAAAAGTTCTGAGTTGATACTTTATGATACTTACAGATCTTTCCTAAAACACTGGTTTTAGTCCATCCCCAAACAGTTTTATGTTTTGGCAAGAAGTCAGTGAAATGGAGTTTGGACTATCGTACATTTATTTTTTATGATGAATTTTCAGTTAAAGCTTCTAAAAGCCCTCTATTTATATAAGGTTTGTCAGGGGAATACTCCTAAAAGTTGAAATTCATGAGTTCATGGTTTGAGTATTAGAGCTCTAGAGAGTAATCCAAGGTATTTTGGGGGTAATTTGTTATAAGTGATTATGCAACGGAGCTCAGATGTTGAAACGAAGATTAAATGCTTATAGGTTTTTAACTAAGATCTTGGCTCCTAAAGTTAATATTCTACAAGACTAGGCAGACACTAAGGAGGGCAAGAATCTGTCTTCTGAAGAAAGTACTGTATTTAAAATACTTGCTTTCAAAAGAGCCAATATTCTCTTTGCCACTATGACTTTCAAATTATGATCCATAGATCAGCCTGAGAATCCACAGAGATTTTTAAGGGAGTTGCAAAGGTTAACTATAAAAGTGGTTTATTCCTAGCAGTAAATTTGTCCTACTGAGCCAGCTATTGCATTTTTTAGGATTTCACAGATCAAAAAAAAGATTGAAAATAACTGTTTCAGCAGAAGAAAATAAACAGGAAAAATAGAAAACCAGAAGAAAATCAGAGTTCCACACATTACCTCTTCTCCAAAAAAAAAAGTATTCACAAGGCATTCAATTTGCCCTGTATTCTGCCAAAAGTATTTTTTAGGTGTAGGTTTAGTAAATAAAAGAACTACTAAAATAATTATTTGACCTCATTTCTCTTAAGGCAAATGCCATTGGAGAATTGTTTTTAATGTTGAAGCAATAGTGCCCTCCTCCTTAATAATGAGGAGACAGTTTTCAGAGAAGTGGCTTCTATATGTTTGTATTTCAAGTTGCCTCACCTTTATTTGTTCCTCCTCTCTGTTTTTCTCCAAAAGATTTCAGTGACAATTCAAAAAGAAGAAACATGGGAGATGTGTCTGGGGAAAAAAGGAAACTCACAATTTCAAGTAAAAATCATTAAACTATACACTATGGGAACAGTAATTTTAAGACTTATTAAATCATGGCAAAGGAACAAAAAAATCATTTATGCTTCTGATTAATACTATCCTATTGCTTTTACATTTTCAAATCAAAGGCTGCTCACATTCAGCCCATGGTGTAGGAATTATCATGACAAAGCTACATGCTTTGTGAGGAATGAGCTAGAACACTAGAAAACCAGCCAAACTTGCTTAGGAATCAGAAAGATTGAATAGAAGTTACCTGCCCTGTCCACTGGCACAGTCTCAGCACACTCCTTCCGGGTTTCATTTAATAACACCATTAAAATGTGTAGTATTAAAATCAGTAATGCTTTCTGAGGTGTTCAGTGCTTTTTTTGAAAATTTCTTTGTACCGTGCCCCATTTCAGATCACTCCAGCACTTCCTTATTGGTTCCTTCTTTCCCCTTCTTTATTCCCTCCCTTGCTTTCCAGCATATTTCTGAACAAGCGTGCTGCAACAGCAGACCCAGCTTAAGAACAAGTTACCACCTCTTAAGTGTCCCCCACCAATGTCTTGCAGAGGTTGTCTCAGCTGGTGCCACATCAGTCTGGCAGTTCAAGCACTCGTGCTCTTAACCAGATCTATGAAATGATCCAGCTTAAATCCCTCTTCCCTCTCTGCCATATATAGCAAGTGTGCTCCTTTGCAGCAATCCGCTTGAGAAGGAGGCAAAGCTGCACTTGTGCTGGCAATGGTGGTGGTAGCCCTTGACAGAAGGTGCAGGGATGAGTGGTTTGTGAGGTGACGCAATCTGTCCAGTGACAGGATAAAAATGTGGAAACACAGCTCAAAACCTACTCTTGGACAGCAAACCAGTCCAAAACGCTGACTGTTGGTCTCAATTCCTGCTTGACAGGCTGAGCCTAGGAAAGAGAGACAGGCAAGACAGAGGGGCCAACGAGAAGACTGGCCAGCTAGGTTTGGAGCAGTGGACCAGGAAGAGCAAAGGAAAACCAAACAACCATGTACCGCAAAGCAGCGTGACTGTGGAGCTGGGAGGCGCACAGGGAGGAGGATGGCGAACACACAGTTGGTGGCAAAAATAAGTCATCGAGAACAATGCTGCATTTGTGTCATTTCTGTCACTAGTATTACCAAACCTTACATTTACCAGAAAAAGATTTATTTGTTTGTTTGTTTTAAAGGAGGCATTTAGACATTTCCTGCTTCATCAAAATCTGTATGTTTTTTTTTTTTTATAGTGGGGTGCCTAGTCCCTTTTCACACTATTTTAGGCCCAGTTACATCCTTCTTCCAATGTGGTAAACTAGCAACCTCTGTATCTCCTGATAAGTCTTTGTCAACTGCCCGCATAATCCTAATCATCAATATCCTCATTGTTCCTCATAACCAATTGAGTTCACCCATAATACAAAACCAAACATTTCAAACAGTTGTGGCAAATGTGGCAAAAACTCATTGGAAATGTTGTGTAAAGTAACTAAGTAAGTAAGTAACTAAGGGGAAGAAGAAATACAAACCAAGATCTGTCTTTTCACTCTACTGCATTAAATGACAGAAAGAAATAGAGAAATATTAAAAAACAACAACAACAACAAAGGAACATTTCAAAATTCAATTTTTAGGTTTTTAGAAATGAAAACAGAACATCCTTTCAATCAAATGCAGATGCCGCCTCTGTTCTGGAACATCCTTTAGAAAAAGGAAAGTATTTCAAACCACCACTTCTTTTTCAGGTAAAACAAGGTTTACTAGCACTTTAATTGTAATGGCTGTGATCTTCACCTCAGTGCTAGAATCCCAGTTTTACAAGTTACAGGGAAACGGGGCAACCCCAATGCCAGGCAGCACATAAGCATCCAAGGCAGGAAGAGAACCAATGTCCTACTAACAGGGTAAGCTTCTTGGCTGCCAGAGCAACTCTTATCCAGTTATCCTGCCTCTCGCTGTCTTTCTACCCACAACAAAAAAGAGTGAGAAAAGACTCCAACTCTAACACTGCCTATGGTTTCATCTTGGCATGCGTTTGTGATCTGCTAAGCAGGTGGGCTGAAGGGGTTATTGTCTTCAGAAACAAGGGAGTGCTCTACAGCAGCTGTTAATTAGCACAGCCCTTCTCTCTGAAATGCTGAAAAGCACAAAGTGACATGTTGACAATAGCATTGACACAGGTGTTTAGCATGAGTTTCTTTATTAACTAAACATCCAAAAGCCAGCCTTAAGTTTTTACATCAAATAACTACTAAATATCCAACATGGAAATCTATAAATAAGTAGAATAAGGAAATATTATTCCAAGATTAATAAAAAAATATTTTAAAATACCCATGTCCTGTAAAAGATAATTTTCTTCTGCAAGACAGGTTTTAGAACTCAGGAAGCACAATAAGTTTACGACTGGATTGTTTTAGAAAAACTATTTCTAGAAGAAAATAAAATTATCAAAAACAAAAAACCCCCCACATTTGTTTGATCTACAATGTCACTGAATGCTTCACTAATTTTCTTCTTGAGCATTTTTAGCATCTTTAATTATCCCAACAGTCAGGTTGTTGTTGTTGTCTAATGGTGCATTGTCTTAACACATTATGCTTTGGAATTAAGTAAAAAGCATTTGACAGTTACGTGTTACCGGGAACATTAAACTGCTGCCATGTAGCTTAAAATTATGTGTTTCAGGGCCAGCTAAAGACATTCCAAATTTATAAATTGGATCTGAGAACTTAGAAATGAGAACCGTAATAAAGATTTGTCACTGGCAGACAGCGGGGAGACTCCAGTGCATTTCCCAGCTCCACTCACATGACGAGGATCAAAATCACAGAATGGTTGAGGTTGGAAGGCACCTCTAGACACCATCTACTCCACCCCTCTGCTCAAAGCAGCATCAGCTAGAGCAGGTTGCTCAGGACCATGTCCAGTTGGGTTTTGAGTATCTCCAAGAATGGAGACTGCACAATCTCTCTGGGCAACCTTTGCAAGTGTTTGAGAATCCTTAGGTTTTTTCTTATATTCAGACATATCCTCCTGTGTTTCCCACTGTGTGCCCACTGCCTCTCGTCCTGTCACTGGGTTCCACTCTGAAGAGTCTGGCTCCATCTTTTCTACTCCATCCCTTCAGATACTTATGCACATTGATAAGATCTACCTGAGCCTTCTCCTCTCCAGGCTGAATAGTCCCAGCTCTCAGTCTCTTCTCCTATGACAGTGGCTCTAGTCCCTTAGTCATTTTTTTGGCCATGTGGTGGACTTCGTCCAGTATGTCTTTGTCTCTCTTGTATTGGGGAACTAAGAACTGGATACAGCATTCCAGATGTGTCACACCAGGGCTAAGCAGAGGAGAAAGATCACCTCCCTCGACCTGCTGGCAATGATCTGCCTAAAGCAGCCTATGAGGAGATTGGTTTTCTTTGCCATGAGGGCACATTGCTAGCTCCTGTTCAACTTGTCAATCAGGACTCCCAGGTCCTTCTCTGCAGAGCTGCTTTCCAGCTGGGTAGCCCCTCACATGCACATAGGATTATTTCTCCCCAAATGCAGAACTTTGCCTTTGTTGAACTTCTTGAGATTCCTGTCAGCCTATTTCTCTGGCCTGTTGAGGTCCCTCTGTACAGCAGCACAATCGTCTGGTGTGCCAACAACTCCTTCCAGTTTTGTTACATCTGAGCATGCATCTGTCAAAGTCAACTTCAAACCTACTGAGGGTGAACTCTGTCCCATCATCCAGGTAATCAACAAAGATTGACAAACAGTATTGGCCCCAATGTTGAACCCTGGGGCACACCACTGGTGACATGCCTTCAACTGGACTTTGTGCCATTGACCATAACCCTTTCAGCAGGCAGTTCAGACAGTTTTCAGTGCACGTCACTGTCCATTTATCTAGTCCATATTTTATCAGTTTGTCTATGAGGGTCTTAGGGGGATAGAGTTGAAAGCCTTACTAAAGTCAAGATAAACAAGTTGCACAGCTCTCCCTTCATCCACCAAGGCGGTCGTCTCATTGTCAGATTGGTCAGGTGTGATTTCTCCTTTGTAAACCCATGCTGACTACTCCCCATCACTTCCTCTTCCTTTATATGTTTTGAAATGGTTTCCAAGATTATTTGCTATATCACCTTCCCAGTGATTAAGGTAAGGTTGTTCTCACCTTGATCTTCTATCAAGTGAACTTTATTAAACTCCGAACTAGAAAGCACTAATCCCAGTAAAGTTGTTGCATTTTATGATCTTAGTAGCTAAGAAAGAATAAATGGCTTTTCCGTAGATCCTTCTCCCATAGTTACTAACCCAGATCTCCCATTACCCAAATATTTATATTTTGAAATTCCTCCCATCTCTCGGGAAAACAGTGCCTGTTCCTCAGCAACACACCAGGAACCTGTGGGCTGTGCACTCTCTCTCTTAATTCTTCCAGAATGCATTTCCTTCACCTCAGTTCAAAACTCTGCTCCCACCTCTGTCTATCATACTCCTCTAGTCTCCTTCTGCTACTCCTCCCCAATCCAAGACTACAGCCAAAAGATCCTCATCATCCTTTGCCCTAGATTCCCCCAGTATTTCCAGTCCTTAAACTACCAGAGTATAACTCAATCATGCCCCCATGATTTCTAGTAAAGGAAGCCTGAAATGTAATTAGAAAAAGAAATATTAACTCAGAAACCAAAACATGCTAAATCAATAAATCAAGTACCTGAATAAAGCTCTGGTCAACGTCCCATGGGATAGAAGGTCCAAATGATGGCATTTCAAAGCAATATATATGACAGGAGGCTCTGCTTTGAATTTCTGTACTATCACAGCTGTTCTCAAACAGCAGATAAGATGGTAGGATAGATGAGCAGAGTCCTGGGGAATGAAAGATTACCATCAGTAGACTAAGTTCCAGCAATGGAGCCAATTATATTATGTGGCGTGTTACAGATCAAAGTAGTTTGACATATGTGGGAATAAGTCTAAGACAACAGGATGGGATTCATTCCCAAACATGGCTTAAGGAATTTATTCCTGTGGGGGACGTGTATTCCCATGTCCCAGTGAGACTGGCATGTCACACCAGACCCTCAGAATGGCCTTCAGGTAGATCCTGATCTCCCCTAGAACACAACAGGACATCTTTATTCCATGGAGTAGATGGGCACTAGTGCATAAGACATTGCAAACAATCTTGCAACACATGGATATGATCACAATGAAAGATTCAGGCTTTATATATCTCCATAATCCTTTCATTAGCTATGAATTTCTCAACTGCTATTGCCAAGTTACACACAGCTCAGTATCAATTCTCTGAAAACCTGTTCACAGTGACTGCCTGATCTTTGACCAACCCATGTGCTACGTGCTGCTGCTGCTGCCACAGCCTCATCCTATTGTCTTAGTTCTGTGAAAACAAGCTGCCGGGTTTGTTTTCACTGATTATTAGTATGTTTATGAGAGTGCTGACCTGAGGATCCTAAATGAAGATATTTTAGTAGTAAGTAGAGCAAACGGTATATACATTAACTAAGGAATATTTTTAATGTCTTCCAAGGACAGACTATCACATTTTCTCTATTCTAGGATTTCTGATTTTTGGAGAACTACAGTTATTGTCTCAGCCTAATGAAGCCTCAGCTTCCAAAACAGTACCACTAAGCAGATGGTGTGAAGCCCTGTTTGACATCCTAATCTGAATCAAAGCTGTTAACTCATGCACACATAACAATAACTTTTTTTGTTATAGCTGTACTGAAAAATCCTACTTTCCCTTCGTAGGCCAGCCATGCACATTTCATCAAGGGAATGCTACTTCTAAAAGTACTCATGGAGGAAAAGAAGTTTTAGGAATCTGTCAAATGTATTTGTACCGGCTTTTTAAATTGAAAGCAAGTGTGAGAATTTGGTCTTACAACATTTTAATTTCTTACTCCTGTAGAAACTAGGGTAAGTCACTCTTTCTGTACTCAGCTGGGAGCCATATTCAGATTCTCTTTCTTAAATGAAATGGGAGACATTGATCAACTTTAAATTTTGCATTGACATTCAACTGTTTCAGACCATCTTTAACTAATGACTATCTACAGTGAAAGTAGAGAAATTCATGTAGAAAATAAATATGCTGCCGCTAACAGGCCTGTCTCACAAGCATTCATCTGACAGGGGCACTTTTGGCATAAAATTACAGTAGAATTGAATGCTAAAATATATTTCTGTTTCCCCATACAGTTTATAGCACACAATGAGATGACTCTCAGACATGAATCTACACTTTTCAGTGGAAAGAGATTGTGGGTAACATGCTTTTAGTTTTATCATAGGATAATTAATGTCAGCAACACTTCTATACAAACTTGCAGAGTAGAAGCACTAAGGATTTTACTGCCCACTTACTTTAGAATAGCTATCAGCCTGTGCTCAATGTTCTTTGCTGTGCTGCAGCAAACTTATGAGTGCCCTTTCTCACTAAGCCTGCATAGTGACATAGTGCACCATGTTACTTCACCTGCAATAAAATCACAGGATTGGAGGGGATGTTGGGTTTTTGAAGCAGTAAAATCTGAGTAATTTAAAAGTTGTCATTCGGAGGTTTTCTTAGTATCTTTTTATATTCGATATTGCATCTAGAATATGCTAATAATTGTATACAACAATATATAAAATATAGTGATACATGTTATATCTACAGGGTTGCATGACATGCACAGTGATGTAAAATCCATAGACTAAATTAAAAAGTAAAATTACCAGAGAACAGATAATTAAGATAAGCTCAGTAATATTTCATGACCCAGTGAATAGTTTCAGACATTCTGCTATTCAGTTCAGAATTCAGTAAAACACCTCAGTTATTCATCAAGTCATGGTACAAAAGCTCGGACTTGAAATATTTTTCATAACAGATATTCATCAGATTTCTTTATGCTTCCTACAGAATGCTACGATAATAACTTCTGAGATAGTATTTTGACAGTGGTATATAAATAAATGTTAAATGCTACTATTAATAATAGTATCTAACAACACACAGATGGTAACAAAAGTCCATAGATGACGAGCTTTCACATGAATTCCACTTTCAGCATCACAGCTCCAGCTTCCTTTTTTCTGCTCTCTTGCAATTTCCCTGCTTAGGACAGCACTAGTTTCATTACTGAAGCTTTCTCAGTTACAAGGGAAACAGCTTAGTTCAAAACTTTTTGTTCTCACTGGTGTCAGAGCAGAACAGGTTTCCTTCACTCTTTTCTAAAACTTTCCTGAATTGTGTTTCATAATTTTCCTCAAAACAGCTGCATTTCACCTGTACTTGCCTCTATTGGTGTCAAAGTGCGTTAGAGTCTCTCAGGAGGCTATGAATCTTACTGATAACACAGCTTTCAATAACTCCAGTAAATTCTTTTTTTAATTATTATTTTTATTTAATAGCACAAAAGAACAGTAGAGAAAAAAAGTAATTTAATTAGCTCTGAGTTATGTTTGTGGGAATTAAAGAGCACTTGTGCTCTGAAGTGTATCTCTGTGAAAATGGTACTTCATAGTATCATGTTACAGTGCCTCAGTGATTTCAGCCCTGAAAAGCAATCACAAGTCCTGTTCCCTCTTGCTTTCATGCCGTTACTGGTAATGACCAGTAATACAGACTGTCATTAAATCTTGTTAACTCTTTTGTTGATGAGGCTGAACTCACATCATTAGCTGTACTGTGTCCCACACGCCAGTGGAAATAAGCAGGAGATGAATGGGTTGGTAAGACATGGAAACAGGCATGGGTTTGAGTATCAATATTCTACCTTCAAATCAACACCTGTGTGAGCTGAACTCCTTGAGAAGTACAGTAGGTGTGGGAACATACTTAAGAGACAATAGACATATATTGAACCAGCCATGCAAGGAAGCGGGCTGCCTGTAGGTTCTCATCCTTGAAGTTACCTTGAGGAGAAAAAGAGGAGTGATAGTGACTGTTTCACACGAATTGAGAAAAACAAGCCTGGAGGAGTCGGATGAGAAAGGCCTGGAGGAGCCGGACGAGCAGGTGGAAAAACAGAGATTAGACGAACCAATCGAGTTGGGGGGCGCTGCACGTGAACAAGGGGTTTGGACCAATCATTATGTTGTTAGCTATGCATGCTTTCGCTGTAAGCCTATATATACTCTGCTAAAATACCTAATAAAGGAGAACGATCATACTCATATTGAGACTGCATCGTTACTCCGGGTCCAATCCCACTCCGACAAGTAGGGTCCAATTTTCCCAGGTAAAAACACTTTGCCCTAGCTATGGTGGGTAAGTGCCAGCCCTGCCAGCACAAATTTCCCTTCCGCACTGAATGGACTTTGACTAAAATACCGACTGTAAAATGTCAGTTCCATTCCATTTGCTTTTACATCTAGAAAAAGCGCAAATAATTAATAACATTACTTTTGGTTTTTTTACCCCTTCCTGCAGTGAAATACAAAGGTGTTAAGGCAATAGCTCCCTTTGTATCTGCTGTGGTTAGTTTGAGATATGTGTGACATGAAAAGAGAGCTGGTAGGGATGAACAGTTTGAAAACAGAAGGTCTAGATTTTTTTTATACAGTGGGAGTTGCATTCCTTTCCCATCTTAACTTTTCTGATCAGAAATCTCATTTTAAAATTCCTAAATACCAGCTGGTTTCTGCTCCATCTCATAAAATGATGATTTTGTTTTAGTATCTGGTTTCCTGCAGAGCAAAAGAACTTTCTCATTGGGCTAGTAAAAAAAAAAAAATTACTGTTTTTAGCTAGACAGACATTTAAGTCTTCATCTCTACCTATCTGTAATTATACAGAGAGATACAGTAAACTCAGTTCCTTATAGCTTCACCAGGGTCTAAAATTTTTCCTATGGAATTCTGTTCTTGATGGGAGATGTTTTACTCCCATTTTTCAACATACTCCTTATATTGCTACTGCATAGTAGTACTGATAGTATTATTGGACTCTCTGTCTGAATCTTAGAAGGAACTTCAATGTAATTTTTACAGCAATGGAAAAAGAAGTGATCGTCAAATGTATAAACTTGGTCAACACTCACCAAAAGATCCTATGAAGTTACAGAACCTTTGCTCTGCCCTATTAGAGACACGACTTCATTTCTAACTTCATTTCTACAGAGACATTTAAAATATTGCTCTTCAAAATGTAACGAAAAAATTGTTGCTAGCTCTTGAGATTGTAATCTTTTTGATTAAAAAAAGACTTTTAAAATTCACTCAGATGGCAATATCAATAAAAGAAAGTTGTGCAGAAAGTCCCATCTTTCATTTTACCTTTTTACGTGTCTTTCATTGTGCAAAAGGTAATTTTTTATTTTGCAAGACAAGTCGCCTCAACTCAGTACGCTATGGAGCTACCTTGCCATAGTGTCTGTGGTCTGCTCTGGAGATGGTTTGCAAATCGTCAAATTGAGTCAGGAAAAGGTCAGTGAAAAAAAGTCCCTAGTGTTGGAAATCCTGAAATCCGTGTGTCTTCCTCCAAAACCATTTCTCCTCTCTGAAGCATCCACCCTACAGCCTTTCCTTTTAGCGCTTTTGCAGGAAGAGAGAGCATCTGAACTAGATTTTTTCTCTTATGCCCCAGAGTCTCCTGGCTTATGGCAGGCATGTCGAAGTCAGGAGGCTATGCATGCCCCTGCAGTATGTATGCAGTATATTAGAAGCATTCCCATAAGGACGGAAATCCAGACTCTGTAGCATTTATGGAACAGCTGTTGCCCAAGTTCCTCAGCATAAATATTAAAGACGATCTACTCTATGTGCTGAAAAGCAGGTCCCCTTAAGAAAGCAAGTGGTGAGAAATAATTCAGGAGGAACCATGGTTGTCTCCTACGCATGGTAGATTGAGCAGGCAGCATGAAGGAAGCAGAGCGAAATAAAAAGAAATAGCCTATGAAGAGCAAAGATTCTTATTTTCTCAGATTTTTACTCTGCCAGTCAGGCAAAAATAAGAAGGAAAACAATACTTCCTAGGTTTTTTACATAAACCTTGACCATAGGTAATCTTACTGAGAAATACAGTATTTTCTTAAGACCAGAAGGTTACAAATTGATTCCTAGTAAGAATCTGAGTATACAGGAAAATATGAGCAACCGCACTTTGTGATTTAGGAGCCCTCTTTAATTGATTTTTTTTTGGTCTTTTCAGGACTGAAAATATTAGTGATAAAACCTTGAGGTTGCTATCTGTTTTCTGACACTGAAATATACAATCAGCTGTTTTAAAGAAGTGTTTTCTTACATCCTTTGAGGCTGGTTAGCATAATGTGTAACCGTAATGCACAATGAACACTCACTCAGCAAGCATCTTAATTGTTTTCTTTCCTCTCTTCTTTCAAATAAAGATAAATACTGTGACAGGAGGTGAGTATTTAGGAAAAAAAAGGGATCATATGCTCCCCAAATGGCACTCACATCCACTTTTTTTAACATGTTCTAGGTGAAAAGGCAGCCATTTTAGCAGCTCATTCATATTCACTTGGCTTTGTAGGTCTTCAGGCTTTTTTAGTCATTCTTTACATGGATAGTACAGAATTCTCCACTCCTTGCAATTTAGGTGGTTGTTCCTTGCAGTTCCAAAAAGCTTCTGTACGTTAATCTACTCACAAAGAGCTCACTGCAAACAAGGTCAGGGGAAATAGCGGCACTGTGCCATTGTGAGTGCTGTCAAAAACACTGTGCAAAGCCTAAAAACATTTATTTAAAATACTCCATCTTAAGTTATTAACACTGAAAGCATGTTAAATAGCTAAGACATTCATGCAGTAAATTAGCTCCTTTGTGTTTGATGGAACTATTCATGTGTGTACATGTTATTAAGATAATAGCCTTAATTGCCTTTCATCATTTGTACAATTTTACTATTTGCACTAAATTCAGCTGTGAAAATGAAAGGAGATTATTTAGGTTCAAGTTCTGGCTATAATGCATTAGCTCAATTCTGAAATGTTTACATTGCAAGCACAGCAGAGAACTTGTACCCAGTGAAAAGATTTTTAAGAGATTTATTAATACATTTCTATTAGAAATCCCAGTTTGGATTCTGAACTGGAACATAAACTTCCTTCCATCACTGTCAAAGCAAAAGAATAAAAAACCACATATACACCATGTATTTTCTGGGTTTTTTAAGGAGGAGACCTGAGTAAAAGCAGAAACATTTCCTTATGCTAATGTTAGGAAATGTAATGTAATGTAACCAGGTCCTGATTTCCAACGCATCACTGCATACAAAGGAAGGGAATTGTCATCTATTTTCTGGTAGAGTTTCTTCACATTACAAAAATCACTGTGATGCTAATTTTGGTGTATTTTTGATGGAACTGACAATATGTTGGGAAACTTACACAGAGCTCTAGAATGAGAGGCAAAGAAAAACCCGACGGCCCTTACTCACGTAAGCTTTGCAGCACGCAGTTCTCATACCTCACATTTGTATTTTCACAGTGCCCTAATGAAAACTTAGTTCCTCTTTAACTCAGCATAAATAGAATTCCTATATTTAAAAGTATGTCATACTGCTTAGTGGCAGATATTCATATAACAGAGGTTTTCCTCTCACTTGTGATTTGTGAGCTGTTAACACAGTCCTTAAAGTCCACTGTGAAACTTACTTTCACTAAGTGCTTATCAGAAGTAAAAGGGGCTCTTTGAAAATGGGGCTTTTACATAGATTTCCTAGGAAAAACTGTGACTGGGGAGGGAGCTGGGGCTCATGCATGGAATCACAGATGGCATTACCCATCAAATGCGTCAAACCCCTCAGAAAACGTAAGTGAAGGTTTGACTGAATATTGCAGCGTGTACATCAGTTCCCACCAGCTGCAGATCTGGTTCAGTTACCCAGACTCAGGCAGCAGAGGAATCAAACCATTCTATAGGCTGAGCTAACTAATACGTTTATAAGAAATCTTTAACAAACTAAGGAGCACTTCTGACTAAAAGATCGTAAAAATAGGGTCAGAAGTTTGTTGCTTAGATGCCTGAGCAGTTCTTGATGCAAATAAGGCAGAAATTTAAAGGAAACTGTGTTCAAAAGGATTAGATGAATCAGTTAAATCCAAGCAGATTTAGAAAACAATTTCACCATTGGCAAGTCAACGGCAGAGAGTTAGATGGCTTTTGAATCCCAGTTTTTGCTCCTTCCAAGAAGAAACTTTTGTACGCTGAAAAGTCTTAGGGCTGTATTTAAGATGACAGTTGCTATACATCAGCCCAACATAATTTCATCACAGTTCACTTATTCATGAATTCCAGATTTGATTTCATCACTTTTCATATAATCAAATAGTTAATTAGAATTTCACTCCTGATATGAGTTGTTACAATTGACAGGTCATATTTATATTGAAAATACTGCATCAAGAGTTGCAAAGTCCAAAAAACATCACAAGAATTTATGATGAGTGTAGCTATATGGCATTTTTTTAACACAACATTTGAATTCTTTCATTCAAGAAATCAGACGATGAGAAACTGGACGCAAATCTGGTCAACACAGAGCTGCATATATTTTTTTCTGTTCAGTTAACAAGATGAGACTAGACCCAATGCTTCATATTACAACTCATTTGTGCCTTTTTTCCTTTTTTTTTCTTTTTTTGTAAGAACCCATAAAATGGCAAAAATAAAGATCAGGAAGTTCACCTGAAAAACTGCTTATGCAGAGTACTGCTGAAGAACTTAGAAAAAAGTTTCCCCTTGGTTTCTCCCCTTCACCCAACATCTGGCAGTGCTTTGGTGAAAACTTGGCACATCTACCAGGTTAGGATTTCACTTTGATTTTGCCAGCCTCGCAGTTTTGTTGAAGTTTGCCTGTATGTCTCTCTCATGTTTGGGCAATGGTGCCATCGCCCTGTGCTGTACATGCACTTACCCTTCCCTAGAGCACAGCACAAGGATGGTTACAGGAACATATGAGGCACCCACATGGCAGTAGGTATAGCTGTAGGAAGCTACTTGTGATGCTCCTCATCTTTCACACAGGTAAATAAACAAGGTAACATGAAGCAACCACTGAATCAGTGCAGCTGTGCAAAACCAGTTCCCAGAGGACTCTTTGTAATGCACAATGCCCTTCACACAGCTGGCTGCTGCTCCATTTGCTGTACCGTTCTCAGTTACAAGCTGTGTTCTTTCTCCCTTCTCTTTTCCCCTTTCAGTGGCCATAATACATGAAATATAGCTGACCTATATATTACAATTGAATTACGTTGCAGACTTTTTTTAGTCTCTTTTCTATGGAAAATCTCAAGGAAAGCCCCTTGGCACTGTGGAAAAAAAAAGTGGAAAAAGTCGGTTTTTGTTGCATAAGTGTGGGGATAGAAGACACATTTTTGGTATCTATTTCCCAGAGATTTTAAAGAATCAGTCATAGGCAAATATTGTATTATCTTCTACTGGAGGAAGAACTAATGTTTTGGCTGAAACATCTAAAATGATTTTTTATTTCATTATTTGAAAGAAAAGTTTATTTCCATTTTTGTTCAGTAAAGGTACTAATTTTTCATCTCTACCCACACAAATACATAGATAGGCTAATTCTTCTTCTCTAGAAAATGGTTTAAAAATAATTTCTTCTCATTCTAAAGCACTTAGAGATTTCCAGAAAACATTGCCATTAAAAATAAAATAATAAAAAAAAAACCAACTCAGAAAATGAGAAGTAATTTCTGTGGTTGGTGTTTTGTTTTGTTTTTTTAAAAAGGATAAGTTTATCTTTTTGGTCAATTTTTTCTACTGTCCAGACTTCTCTGTAAAATATACGGTGCAGGAACCTTGTCTTACTCTGTTTCTGTAAAGGACTATCTCATACTAAGCACTCTAGACTTAAAATTGAGGAATATAAAAAAGAGAAAATTAGTGAAGAACTGTCTGCAATAGCACTGATATTGCCACATTTAAATCAGTTTGGCAATTATTTTGGGAAGAGCTCAGCTGGGATAATCATCTGATGTATTTTAGTTGTGTGCCAATTATTTCACAGATTTCTGCCAGCTATTCTCACCCTATATGACAAAGTATTAAATCCTACTTATTGGACACAGTTAAATATCTCTATCAGCTTCAAATCGACTATGCCAGGAAGACAAGCAGGATTTGGTCTGTATCATGGATAGTCAAAGTTGACAAACAATTAGTTCTCAATTGTCCCTTCCTCAGTTTTCAAAGTTATGGGTAAGAGACTGCAAAATCATCCTCCCTACCACTCCTGTATCCAGGATGTCTCAGAGTATTGTTGTTTACTGTAAGGCGTCCTCACAGAAACTCTTTGCGGTGGTGTAATTCACGAAGAGATGTGCAAATAGAATTCTGTCCATTCAACGGTTGAAACCGTATTGTTGCCAAATGAGTTCAATAACTTACTTTGATGTTTAAATGGGAAGCTAAATGCCGTTCCCCACCCGCTAGGGTAAACTGGCTGGAGATATTTACGGCGCAGACAACAAACACCACAGGAGAGAGAAAATCTTGACTCCTAGGTTTGCCCCAGACGGTAACAAGACCTGTCTGCTCTCTGGGAACTGGGGACAAAGGCAGACACAAAGATCCACAGGCTGCAAAATAATTTGACAAGAGCAGAAAGACCATCTCGGTAATTGCTGCCGACACCAGTCCAAACCACAGTTCTGGATGCTTGTGCTAAAAGGGCTGTCCCTTGCCTCGCAGAGGTTGATTTGAAGACAGTTCTCTGAGAACCACAGCATGTTATTTCATCAGCCAGCTTGTCAACTCGGTGATGAGAAAGCTGTAATGCTATTGCCACTTATTTCAGCGAAAAACAGAGCTGAGTTTTCAGCATGTTGATGACACTGCAGCCTCATCACCCGCTCCAGACCTCCTCTAATGACCTGACTGCAGAGGACGTGTGGTGGAACAACTGGAGAGGGGAAAAGGGTAGAGGGAGTCCTCATTGTATACTGCTTAGATTTTCATGAAAATCTGAACTAATCTTCTCGCAAATAATTATGATGTTTTTCCCGCAACCTAACTAGTGACAAGAAGTAATTTCTTGAAATACATTCAAAAGAAACAAAAGGGACACTGTTAAAGTGAAAAATGCCTAACATAGAGACCCTTAAGAGGAAAAGCTGTGAAATCTTTCCACCAATTATGCTGTTTGTAGAAGTGAGATAACAGAGTTACTATTACTTGTTCCTTCAATAATCCAGGCATGGCTAATATAATTTCGCATTTCTCATCTAATGATAACTTTTGGTTTATGTTACTTTAAAAGCAATGCTCTTATTTAAAGAATAGAAAAATCATTAATTTAGGTGAAAAAAGAAATTTGACCTACTTTTTTCACTATTTTAACTTTTCAAAATTATCGGTTCAAAATTAATTGTCAAAATGTCAATGATACTTTGCATTGCTAGGCACAAGAAAGAGCTTCAGAAATATGAAAAGGATGTTTGTGATATACTAACACAATCGAGAATGTTGCTAATGTATAGAAATGTACAGTAGATCCATTCAGAATGAAAAAGTTGTCAAATGCCAAAAGTGACGACAGCAGTTACCTATGAAATTCAATGATGCAATTACTCAGACTGAATTCCAGTGTGTCTCTTGGAGATGCACATTTCAGAGTGTGCATTTGGATTCCGTGCACAGAGATGGGGATGCGGAGACGATCTTTAAGGTCCCTTCCAACTCTAACCATTCTATGATTGCTCTCCTCAGCAATCTTGGACTGTCACTGGCAGCCACAAATGCCTGTGCTAAACATGGAAGCAATTGTCGTGCAAGCATGAAAGGTAACTGCAGCCTTTGCAGCAGAGTGCCAAATTGAACGAGTGCATGTTACAATGAACATCACACGCTGCTTAAGATAAGGGACTTGCAAGTCTGGTCCAGCCTGGGCAGACACCGAATATGTCTGACACCACACTCCCCTACACTGTGCTTGCGATACAACTGGTTCGGTGTTCATGATAGCTAGATGTAACTTGGAAAACAGCCTACAGAGCTTGTATCTGAGTACAACTTCCTCGTATTACTTCTGTTGCACACAGAGAAAAACGGGAAATAAATCAGGTACGTACATTTTAAAATTCCCCATATTGCAAGCAGCAATTTTGAAAATTAATCTAGGGGATGAGATGTAGCATTCTGGCACCAGCTGCCAGAGATCTGATAATAAAAGAACATTAGCTGCTCCACATAGGTGGTTGGCTTTGCTCCCACATGCTTCCCATTACATTTTAATACTTCCTTACTGTGAATATAGCCATTTACTAAGGATTCTGGTATTTGAGACAAGGGGAGCAGGGTTACACAGCAGAAAATATCAGTATACTCAGTATATAGAGCAGGTCTGGATGTATAGGATAGTGTTGAAGCTCCACTTGGCTGAATTAAGATTTCACCATAACTTAACAAAGGATAGCATTTAAAAATAAAATAAATAATTTTAAAATAGAAAAAAAAAAGCAGCAAACATTTCTTATTTCACTATTCCCCAGAAAATACACTTTGTGAATAGCTCTGACTTCTAATGTAGATCATCGTTACAAGCACCCTTTCCTGATGAGGCAACTTCTCTTGGATGGTGCAGGGCTGATCGAGGAAAACACCTGAGGGGCCTTGCAAAGTTTCAGGCTCCTTCTAGCCATGAATGCCCCCCATGAGCAACGTGCTTCTCAGCCAGGCACTAATGCTACTGCTTAGCGATAGTCTCTCCTGTATCCTTACTCGCAGGTCACGTTTTCCAGTCAAGTACTGTCTGAGTTACTCAGAAGTTTGGAGGCACTTGCCTTTGACACTCCAGCACTGGTTTTATTGGATGACTTTTTACAACCTTGCACCTTTCTTATTTGTTGTTCTTAAGACAGACTTCGTGCTGCTTCTCCCCAGAGATTTATCTTAAAAGGAGACAGAACAAAGGTGGGTTTTAAGTTACCTTAGTGTCGACAAAGGCAACAATCAAAGAAACTTTCCATATCCCTCACCCAGGTATTAAAAAAACAATAGCCTTTAAATAATAATAATTAAAACAAAATAAAATAAACTAAAACAAATTCTGGATATTTTTGCTTTCCTTTTCATCTTTCAACTTTGAAGGTTTGGTATTGTCAAATTTCTTTCACCAGTATGAAAGTTTCGAAGTTGCTCTTCTTACAAGTGAAAGCCCGGGGCTTTGCCTACTCGCATGCTTCCAGAAAGGGTCTTTCAAAAAGGGCTGAGATTATAAGAATTAATAGCACTTCTGCCAAAGCTGTGAGAAGCTTTGAACTTAGTTTACTGAAGTATGCTGTTGCCCTTCATCCTGTCCCAATTTCATTGTTCTCTGTCTGAGTTTTGGGAGTTTATTGGATGTCTGCTCAGAGATGCTGCTCAAAAATACACAGACGGCTGGTAGGGACTAAGTCTTGCTTAAAATCTAGATTCCTGTTTGGAATCACATTTTGAAATTTGATTTTGTTCTAAATGGGAAAAAATGTTTGAAAAGTTCACAGAAATGTTAAATTAATATGCCCTGTTGGGTGATATATTTGTACACACATACCATAAGATTTTGTAAAAAAATATTTGCTTTTGTAACACTATCATTTTCTGCTAGAAACAGCTTCAGGAATTTTATAAATATTGGGAAAAGACTTGTAATATCAAGCAGAAATCTTACTTTATACAAGTATGTAAAGATCTACAGTCTTCCCTGAAAAGAAGGGATTTAACACGAAAATTAGAATAGGGATAAATGGCACAGCAACAAAATTGGAAACCAGGGATAGCTAGAGTTATGCCATTTCTGAATCCCAGCCAAGTACTGAAGAGTACTTCTGTGGAATTTCTGATTTTCAGGAGCACCACCATATCGCACGCACAGTCTCTTTCTGGCTGGTATATTTGTAGTAAAAGGCCAAATCTCTGACTCTTTCGTAAAGTTGTTTTGGTTTTGGGTTTTTGTGGGACTTTTGGTAATTTTATGTCCTGTGAGTGTTAAGTGGAGGAAGAGAGGATACGGAGTCTGGATTGATTGTCTCATTTTTGGATTTGGGTTCTGCTTAAGGTCTTGTAAGTCACTGTAGATAGAATAATTTCTAGAATCTGAGAATCTGGATTATTATCTCCAGATATATACTTTTATAGTATAAGGATTTTTAAGATTTCAAACCAGTAAACCTAAGGGGGGGAAAAAAGGGTGAAAGTATTTCCCAGTGCAAGGTTCCATTGTTGTCCTTTTTTCAGTTTCTTCCCCAATTTTCTGAGCAGTGCTGATTGACAGCAGTGCAGACGGATACCGGATGGCTGGTGGAAGCATTTGCAAACGTCCCAGTAGCAGAGAACAGTGATGCTTCTCTGCCACATCATGTCTCCTCTTCACCAGGAGGATATTATAAAGTCAGTCCTGAAGAATTTTTATTATGTTGAATCTTCAGAACTGGCCTGAGTTTTGAATAGAGTTTTTGTATTTTTCAAGTTTTACTTAGAGCAAATCCTTGTTGTTCCCATTCCTGTGTGAAGACTGTTGCAGGAGAAAAAAAAAAAATCAGGGCTTCTTCTAAACATAAAAGTGGGAACAAAGTGTTATAGGCCATGATATTTTGCAATGTGACTGCTCAAAAATAATAATAAAAAAAAAGTCTAGGCACTCTCTGTTGCTTTTATTTCTAGTTTATCTGATTCTTCTCTACAGAGCAGCATGTCACATTTCCTGTCATCTGTTTTCCAATAACTGAAAGCTTGGAAGTTTGTTTTACTCTATTAAGTCTACTCATTAAGATATAGAGAGTTTGCACTCCACAGAGACATCTGTTCAGCTACTGAGTGAATTATTTATAACCCATTTAAAGGCAGTATTGCTGTAAAATATTTAAATGTAGTTTAGCCTCTGAATCAAAGTCAATATAAAACAGACTAGGTTTTCCAAAGGGAATTCCATAATACACAGATTCCCTTTCTATTCTAAAATGTTTCCTTTAAGACAATTTTTTAGCAGGACAATGCCTGTCTCTGAAGATTTTGCCAGTATTAAGTACACGTGTATTTTATTAGGGGGAAAAAACCTTACAGCTGTATTAATAAAAATGCAAATACAAATCCCAACAAAACCAGATATGTTTACACCCACACAGCATTTCACCATTATGGACAAACAAGTTTCACAAAGAGTTATCATTTGTGTAGATTTACTTCAAATGGCACATCTTCCACAGCAAATTATATTTCATATTTTCATGGGAGATTTTTTTTAAACATTATTAACTTTTGTGAGTCTTATTTGGGATGATGACTGTATTATTGTGCTTAAGAAAGAAAAAAGGTCTAAAATCATAAATACCCAAAATGTTAACAGAAAACGTATGTCCCTACTCTCACCACTTTAACCACTTAACTCATCAAATTACTTATGCAAATGGTGACACCAAATTATTAGCAAAAGCAGTTTTTAGAACTGTTCACTTTTCTTAAGGTAATTATGAATATTTGTAGGCTGAAAACCAAGACCTAAGTAATTGAGGGGGCAACAAAATTATATTTTGTTTATTACAAGCATTTGGAAAGCTCAGTGTTCCTTTTCTTGATGAGTTTAGAAACTCCAATTAGATGGTAAGATTCTACATTTATTTGGTTAATAGGTGATTTTTCTAAATGCGTACCCATGTGTACACATAGAATCATAGAATCATAGAATGGTTTAGGTTGGAAAGGACCTTGAAGATCATAGAGTTCCAACCCCCCTGCCATAGGCAGGGACACCTCCCACTAGACCAGGTTGCCCAAGGCCACGTCCGGACGTCACATAAACACAAAGAACTTCCCCAGTGTTCTTTACAGATATATTAAAAAAAAAATTAATAAAAAGAAGACCTAAGCAAAAAAGCCTTTTTCATTAAAAATAAATAACTTGATTCTAGCAAACACTTCCACCAGCTGTACCATTGGCACAGGCAAGAACAGAGCAAAGCAACCGAAGATGGTCAGTTTTCACTCGTTTATATAACCCCTATCACCATTAAACAAAACAGCACAGTATGGATTTATTTGGGTTGCTGAAACTGAACAACACCAAAGTAGTTCTAGGATAAGGACAGCAACTTGTGATAAAATAAATAGATTTTTCCCCATCTGATTAAAACCAGCATTTTTTTAAAATAATCGCAATCCTAAATTTTGACAATGTTTTTATTATTCTTACTATTCAATCAAATTCGGTCTTTGGCATATCATAACAGGAATCTGTTTTTTCCTAAAACAGAATTCATTATTCCACTGACTTTCACATTACCTTTAGACCCAAACAGTACAATATAATTTTATTTCTAAGGAGATATTTTCCTTCATTGACAAGCACATCAAAAGGATGCTACTTATGTTACCTTAAAGTTAAGTATCAACATTTCACCGTGCACCTTCCTGCATATGAGAGACAGAAACAGGTAGGTAGAGCGGTCAGAGGAGTGAGGGTGAAGGAGAGAGAGAAAGAGCAGGACAGTATAAGTGTGACTTTGCACATGCATGCCTGACTTATAGAGAAGAAGGAAGACGAGCTGCATTGGAGCAATCACCACATATTCGATATTTCCCTCTCTTGCCTGGTGCTGAAAATACTTCTGTGTTTCTGCCATGCTTACCACACAGCTAAGTTGCATAGCCTTTCCTCAGGAGAAAGGCAATTTTTATTGTTCCCTGTTTTAAAAGAAAGTGAGAGCTTGGAAAAGGTCACTGGGGGTAGACTGCAATAGACATCTGGCCCCTCACTTACAAGCCTTTCCCCAGTGCTCAGAATGCACATATTAAGCTAAATTGTGCAGTTGTATGCAAATTATTAGCAAATGTACAAAATAGCCTAGCTGATAATTTGCATAAATCTCATCCAGAGGTGCATAAGGCCTGGCAGCAATGTCACTGCTAATAAAAATGTAAGGAAGAAGAATGATATGTGAAACCCTGCCAAGTCAAATGTGAATGGCATATCATTTTGGCATAACTAGAGGGGCTTCGGGTGCAGGGAGTGGAGGTTGAGAGGGGACCACCAACTCCTCTTCGCCAGGCTGAAGCTAAATAAGAAGTGAGAGCTGAGCAAAAAGAGCTGCTGGTTTGAGCTCAGTTTTAATTATACATAGAGCAAATCATCATGTGAACAAATTCAGTTTTAGCACATAACATATACAGTCCCTCCTTCCCAATTTCCCACTGTCAACATACCTGACAGCTGTCTAAGTTTCACCAGCATTTATCACAGTTCAAATCCTCTGTGCTTGGAGAAACACAGTGAGGAACTGCCAGAAATTTTCATCCTGCACTGTTAACCCACCAGATGAACTTTAGACTTGCATCATTTGTAGTGATAATGTTCCAACCTATTACCACTGGGAGCGTCTGTGACAGGCAATGAGGCAAGGAGTTACTGTTGGGAATGGATATGGTTCAAGAACGATTTTCATCCCACCAAACTCTATTTGCTGAGCGTATTTACATTATTAAGGCCTTCTGTGTGTTTGGTTTTTTTGGTAGCTTATACAGTGTGAATATTCCCTGCTGTGATGAGCACCCCTTTTAAAAGTCTGGAATAATACAACCATGACTGTGAGAAGAAAAATCATGACTTTCTAAAGACCTTTATTGATGAAAAACATCCTACTAAAACCAGTGGGACAGTTATACATTAGCTAGGTATTACCCTGAGAAGGAAGGTCTTGAAGCAGGAGATCCTTAACACATGAGGATGTTGAAGCCCATGGCACTAGTGTGGAAACCCACTGCGGTGCATTTCAGCTGCAAGCTTTTTCAGTGCTTGAAATTCCCAGTAAATGAGAGTCATGCAAAACCTTACTGAAGATATTATTTGCCCCTCGGCTTACTTTTACCTGTTCAGCCTTTAGGAGTGTGTTTTACTTGTGACAGTGACAACTGGAGCCTTGCAGACTCAGACAAGTAATGTTATGAAAGCAAGGTTTATTCCCCCAAATGAAAACGCTATCCGAAAACTCTATACTCTTGGTCCCAATAAAGCCCAGGAAGAAGGTTTGTAACACAGATATACTCATTATTGCATAGGTCAACAGACTGCTGGAGATTACCCTACCTGTGCCAATGTTAGCTAGAGCCCATTGAAAATGTTACATGAGGATATTGTGGGACAAAAGTTTATTAAATTTGTATTTTTGGAAAACTAAGTCTGAAAAAATAAAACTATCTCAGGTGAAGCACTTGCTAAAGTAGAGGGCTTTTGATTTCACCGTTCCATAGAGGGCATAAGTGAGGTTATTAGTTCAGTAATAAATTTCACATTTCCTGGTATCTGAATGTTTAACTATGGAAACTTTATTTAACATTAACAGGAAGGGTCTTTGCATGTGTGTTGGCTTATTCTTTGAGTGCTCACAATGTGTTTAGTGGTGTACAGACACAGAGAAGTGATAGCTCTGCCCCTACCATCTTACAAACTGTTTTAGTGCCAAATAGAGCAGTGAAAAGTATGGATTTGTACGTGAGATGTATGTATATATTCTAGGCATACATGGTATCTTACAATGCATCTGGAGAAAACATGAGACTGATCAAAGCAGCATGCTGAATTTAAATTATAAGGGAGAGAAGTACTCAGAAAATGGGTGGAGATACCAGGTTTTGTAACAATGAAAGAAAGGGAGGTATATCACACCCGGTCCAAATTCTGCCAGCTGCAAAAGATTAGACTTTAATATTATAGAAAATCTAGATTTCTACATTTACAGAGAAAATTGTTTGAGTTGAGTTGAAATAAATTTAAATATCTGGCACAAATAGATAATATACTTACATTATGCCTTTTTTGCCATATACATAATAAATATGCTTCTGATCAACCCAAAGAGATAGAATAGCTAGCACCATTGTTTGCCAACACTGTTATACCGATGCAAAATATAATAAGCATTTTCTATTTGGTGAGATTAAACCAAGCCTAGAAGTCACGTGAAGTTGCATACGAATTTTAACATAGCAAACTGCAGCATACATAGTTACGGGCAAAACCAACTGCTTAAGGCTTTGTTAAATAAAAGTCATAACCCATAAGACTTGTGCAGTAGAAAACTTTAATGTTATTGGAAATGCAAGAAAAAAGAAAATAAAAGAAAGAATTAAAACTATGCTCACAGTAGCTAGAATTATTCATTTCTACTTCAGAAAGTAGCAAGCTATGTTCCCGAACAAGATGAAGTCAATTTAAGGGCAGAGTAATTAGGACTAAACAGCTACATGTGATGGAGTAGAATCTCTGCAAGAGAAAAAATTATACAACTTGGGAGGCTGGTTTGCTGCCAGAAACAGAATTGTCACCAGTTGACATTTGTCTTCGTAGTGAATGTTGCAAGAATAATGAATTACGATTAAAAGCAGAATAAAGATTGCTGATACAGCCCTGGAGAGACAGCAAGACAAGACAAAAAACACTGTATGTGAAGGTTAACAGCCTGTATACAGAGATCATCTTGTTCAATCACACGGTGTTATTGCCTTTTGTACTTTAAAAACTCTTCTGTATTATATACTGAAGTCGACTAAAAGTTTATAAATGCTTATTATTCTCGTTCTCCAACAAATGCATTAGAAAGCTATCTATAATCCATTTGGAAATCACCGTCCCAGGATGTTAAGGAAGGCAACTCTTTAGTAAGATTCAAAATAAGATTAGAAAGTTACTTATGTGATAACAGCATTTGCAGATAGAAGATCAAAGAAGAATGCCACAAAGGTATCAGAGAAACAATCCAAAAAATCACTTCTCGCAGAGAAAAATTGCACAAATGGGTAACTGCATTATGGGAATGCTTAGACCATGATGAAAGTAATACTATTCGTAAATTCTTATTCCAGACACATCTCCTTTGCTTCCTAATCTCACCTTTAAGTTAAAATAGGAGAAAAGGAACAGTTTGTGAAATGCATATCCCATGTTTTACAAACCATCTGTATTTAGAAATATCTAGCTTAGGCTACTATCAAAGAAACTTATCAAAAAGTCTCCATATTCTAACGTTCTTGAGTCAGAAATATGTTAAAGATTTTGGTAAGCAAAACATCAGCTCAAAATACCTAGATGTTTAAGATACCTAGAAAAAAAAAATTGAAATCGTACAGGCTGTTGCTAGGTAAAGCCAAAATCTGGGCCTCGCAATAAGAGAAGACCTGGGAGAAAAGACCTTCTGAAAACAAAGAAGATGCTTCTGGAAAAACATAGCAGAGCTTCCTTTTATGAAAGAAAGAAATTCAGCAAGGGACTGAAACCCTTGATTCATTGATTGATTTGATTTGCTTTAATTTCTTAAACAACTGACCAGTGTAATCTGGTTATTTATCATCCTAAACAAGATGGAGGTTAGGTGGAGCATAGGACATTCAGGAAAAATAAAGTGGTATTTAAATTGGATAACACAAATGAAGTACAAACAAAATAAATCATCTAATCCCCAAGACAGATGCTGGATTGATCATCCAGATGCTGGCAACTCATCGTGCTCAAATCTCTCGTCCTGCATTTCACGTAGTTGGAAGAAAGAAAAGAATTGGAATTGGCTGCTGTATGGGTGCAGAGTGTTCCCCTAGCTCAGAGCTAAGACGCAACACAGATATACAGGAGATAAACACCTTTTTCAAAAGTAGGTCTGATGCAGTCATATATTGTGAATATTCTTCATTTTCTTCTCAAATAATAGGAAGTACTTCCAGATAGACAAATCTTTCCGTCTGGAAAGCAGAGGATTTATAGGTCTTAATACCAGTGCTCCTGGCCTAGTCTATAGTCTCTTTTCTTATTCAAACATTCTAAAGACAGATTTAGCAGAAAGTTCCAACCCTTTTATATTGGCCAGCGTTCACCACTTCTGGAACAACAGTATGGGTGGGATCAAATAAATTGTTAGAAATGAGCTGACTCCAGCTACCTCAGGAGGAACCAGACCTTCATGGAAATACAGTTTGTCCTATGCCTCATAATTGAGAGCTGAGGGAATTCACACCTCTACAGCTGTCTGCCTCATTTCCACATACCAAATGATGGGTTACTGGTGCTGCACACCTGTGATGCTATTATGAAAGATATTTACCTGCCAGATGTGGTATATGAAATGTAGAAGTCTATACAAAAACAGCTGCTGGCCTTGAGAGAATGAAGTGCCCAGCCTGCTCTAAGCAACTGATGGCTTACGAATGCACAAAGTTTGTTTCCCGCAAAGCTGACAAGCATCAAGGACAAGCCTCTTCGATTGTGCTGGACCTGGGGTATCCCAGAGATAGTACGAGGAAAGTTCATAAAGCTGGGGGTGTGGGGAGATCACACGGCAAGCATTCTTCGCAACTACATAGTTATGAACATGTTTTAGAGCAGTACTTCTCAACCTGTCCAACTTTGCTGAAGGACCGCATAAGATATGGAGCCCTACAGATAATTTAATTAGATTCTTAGCAATTTCAGCATTTTTTCTGAAGACAAGCTGGAGCTACCTTTGAGAGCTAATGTAATTATTACAAACATCACATTTATGGAGATGTGCTGCTGTGCCCTGTGTGATATGTATGAAGTCTGAGAAAAATACTAAACATAGACAAATGAGCTGAATTCTGGAGTCCTATGGATGTCCTTGGTAATTCGTGTAAATAATAAAAGCATCCATCTTAATGTCCTTCCTATCAGCAACACAAACCCAGGTTCAATACTGGAAATGAGAATTCAAAATGTCTCCTGTGCTCATATCCTGGACAATTGTGGTGATTTGATGGGCGATTTCTTTCAAATGCAAGTGCTTTTTTTCCTGTATGGGTTCTGCTTTATTGTGGAACACATTGTACTAATATGTTATAGAGCTTTAAATTGGTTGTGGTATTACTTGGGGGTTTTTAAGTTCATCATCCTGTGATGAAGGAACCACTGACCTTTATAGGGATTATTGTGCTTGAATAATTTTATGGATGGCATTGGTGCAGGCTGATTTCCTTACCATATAAAATCTCACTGGCAAACTCAGTGACTGCTAGTTTATGTTCTTGGAGTGCCATCTAACTGACTTACGTAGACTGCTTACAGTTTTCTGATATTTTAATAAAACTTTTTTGGCATAGTAGTGGTAATTTATTTCATTACAAGTAACAATGTATGCTAAACATAGGCACAATGAGGAGAATAGTAAACGGCAAACAAAACTGTTAAACTCACAGCTATGCTTAGGGAAGAAAAATGAATGTGTAGTGAGCTGAGCTGGCTGCTTATCCTTATTAACCAGCCAAAGAATTGTGCAGTGTCACAGAAAGTGCAATAAATAAAATTAAAATGCAAATTAGAAACAATCAAACAATTCCCAAGGTCTGCATGTAATTTTAAAGTACATGCAGATGAATACAGGACATCTGCCCCTTCCAACTTCTCTTTGGGAGGCTAGGCATCGTAAGAGTGTAGGGGGGCCAGGAGCACAAGAGACTTTTTCCCTCTTGCAAGCTTTTGAGCAGTCTGTCTCCTGAGAAACACTCATAATTTCAGCTCCCAGACAGCTTGCATGTCCCAGAAGTGCTCTGTAGAGCATGGCAGAGCAAGGGCTTGAGGAACTCCATATGTTTGGCCAAATATTAGCAGAGGAGCTTGTGTTGCAAGAAGGACTTTGTCTTCTTAGGTGACTCACTGCATGCAAGGGTCTTCACAGGTGCTGGACTCAATACGGGATCTATTACTGGGGTCCATGCAGAAGCTGCACAGCATCCCAGGTTGCTCTGCTTTTTACCACTTGTTGCAATAACCTGTCCTACATCCTTTTCTCCTGTTTCTCTTGCACCACTGGGAAGCACCTTGAGCTCAATAGTCCTCTTCAGCATTTTCACAGCAATGCCATGCGTTCCTGCTCTTTTCCCTCTCTTGGTGACTCATGTGTGCTTAAGCCCCAAGGTAGAATGGCCAAATCTCAGATCCTTAAATGCCTGCAAAGACACCCTGCTCATTAATTTTCTTCCTTGAAGGAAGGAAAAGTAAGAAATTATTTCTCCCACTTCATTTCTGCATTGCAAGGCCGCAGCCGTCACTCTGCATCATTTTTGTATTCTTCCTTCTTTTGTTTGTGAACTCAGCTGTCTTGGAACTGCAGGTGTCAGTCCACAAGACAAAAAATGGAACGTATCAGAGTAAGATCACTGCCGAAAGCTTTATTTTATTAAAACTTTCTTGAAAGTCTGAAGTAAATATGACATTTCTTCTTCCTGAAAAAGTGGTGGCAGGATAAGATTTGTAAACACAGTTTCCATTGCTGACCTCAGTTCTGTGATTTGCACCAGTGTGGGTAACCCACGAAAGACACCACGGGAATGAAAGAAGAAAGTTACAAACCAACAACGAGTCCTGGAGGGAAGATGTAAGGAGGAAAGGGAAATACTGCATAAATCCTTAGGCAGCCCAGCACACCTCAGAGAATTTTTAAATACCTGTGGAGTTCGTTGGCCATCTTGACTTTGGACATAGGTGCCTGTCAAAACAATAACCAATATGGTGTGGATGGTGTGCTGTGTTGAAACTCATAGTCCTCCATTCCCAGTTTTATGGGTGCCTGAGAACCCACCTGTGAAGGAGTCCTGGACGAATCTTCCCAGGATGCCTGGTGGGACAGCCTGCTGGTGAACCACCTCTGTTCGCCTGAGGGAAATCTCATTCCCTGGGGCCTCCTCTTCCCTGTCGCCTCTCAGCTGTAGGAATACAGCGTCATAGGGAGGGATCAGTGAGTTCAGCTCTTGGGACACTGGCATGTACTTTGTCAGCCTCCACATGGAAGAAAAATGAAAGTAGGGACTCTGCTATACCTGTGGTTAGTATTCTTTGCCTCCCAGTATAATTGTTCCAGTCCTTGTTCTGCTCTGGCATGGCATCCCAGGCATATGATGTATGTTTCTACTATGATATATGGTCCTATTACTGATGCCAACCCTGTGCTTCCTTGAACAATATTCTGAGTATTACTGGGAATGCAAGTAACCCTCTGGCCAACAAGCTGCATATTGGCAGCACGCTTGTGGCCCAGTGGACCACGTGATGGTCAGCAGCCTGGAGCCCCTAAGCGTCATGCTGGCAGTCTGAAGCAGTCCGAGAGGAAAATGTGTAACTAAACACCAAAGAAGGTGATATAAAGTACCATCCATCTCACGCAGACTAGAGAGCAGAGGAGCAATTTGCAAAAAAAAAAAAAAAAGAGGAGCAGCAAAGGGGCAGTTAAAAGCATATCTATAAAGAAATACTTGTTTTCGTGCCCAGTTGCTTCCAGATGTGCTGTAACCACACTACAAGGAGGCAGGGTAGAAAGGATAAGAGCAGCTCAGTTCGCTGCATACTTGAAACCTGAACAGCACTTGCAAGCTCAGACTGTATTCAGCCAGGAAAGCAGGATAAGGATATTCAGTGTAGATGACAATAGTGGCATAAGCAACTGAAAAGTGCATATAGGATCCAATTTCAACTCCTGAACAAAATAGTTTCTATCCTGGCATTTATAAATACAAACCATCCCTCCGTGCTTTAAATCTCACGTAAAGGAGAAATATAAGCTTCTGATGTAATTACATAAGTGCTTGGAAATATTTATTATTAATGTAGGTTATATATGATCTGTTATGTTGTACAATCAAAGTAGGGTCATTAGTGGTTTCATGTGCAAGGCATGAATCAGCAAAAATTTAACATCTGTTATTAATTATGTTTATAATAGTCTCAGACTATCCAAAACTGTTCGTGTTTTTATCTACATGGAACCATTCTTTAGGTCATATGGGTAAAAAATATAGCTTCTGTTACTCGTATTCAAGCTTTACTGTTATAATCATATGACAAACAGAAAGGAATGACAATACCATGCACTGGTTAGAGTGTTTTTCCTTACTTAGAACAATTTTGTGCCTTTTCGGTTCCAAAATACCTTAAAAAAGGACCCTGTGACAAGTCATTTCCAAGGAAGTCTTGTACAAGGTACCTTATAAAAGGCACTCAGAAAAACTTGTGTTGAATACTGTGGATAACCCTGATCATCTGGTATGATGAAAGATAACTCCAACAGGAAAAGGTACAGAGATTCTTAAGATGACCAGGGGCTGGGCAGACCCACCACAGCAGAGCACATTGTTTTGCACCCCAGATACAGAAGCCAAGGACAGCAATGTCATCCCTGCCTACAGTTCACTATCCAATGCCCTCATATAAGCATTGCGCAGGGAGAAAACGATTTAAGCTACTGGACAATGTTGGCACAGAATATAAATATAAATAAATCTAGACAAGAAGCTAGGAGAGATCTGTAAGATAAAAAAAGTATGGCTCTGCAACACTGTCCCAACAGATGCTGAGAAAAACTGTGCTGGGCTGAAGAACTAAGATGTATTTTTATAGCAGAAAATGTATTATTGTATGTCATGCTTGTGAGAAGAAAATGTATTATTGTATGTCATGCTTGTCAGAACAAGTAAACTGGACTCGGTACACCAGAAGGTCCATTCAGTACTAAATTCCCCCAAACAGCTGGACAGTAAATATGTCTTTCCAGTCCTTATCTGTATTTATTTGTAAAGTCATAAGTCAGCTGTATCTAATAGGGAACAATGAGGCAATCACCGACACATCTCAATACAGAAACATTACTCACTTAACAGAGTCACCAAAACTAATTACTACTTGGGCTATAGACAGAGAAGGATTTTATTCCATGAGCACCACCCTCCCATCACAGCAATCTTTCAATGGCACATCCCCACACTGCCACAATACAACAAAGGTAACAAAACTAATGCTAGCATACAACTGTTAGGATTTTTAGCAGTTGTTCTGAGGTCTTCCCAGTATCCCAAGTTTTACACATCATGAGGATCCTCACCTTATATTTGCAAAATAGAAGAGAGATTGTTCTACTTCAGAGGGTCGCTTCACAAGGTTTTTGGTTTGGGAAGGAGGCACGCTAGAAACCCAGAGAGTGGATGAGAGGTACTTCAGACATGTACCTTTTCCCCTTGTCTCCAAGCAAGTCCATGGAAATTATATGGGAAATTACACAGCGTGATGTTACAGTGCCTCTCCTTTGAAACGACTCCTTAGCAGACATCTCTGTGCAAGTGAGGGCATCTCTATATTAGAAGGTGAAAATGGAGTTGCAGTGGTGTAGATATGAACACACAATTTTCTAGCAATCCCCAGGGTTAGGAGAATGGCCCTGGCAAGAAGGTGTTTTCCTTGCATCCAATGCCACCTGCTTTTACCATATGAAATGGAATTAATTAAACTGCATGACTGAGTGGCAGATTGTTTCAGGAGGGGAAAAAATATCACAACTTCTGTAACTGAAGGAAAACAACTACCACAGCGGGATAGGTAAGTTTCAGAAAGGTTTATAGTTTGCCTGTGCTTCTAGTAATTTTCTTTTTCATCTGCTTTATCCAAACCACAACAGTCTGCAAACATGGGCTGCAAACTTCATGAGAACATTTATTTCTATGGAGAACTAGGCTAATAGTCCATGGTGACTCATTTTTAAACAGTTTAAGTCTTTATATGTTCATGAGGAACATAATGCATTCATATTTATTTACTAGCCAGAACCATTCATTTTATGGCTATTTATCTATGAAGATTGTTCTCAGGTGAGTTCATTATGTGTGCCTGGTATTTCAAATGCCAGGTTTACTGGTTGTTGTCACTGGATACTAATTCCCTTAGCAATGCTCCTGGCTGAATGAATACTACTACCCTTAAAAATCTGTTTTATAGTGGGAATATTTACATACATGAAGCTCCAGTCTTGCTTCTAGAAACGTCTCTTTTTCTCAACTTGAAGTTTGACATTTTTGTGGACACTCAGCTCACTGCTGAGAATATCTAGAGGAAATAAGAAGGGGGCAAAAAATTACAAGACCTTCTCGCCTGGTCAAATAGGATCAAGAAATGTTGCAGTCTGTTTGATCAAGCAACTCTTCTAAAACTTTCAAACGTATTGATCTTTGATAGTAACCAGAAAGCACAGGTTTCCCTGTTGTTTTTTTCAGTCTTAGTTACAGTCCAGAAGGGAATAACTGGCTATTTCAGAATTTCAAAGGATGAGTTTTCTTCCTTAAGTCTCTGCAGCCTTCATAAGCCACAGAATTGAGAAGGCCACTAACTACATAGCTCCTCAGTCCCTAAATTAATTTATTTTAGGAAGGGAAGGAATTATGTGAAATTAGCCGCAATTGATTTACTTAGTCTAGGCGTGGTGTTAGTGACTTTCCTGAGAAAGACCGTCCAGGTGCACGAACCACTCTGGGAGAGGCAGGGAGACCCCTCTGCTCCTGCCAACGAAAGGCTTTGCTCTGTAACTAGAATTGACGAGTTGCCAGCCAGGTCCTGGCACGCAAATATCCATCTGGTAGTGCTCGTTGTATAAGTGTCTTCTAATGGAGCTGGAAGTTTCTCATTTTAGTAAGAGGTTTAAAATTGCATCAGAGGAGCCCATGTTTGCTTTTGCTTTCTAGCAGCTTCAGAAATCACAATTTAGTTACTAGTCCTGGAATAGACCCTCTTTCCTGCCATTAAAAATCCCTGCTAGATGGATTTAGAGAAACAATTCATGTAGAAAAGCATACTGTGATAAACCCAGACTAAATAAAAACAATAGCAAAGATGCAGTTGACACTAGCAGAGTAGGATCAATGGCACCATAAAATTACACTTCTCTATATATCAAGATTGTTTAGCTTGATTTGAACAAGACACACTCGTACACACTGTCAAAATCCCAGTTCAGGCAAGCATACATGGTTAATTTTAAGCTCTAGGGTGGTCCCTTAATTCTGAATTGAATTTGCAACAGCTAAGCTCAAATTACTTTCTTCTCCCTCAACTTAGATGGGAACCTTAGTTTTGGCAAAGAAGTACCTCCCAAGGTATTTTATTTTTTTTGGAAACCATTTTCAATGCAGAAAAAAAGTGTTATATTTGCTTTAAAATTTATATTGTCATTCCTAAATGGTTTCAGTTTTCATGAAGACCATGTTTATTGTGTAACTTGGATAATCGTAACTAGGTGTTGGTAAATATTTTGGTTCACTCACATTCAAAAGCTTGTTAAGATCAGCAGGTTCAAATGCACCTCACAATATTTTGCTACATGCTTTTAGGCTTTACTGGTTGTTATCATTTATTGGTAATCACTTCTTTTCATGCAATCTCCAATATTAAGACAGGTGGCAATAAGATATTCTTCACCCTACAGGGCAATGAATGTCTAAATTGAGGAAATGGGGCACTGGACTTTCTCAGCACATTTTTCAGAGGAATTTAAAGAGTAATAGGGTGTGTTCATATTAGCACCTGAAGAGGCATAGAAGAAAGCTACCCACAGCTTACCCATTTTCACCATATTTAGTAGTTTTTCAGGGTAAACTACGTTCCAAAATAATTTTTCACTAAGTGTAGGCATCATAGGGTTTTCAACTTTACTTTAACCTTATTTTATCTTATTTTTCCAAGAATGGGTCAGAACCTCTTCTTCCTTAATAATGAAGAAATATAAATTCTGGCATCCTTTACAATTCAGCGGAACCACAGAAGAAAAGCATGCCATTGAATCATGCTTTTATCAGTAAGTACTAAGAGAGCAATTTTGGAGCAGCTATGAGCTTAAACAAGGATACTCACAGTTCATGACTTCTGTTTTTTTCTCTCCTTTTCCTGAAACTTTCTACCTGCCTCTTAGGTAGAGTCTGCTCTTTATACAGGGCCCCAAGGGCCCACTCTTCCATTTTTGGAGGCAGAGAACAGCCCAAAGAGCTCGAGTATGCAAATCCCTGAGAGAAGCAAAGGTGATAAGTTTCTCTTTCATTAAAATGGAGCTGAGAAACATGTACAACTGATCAATTCATATACTCCTTATCTTAACCAACAGCATAATATTTTTTTTATTAACAGTAAGTCATTGGATTAAAGTTTTATTTTATGGAATAGTAACTGTAGAAATCTAAGAGAAGAAAAATTGTCACATTAACATCTGTGAAATAATGACTCACATGCCCACAGAGTCGTCATCTTACACTAACAATATGCAAAGCCTAGAGAAGCTTTCGTTAATGATCTCTATTGAGGGATTGATGGTCACACAAATGGCTGGCATCTGCTGTTCCAGAAATGAACTAAACCAATTTAATTTATTCTCTTGACAGAAAATAATATCCACAAAAGTATAAGACAGAGTTTCTCTCTGTTTCTCTTATTTTGCAGACTTTCTCATTCATTCCAGTGACAAGCTGGGCACGTGAATATGAGAGCTTAGGGAAACTTGACAGCGTTTGAAATGGAGGCTTTTAAGAAACAGATACACAACACAAACCGAGGAAGGACTGACATAGAAGTGACAATACGTTGGCAAAGAAATGGAAAAGGGGAAGAGCAGGTAGAAATCGCAGAAAGAAGGGTGGATTGATTTCCACTAGATGTACACTGGAGGGCTGTTTTAAAAATCATCGGAAAATTAGGAGGTGTTATTTCTCTCTAGGTGACACTGCTTACCCAGCCAATTAATACATGAAAGTCTAAAAATACAGCACACCAGGAAGAGAGTAAAAAGTTGTAATTGTTAACCAGTACAAACACAGCTCAACTCCTCTTGTGACTTGAAATCAGAGCTCTCTTGTCCCCTATTCAGATACTCAGATATAAAATCCTCCACTTTCCTTTTGTACACTAGAATCATTAGATAACTACCACAGGTTATTAGAATAATATTTTCAGGGACACGTGCACTTTTCTGTATCCTACCTTCACACAGTAGGTGATTAAAGAAGCACATTAGGTTTAATGAATTGTACAATTAGAGCTCAACTCCTTGACTTTCTGTCCTGAGGAGTCCACACATCTTACAGAAGGGAGTGGAGGACAGCAGTTAACTCTAATATACCACTTGTAATTCTTGGTTGAGATAAATGAACAAAGTTTCACTGATATCAACAAAGCTGAAATGATTCATACTGAATAAGGGTACAATCCTTAACCATTCCTTATACTGTTATTTATCTCCTCTTAATGATGTCTTTTTTTCCTTGAGGTAGGAATTCTTTATAGATTTTTCTCATAAACCTCATATATGCTACCTTTAGGGCATTCTGGGGGAAAAAACCCAAAACACAAGAGCTTCTTCAATTTTGCAAGTGTTATCAGGAATGCTAGAACCACATTCTAAATTTCTGCTTGATGGTGACTCATTCTGATACCACACTGACTTCCAAAGGAGACAAACTTTTTCAGACAAGTGCTGACAGATGTTGTGGATCTGAGGCAGGAAAACAGCCTTTAGTATTTAATGTGGTAATGAGAAATTAAACTGCCTGAGGCATGAAATATAATTGTTCATTTACACTGAAAACATATTGATGCAAAAACAATCATTACAGTCATGGATGGGAAAAGCAGTAAAATAATAGACCCAAATCTTCTACTAACCACAATGTTGAAACTTTAATATTTTCTAAGTAGCCTCTGGGGAAAGTGTATGCTTTAATGACTGCATTGGTATAGGTCTCTTGGTGCTAGAAATGGTGGAAAAGTTGGTATATACATGCAGTTGTTCATTACTGAGTCTTTCTCAGACCAAGTGAAAGAGCTGACTGAAGGCTGCAGTGCTGTAGATTGTAGGTCCAGGCTACCACTGCCACTACCAGCAATAGACAGGTTATAGCATAATGATTAGGGAGGATTTCCTCAAAAAGGTCTTAGAAATACACATGTTGGCAAAGGGACAACCCTCAGAAGTTGGACCTTGCCAGTTTCTTACGTGATGTGAAAGGACATGGTCCATCTGAGCTAAGCCATCCCAGCAGCACCAGAACTCCGCAAGAGATCAAATTTGAATGCATTGGACAGTACACATCAGTAATCTTCTGCTGTTGCAAGAATGCCAAAGAAACAGAAGCCAAAGTACGATATTCCCCTTGGTGTCTCCTGGCTGAGGCAGTAGACACAAGGAAGTAAGAGGCTGGACCATCAAACACACAGGCAAGGGGAAATTTCCTCCATTGAGACTCATGAGAGGAATATTTTCATGAGTAGACAGAAAGTTTCAACCACCATGGCATGCTGCAGGAAGGTAGGATCTTCCAAAATTTTTCTGGAATTTGAGTTATATTTTATTTGCTGTTTTAAATATTCATCCAAAGAGAATAACTGAAGTTGTGAGATTTGTCAGTGGCCGTTGCACCATAGGTTTCATAAGTAAGGCAAGGGGCATGGATGCAGCACTGAAAATATAAAACTAGCACACTTTCCATAAAGCAAAACCAACAGAAATATATCTTCCCAGATCATGAAACCAAAAGATGAGAAAGCTTGAAACACATATTTCCAAATTTTTACTAGGAGAAAAAAGGAAAAGATGTTCAGCTGCTACTGTAACCTGAGGCAGCTGCAGTGCTAGCTGCAAATCAAAGGCAAAACCTGCTATGGAGGTGTTCTGTAACGTTTACTCTTTTTAGAAAAGAAATTCTTTACTGCAGTTTTTTATTGGATCAATAAAACAACAAACAAGACCCAAAGAAGCCATGGTCCTGTACGGCAGCATTCTCTGCTGCTCTAGGGCAGGTGGGTAGACAGAAGAGTCCAGGTGAGCACGAGGAACAGGCTACCACTATTTCAAGCTCTTCCACTGCAGAAAAGCAGCACCTCTTCAATTATTGTGCAAACCACAGAGCAATGCCTTCACATAGCTTTTGAAAACACTCTAGATATAAAGACCCCCAAACCACAATGTGATTTATAAGTAATATAAAAGGCAATTGGTATTAATTACTTTGTATGGAAAACATTAGCCTCCCTCAGAAATGGGTTATGCCTATCTTCCTTCTACCACCCCCTCAAGTATTTATGGTTGTTTTCCATTACCTTTTCTCATCCTTATCCAGGACCTACACGACTGTAACTATTGTAAATCAGTAATGTACTTCCAACTTCAGTGAGGCTTTTGTATAATATTTTAACTTCTCTCTATCTTTGACTTTTATTGTTCATTACCTTATTCCTTTCCGCCAGGTACTGCGTAGGCACACCAAAATTTCTAAATAAGTTCATCTTCCCTTTCACATCATTGAAGGAGCACAGATATGAGAACAGATTTTTTACAACTGTAGCTCTAGTTTCAGATTGATCATTATTTTCTATCCTCCATAATGCTTTCAAAATCTTTCAGTGACTCAAGGAGTCTCCTTGACTTAAGCCTTATACCAATAATTGAGCTGAAACAGACTTGGACAAATAGATTTGGACTTATCTGTGTCCAAGAACCGGACTATCAAATGTAATCCCCGTAGGCATTAAAGTGCAAGTTAAGCTACCTATGCACGTAACACTCTTTCCCTGACCCTGCTGCCACTTTTACACAGCTGAGAATCGCTGTGTCTGCCATGTGCCTTGGCTAAACCAGAGTCCTTATTGCCTCTTCTTACCAATTGTTTCCAGAAATAAGCTTAAAGGATGTAAGGATGTCCAAAGTGTATCTAAAGCACATCTACTAAGCAGAGCTTTGTTCAAAACACAGTGTCAATTTTTTTAAAAAGGCAAATTAGTTCGGTAGTAATGGGTGCTGATCTTGATCTTTTTGTCTTTTGTTCCTCCTTTCACTCTTGCTCACCATTCATGTTTATCCTGTAGCCTATTCTGTTGGCCAGTATAAAGGAGATATGACTAACATGCCCTTTTCAGTTGGAGAAAGTTAAGAGACATACCTGTCACCTTCATATCGTTTATTCCACCTTGTCTTTTGAAGCTATTTTTCAGAAAAAAAGTCATTGTTCCCTGGCTGAGAAAAAGTAAACATAAATTTCTACTCCAAGGACAGTGGTGCTTACCAAGGAAGCATACCAGATTCTGGTCCCTGAACAAATGAGCAACTCTTGAACGATTGCCTGATCTACATTTTTAGGAACAAGTTTGTGCATTAGCCTTAGGGGAAAGGTAGAAGCACATGTGTCTTTCTATTCTTGATGAATTGGGACTTATAAATTAATTTCTTTGAGAAAAACAGTTTAAAAATAGCTCATCAGACACATCTTTGGTTTATACCAACCCAAATTGAAGGGTATTTAGCAAAGCTTGGTGAATTAGACTGTGTTTACTTCTTCGTCACTCAAATAAATATTTGGCTTCTAGATTACTTAAGAGATGAGATTCCTACCTTCATAAATTTCTGTTTCCTGGAAGTAGCATCAGCACTTGTCTGGAAGCATTTCAAAGGCTCTTAAACCAGAAGAGGAGTCCTTTCATTTGTAGTGATGTCCTCGTGGTCACTGTGTAAAAATGAACTGTGGTCATTTAATTTCTGGTTAATATTTTTGATTGGATAATATTGGTGCATGGAAATCATTTGCTGGACACAGCAGAAGAAGGTTATAGGTCTCAGATGAGATATCTGGTCAAAGTTAGAAATCATCTTACAGAAACAGACATTAGGTCTCATGCCATGCTCTTAGTGGTCCTGCAGAAGACTCGGCTTCAAACCTGCATACCTTTGCTCAGAGCAGGGACATGTAATTGTTTTCATTATAGCCAGTATGAATACACTAATCATTTTAGTCTCTTTCAAAAAGAAAAACAAACCCAAACACAAATAGTCTCCAACTTCTCCCTGTGTAGTGTATGCACTCCTTTCAATCAAGAATTTTGATATTTTTAAACTGCCATTTTCCTCCCTTTCTCTACCAAAATATCTTCAGGGCCTGCTCCTAGTGCACATTGAAGTCAGTGATGTAGCTCCCATAAGCTTGAATTCCCCGATAGTCACCCCTATCCCAAGCAAATAAATAAATACTTTATTTTTTTTAAAAAAAGCAGCACCTTACATTAGAACTTTGTGTGAAATAAGGCTACAGTACCAAAGTAATCACAGAAATAATGTTTTCATTATTAACTTTATCCAGAGCGTCCACTTCAGAATGAATCATTCTGATCCAATACATTACAAGATTTTTTGCATGCAATTTTTTTTTTCCTGGCAATTTGTGTAACAAATGTCACCGAGAAAGAACTGACGAGTCTGGGGAGTTTAATTGCTTTGAGCTTTTGTATTAAGCAGGGTTTATCTGCAATTATGTTTGACTTGGAGCTGAACCTATTCATTAGATACAAAGGAAGTTGTTTGTTTGATTGTGGAGCAATAAAGCTTCCACTTTCTTACCAGGGAGTCAACAACATTATCATTTGTCACTATAATTTTCTTCCTCTCTCTTGTAGGCAACAATAGATCTTGCTTGCAAAATGATGGGCAACAGCTTTACACCCCATCAGCAACACCAGCAGGGAGCTGCGGGTGGTAACACTGCGCTGTTGACTATTTCCCCCCCCATTTCTGGATGCCTCCCATAAATAATGAAACTATGTTTCTTCTATGATCCTGGTTGGTACAGCAAACAATAAAATAACACTGCCACCATACCTCCCTGGCAGAAAGCCAGCATGGCTGAGGATTCAGAGACAATGCCTTAAGGCTTGAAATAAGGAGCTGTCACTCTCTAGGTCAGCACCTGCATATGGACTCATGTCAGCAAAAATAAGAGTATAGGTGAGTTTGGAATAGTTTATTCCTTCCCCAAACTCACCCCACTCCAGAGAAATCATCTTAAAAAAAACTTTTCCATGGATTCTTTTCCCTTCCTAGTTCTTTTCTTGCTAGGAGAAAAAGTCATCAAAAGCCTAAATTTTAAAGAAAACAGACTTTGTGCCGTTTATTTCAGTTTGTTTTGTCTATGTTTTATTTCCCCCTCTTTCTTTTCCACATTGTAATGAAAGGAAAACCCAGAAAGGACTCAAGATGAAGAAAATAATTCTCAGATTTCAAAAAACAGCAGATGTTCTGAATATTCATTTCGTGAAATATTCATTTTTCGAAATATTCATTTTTCAAGAATTGCTGCAACTGAAGTGCGGCTAAGTGCAAGAAAGGACACTGTCTTGGGGAAGAATATATTGATTAGACAACCCGGGTTTAGTATCATCTGGTGGTCACAGTGAGCTACCAGATTCTCATGGTTGATGAGTCTAAGAAATGAAAGAAGTATAATATGTGAGGGCAGAAAATAATTACATCATGTGTCACAGAGGTATAAGATGACAAGAGCAATTGACAATTTTTTCCAAGCTTTTGGGAAAAAAAGTTTCATAGCAGCATAATAAAAGAATGAGAGAGAGGGAGCACAAATGGAGGAGAGCTGATGTCTGAATGGGAAACACTGAGTAATGGAGAAAGAAATAAAAGGAAAATACCGTAAAACTCAAACAGATATTAGTAATATAAACAGATGGTCTGAACTAGAACTGCATTTCATTCAATGTCTGAATCACTCACTAAAAATAATGAGTATTGTGGGCTTACACAAAATTTTTTTCTCCATTGAGGAAACCACAAAATCAGCTCATACCTCATATAACAAACCAGTGAAAAACACTGTCCCTTCTCTACTGAAATCCTCTTTCAGTTCAAGTAAAACACATCGAGCAAAACATCGCAAATAAGAAGAAATGTTTTACTTGACCCTGAAATAAAATGTTTTGCTCTATAAAAGGAAATAAAACACGCCCAAATCTGATACAAATATTGAGTTAAAATTGAGAAGTTAAAACTGGAAGTAGAAGGTATTGCCTTCATTTTTCCACTAAGGAGAAAGAGTTATGTAAAAAAAATCCATTTTCATAATTGACATAAGTTATCACAGTCCCTATTTCTTAATGTTTTTATTTTTGTTTTAATCACTTCTTTTCAAAGAACATGTTTGTGGTGCCAGTGATTCTGTAGCGCTTGTTACTCTCCGAGGTTATACCTAGAGAAAAACTCATCTTTCCGCTGTGTCACAGCACCTCTTAAATAAAGAGCCCAAAACAACATGGACATTCATCATCTGTGCTGTGTATAGAGAGTTACAAACTCATCTCTCTTTCACTGCTCACTATTGTCCCATAATAGTCATCGAAGGCAACCCTTTTCCTGCATAGAGCACTGCTAATGCTTTATGTGACAGCCTACGATTTCAGTGGAGATGCTCCCGGCCCACAACAGTTTTGCCATACAACCCCCTGTCTCTGCAGTGGAAGGACAGGACAGGATGTGCAGCACTATGCCAAGTGATAATATTAAAGTTTTAGGTGATAACATTAATGTTTTAGTAGATTTAATCAACTGTTACTTGCAATGAATTTCTTTACTTTGTAAAGGTGAATTACTAGGTTGTGACTTGACTTCAGTAGAGAACTATTACCTCTACAGCAAACCAAAGAAATATTTTGGAGAACTCAACAAAATCGGCACTCATCCCCTGAGCAGAGAGGTTTTCAGATGGATTCTTCACTCCAGCAATGAAATAAATGGTGTAAAATGGAGATGCATTTATGCCTGCAGTCACTCTCTCATCTGTAAAGATGGTACTGGTTCAGAAAACAGTTTTATATGCTCACAGAGGGCTGGCTAGCTTAGATTACAGGTGGGGATTTAACAGACTTCATGGCTCGTGTTCATCACATCAGCAGTTTTACTGCTATGCAAACCCTTCTATCCTCTCCAGCTGCCATTCCATTTCTTTTCCTTCTGAGAGTCAAACAGCAAAACTTTCTGATGAGGTGGGGAAAAGCAAATGAAACTACTTTAAAATACAATAAAAACTTTCAGGTGGCTTTGTTCATTTGACAGAATGAACACCTATCTTCTGCACTGCTTTCATTTTATGTACGGCTCTGACAAGGGCTATAAAATTACTTGGCATTTTGTGATATGCATACTGTCATTGACATAACACAACAGAACAAGACAGACAAGCAGGCTATAGCACATACAGAGCACTGAGAGCTGTTTAAGACAGCTTCTCTGTCCTAAAAGTGGTTTCTGCATGCCAGTCCTGAGAGCAATAATGGAAAAACAAGCAACAGAATGTCTCTTTCAGCTACAGTTATTCAGGTTCTATGTCAGATAGACTGTGTTTTGCTTTAAACTTCACAGGATGGTAAAAGATGAAAGATGAGAGTATTTCATAAGCATTCAGTGATGAAAAGCGTATCTATTTAAATAGGTACGTTTTGAGATGATGGAGCCACAATTTCAAGGCAAGATTCTTAGTTTCTTGCATTGTCAGAGTCCCTCTATAGGAAACTACCTTTCCAATCAGTTGCTGATATTTTATGGAGACATCCCTGAATTATAAAGTTTACATCAATAAAACTCAAAGGCAGTTGTGTTAGTGCACATAAATAACAGGGCAGGCCATGCATTTCCAATTCATGATGATTTCTGGTGGAGGATGAGCATTTAAGTACACTATCTGCCTTAGAAAATCTCACTCCTACTATACAGACTTGCATCTTTGTGGCTAAGAAAAAAAATAGGGTAAAAGTTTTTTTGAAAGTAGGGTAGATAGATTGGCAGAGACGGTCTTATTTTTCATTGCAAACAGTCTGCAGGGATAGTTAAGGATTTATGAACTTGTTTACCATCTAAGTAAAAGAAAAACTAACAAACATATGGCCTAAGTACTTGTCTCTGTCTCCTAGTTTTACTTTGGAGGTTTTGAGTGTGACTTTGCCATTAGTGTAGGGCAATGAAAACAGACAAAACTACATGCTTTCAGAACTGCCTTATAACCTAGATCAAAAGAAGGAAGGCTGTTCTTCATTTCTTATTTATGAGAGGTAGCTAACAAGCAAAGGAAAACAGACAATGAAGAGGCATCTTCCTCCCACTGCCAACTGCCAGAGTTGATGCCATGAGGGGAATGATACTCATCGTTTTTTCCTGCATCAGCTACTTTTCAACCATACATATAATTCACAGATAAATTAAATGGAAGACTACAATAACCATTTATTTCTTTAAACAGTCAATAAAACATTATGATTAGTATGAAAATTTTCCATTGAAGTGTCTTTCCTACCAAAATGAACTGTTATTTTTAATGAAAATTCTCTTTACATCTAAATGGTGCAAATGAGTTACTGAAAACTACATTTTTTCAGTGTTTGAAGTGGAACACTCAAATTTAGACTATGCAAAACCATTATGTAATACAATTTCCCAGTCCTAGGATTTTATGAAATTATTTTCGTTGGTTCAAATAATTTTGCTTCCAAAGATGATTTTTATAGAAACAGCTACATCAATGCAAGCTGGTAACACAGACAGTTATACAAGCACAAAGGTACACTGGCTGTGGTATTTCCTTTTCCTTACTAAAAGTAACAATACACTATTCCTGTAATGACTGTCTGTATATCAACTGTCCACACAAAAAAGACAGATGATGGAAAAAGGTCTACCAGGACAAGTCTTTAAGTGAATGAAAAAATTCTCCATAAAATATTTTCAAGAATGTGTTTACAGAACCAGTTGTCCTTTTTAGCTGATGGCAAAACATACTCCAAGGACTTTTGCTGTTATTTTGCTTAGGACTTTAAGACCTTGGTGTGGCCAACCTGCCTGACCTCACAAGCTTCACACCAAAATCCTTGTGTAACTATGAGTCACAAGGCATAGGACACAAACACTGTCACCACACCAAGGGAAGGGAATACTCTGAAAGGGTCCACTTTCCAGCTGACAGTAGATCCCCAGGGGTCTCACCACCTCTGTGTCGGGTTATCCCGAGGAGAGATGATGCTGCTCTCCACATCCCGCATCCGAGCATCTGGGTTATGCAGCAGCAGCCCAGCATCTGTCCAGCTCTGCGTGCTGGTAAGTGGGCTGTGCTTGAACGACACAAGGCACATGAGCCACAGTGTGGCCAGCCCTCCTTTAAATAGTAGGACAGACTTTATAAGATCAGGATCATCAAACTGCCTTAGGAGCTGCAGATAGACGAAAAAACAGAGAAACAGCAGGGAGCAAGCATGACTGTCAACGCCACAGGATGCCATTCATTGTCAATATGAAAACACTTCTGTCATATTGCAAAAGACTGGGTTCTCATTACAAATAAAAACATGCTTATTCATATTTATTATTATTGAACTTTTTGTGTCATACAGGCCAGAGATGCAAGATGAGTACATATAGATACAAAAAGGTAAAGAGCATGACTGAACCAGGGGAAAGAAATTTGTGAAAATTATTAAGTAGAAAAATCAGAATTGTTCCAGGAGAGAAATGGGAACCACATACAGGAGGAAGAGTACCTGGAAGAAAAAAAAAAAACAACCCTGATATTGTGTGATATTGTGTTGTATGTTTGTTTTTTTAAAATGCCTGACAATTCGAGTGATTTCACCTCAGCTTTTAGACTTCAATATTAGCTAATACATCTGCTATGACTTTACCTTGCAATGATTAAAATGGTTCCATTTTGAGTAAGTCACTATGCCCCATGCTGTACCTGAGCAGCCTTCAATAATTTGCCTCCTTCTATGACCCAGTTGTATCTCTCTCTTATGTATACTCTCACTCTCCTCATGGTGAATGTTGCCCTGATCAGGCGGTTCATGAGCTACAAACTGCATTTCTTCTCATCTGTTGAGCTCCTCTTAATCCTAAGGTGTTTGTTAGCAGTATGATGCCCTCTCTTGAGCTGACTTTACCGAGGGCAAAATACTATCCCTGTCTGTGGATCCAAATATCCCAAATGTCCTTTCACAGATCTGAGCTATGATTCCTCAGTTAGCAGAGTAGAGCTGGAGGCGATAGGTTTGGAGGAAAGGATCTGGGGGACAACAACCCCGAAGCTTTGGAGAGAAATATAGGTGGGGTGAAAAAGGCATTTAAAATAAATGCTTAAAATTGCTAGAGAATACAACAGAAAAATCAGTTGGAAAAAGTTTCAGAAGTAGTTTTCATATTCTGCAAGGATCGCTAGACAGTAGAAGTTGATTTAGGAGAATATGTTGAATTTAATAAAATTTTCTGCCCAGTACATTTCCATATGTCATTTACGTTACGTTCTCATACAGCTGATAAATGAATGGTACAGTAGGATCTCTAACATACTGATAGAAACACTAGAATTGTCAGACTGTGTCAGATTAGCAGTCCATCTCATCCAGCATCCTGTCTCCAAGCAAAGCTTAAGCACGTTGAAAAGCATCGTAAAGAAGAGACGGACTCTCGAGTTACTCACTCTACAAATAACACAGGTGGAACAACTGTGTGAATACTGCTATTCTTTCATCAAAAATAAGAGCAGGAAGCAGAACTGCTCAACCTTAAATCCACTGGTAAGCATACCCGAGCTCATGACAGGAAATTCATTACATTCAGACTGAGACCCGGGCAGGAGAATGACCTTAGTTTTCACTTTTCCTGTGGTCAGTAAGCACTGCCACCAAGCACCAAACGCAAATCTTTGTTTACTTAAGGACAGTTCAATCGGTTGTTACTCTTGCCCAGGCTTGTGAATAGTCTTCATAAAAGAGAAGAATAAATCATGCATTTTCACTATGGATAGGATTTCCAGGTCTCTGTTTCATGATAATAAGGGAATGCCTCAGACCAGGAATCTGCCCCCAGCAGTGCTGGTGCTATTTAAGGAGCAGATTTTTACACAGAGTAGGCGCATGCGGCTGTTTTCTGCAATCCACTCCACCCTACTCCCCTGTACCCAGAAGGGTTGTACCAGGGATGTTAGAAGGCATGTCCATGCTTAGTCCGTTTCGAAACATTTTTGACCCTGTTACCCGGGACCTTATTCAATACCTTTTAGACACTGCAGATATATCCACTTCCTGAAATTCCATCAAGCTCCAGAAGCTTTCTGCCAGCAGTGGAAAATACTTTCTTTTATCTATTTTGAAGTCATCTTCTACTAGTTTTATGGAGCATCCTGGAGCTATTGTATTGCAGTACCAGACAGAAAACATTGCTTCTGAAAGCAAGACAATTAAACTGCACTCGCATGAAGTTAGACAATGGTTTTCTTAGCGCTTTAGGATTGCTCTCTGCACAGCCCAGAGCTCAAGACTGTCTCACAGAACACAAATACAAGAAAAGCAACCCAAATTTCAATACCATACACAGATTCTCTAGATTGCTGATTGATACAACAAAATTAAAATGGAGGCTAGGAATGAATCCTACCCGGAAAAAACATTTACTTAACTCCTTGATTTTACAGTCCTGACTTCACATGAATTTGCTCTTCTACAGAGTCCTCTGCATAAAACTATACTTGATTTATGCCTCATTGCAGAAGGAAGTTGATTGCACCTTCTAAGCAACACCATCAAATTTCTCTTGAAATCATATGAGAAAAGGAAAAACTGGTGCTAGCAACCTAAAATGACACCTGTTCTCCTCATGTGCCTGCTTTAAAATACGCATATATTGCACAGCCCACCGCACACTACCCAACAACTTGTTTTAACATCAAAAAAAGTAACAAAGGTAAACTAAAAGGTTATAGTTAACCCATTAGATGGATGCTCTAATGACTGTGTTACAGGCAGATCTCTGTTGCCACTAGTTTCTGCTGACTTACTGGCATTCAGTGTTAAATCTGCTGGAGATTTAGGATTCTGCTACAGCATAACGATTGACAATGTTCTTCTCTGGGAGAACTGCATCTTTTAATTCAGATTTCTTTTCCCAGTTCCAGTATCTCCTGGTGCAATTCCAAGAAGTATACACTGAGATACTGAAAGCAGGAGCTTCTAATGCAATGATATTGGATGAATACATTTAGGAGGTGTGAATACTTCTCCATCGAGCTTAAAGATGTTTGTGCCTCGCCTTCTAACCAGAGCTGAAGAGGAAGTGGCTTTCTCTTCTCATGAAACTGAAGTTTACCTAAGAGTGTTGTTGAATAACAAATGAAGACAGGGAACTTCTACCACTAGAGAATGAAGGGGAAAAAGCCAGGAGATCAAACACGGAATCACAGAATTTTTGGAGTTGGAAGGGACCTCTAGAGATCATCTAGTCCAACTCCCCTGCTAAAGCAGGATTGCCTAGAGCACATTACTCAGGACTGCATCCAGGCGGGTCTTGAAAATCTCCAGAGAAGGGGACTCCACAACCTCCCTGGGCAGCCTGT
>VUYV01000084.1:2597619-2722378 GCA_008711295.1 Anarhynchus alexandrinus | reverse complement strand
GTCAAAAAAGCCCCCAGAAGAGCTTTCCGTCAGCCTTTTTAGCTACAGATCCCTTCTCCCAGCGCAGTCTTACCTGCCCTGGAGCCGGTCTCCGTCGCCAAACAGTTACAGTTAAGTTACTAACATACTCACACAGGTCTCAATCCCTTCCAAACGTGAAATTTAGATCAGGGGTTTGGACTGGAATCCTTCATATCTCTGCTGAGTGCTCTAGACATCTACTTATTTGCTATGACAGGAGAGTGGTGTTCTCATTTTGGTCAGGACTCGAAATTTTCCTTGACATTAATCAAGTTTCCATGAAAGGTTTCTCTTTTGACTTATTACAAATAAGTTTTTAAAATATCATCTACCTCTAAATATCAAATTAGTGTCAAAAATATTTATTTATGCAAAAAATGTGCTAATAAATCAGGTATTTTGTTATTGAGCACTAAATTGCCCTTACCAAATCATTTACTAGTCCTTTAGACCAGATATAAGACTTTATAGCTATAAGACTATATAAGACTCTATACCTCGACTTTTGCTAGGAAGATGTGTTATGGGGTAGCTGTAAGCACATGTATTATACTGCGTGCTTACAGATAGACCCGCGCTTAAGTATCTTGCTAAATTAGGAATGTAATGTCAGAGCAGAGAGTATTTGTGAGGAGGTTCCTAACATTCACATGTGAAACCCTGTGTATATGCCATAAAAATTCTCTAAATGTTCTCTTGCAGAGTTCCTTGCCTCAAAAGGTAACATTAGATTATATGGGCTGGGTAAGTTTTTATCACTGATATACGCGTCTCCAAAGCACATTGTCCAGAGATCAGCCTTAATTGGTTTTAGTAGGAATAAGAAAGCAACAAATCAAAGGTAAATTCAGCTTTTCAGTCTTACTAGCAAAGTTTTTACCAGCTCAGGGACTGTCTGCTTGAGCCACAACCACATTTTGGGGACTGCCAGAGCCATCTATAAAAGCTAAGAAAGCCAAATAGATCGAGATGATGTTTAGGAAAAAATTACACAGAAACATCTACTGTGTTTAGAAAGAAAACAAGAATCTATAGAAAGCCACTTGCAGCTCAGTTTTGTGCTGTTGAACAAGGATGTGAGAGCCCTCCTCCTCCAGAGAAATCAATGTCAGAAAACTTATCAGTGCTGACCAGGATAGGCGAATTCTGGAGCACAATTGATTCAACAAAATCAACAACTCAATAGAATTAAGCTGTAGAGCTCTTTGAAGGATGGAAACAATTTCAAGAACTACAGGAGATGATGCTGTGTTAGAGAAAATACAGAGAAACTGTTTATGTAAAGAAAATACAAGGAAAAATGACATAAGATTAAGGCTGAATAACATGACTACATATTATTATTAGTTTTCTATACATGCAAACATAAACAAGTTTGATCATCCCCAGAACCACTGAGTTTGTTGAGTTCAATATCTGAAGCTGAGTACCTGAGTATTCTGCAATCCCTTATCTAATCTTTGAAAGAAATTACTTTTACTTAAACGGGCTTAGTACTTAAGCACTTGTACAGAACATTTGCGAACAGGCTGCCAGCCAACAATCCCAGCATGGGGGTTTACAGTCAGACATTGTATATTTTTATCTATTCAAATACTACAACAAACTAAGCAGCTAATTTGTGATTTCCATTTCAAGCAGAAAAATATCAGATCAAAAGCCTCATGCCTCAATGTTTCCTGCATGGTTAAGAAGTGTTGCCTCTGCTCTCCAAATTACAAAATATAATGTCCAGCCTCTAATGAGAAAGAGATGCCTTTTTTAGTTTAGAAAGCAAGTTTATTTCTTCATTGGTAAGTGATTAAACAAGAAATTTGCACAGTCTAAGAATTTTTTAGATTGACATTCAAAATGTTTTTGCACGCATGTTTCCTGAGGATGTGTAGCATCTGAACAGGTCAGTACCACCTTCAAAAATAACAGGTTTGCAAATGAAGAAGAAATTAACCTAGTGATATCTTCTAGCCCTCGTGTACATCTGACAGCAATATTGAATCCTGTTTCAAAATCATCCATTATAGCTCTACAATGAAATTAAATAACAGCATGAAAATAGCATGATGCTTTTACATCAAACAAGGATATTCATGAAGGAGAAAGGGAACATACCAATCTGAGACAAGCGAAGCAACATTATCTCTACGCGAGTGATAAATTAAACACTTTTCCACAGCCACTTCAGTGACTATCTAATAACAGAGCTCCCTGCCCACCACTGGTTAAGGCAGCCCTTTTGTGCCTTCCCGCAGCTTACAATGAAGGAGAGATCATTTTCAGAACAGAGAATACAGCAGACAGAAGAACTACAGAGAAGCAGAGCTCTGCTCTCTATGTTTCTTTGCAAGCAAAAGGTGCCTTATGCTGCTGTGAAGCTCTGATTTGCACTTGCCTTACTACAGCTACCCAGCCTACTCCACTGGACCTCGTCATAGGATCAGACCAGGGGTTTGCACAGGATCAGTCTGCACGCTGAGCTGACAAGCCAAGAAAATAAACACGATGGGAATTCTGGTAGATCAGCAAAGGGACTGCAAAGTAAACTGAGTACCTAGGGAAAAAAGCATTAGCAGCAAAAAACATCAGAAGGAAGCAAACATGCAAAGGAAAAAGGGCAAGAGAGAGGATAAAAGAGTGGGAGAAAAAGAGGTGAGAAAGTAAGTGTGTCTTCAGCATAGAAAATGGGAAAAAAGAGAAAAAAGATTATTAAATGCAGAAGTGTGACATGCTGGGGAAAGATGAGGGAAAAAACAAGGCAGCATTGATGTATTTAAATATATTAATAAGAAAGAAAATCTGTAAGACTTTCACAAAAAGTCTTTCTCTATCTGCGAATCCTATAAATAACACCTCATAAAAATTGTAAAGAGTCTTTGCAAATGTGAATAGAGGTGGCAAGACATAAAATAAAGGAATAGAAAATGGATAAGGTATGGAAAGAAAAAAAATTGTGTCAAGTATTGCATCAGAGCATATTATGAGGGTACTCTCCTTTCCCTAGAGACTAAAAGTGATGATTAGCACCATTTAGGTGTCTGAATATTGGAACCCTGTAGTTACAACAGGAGCCAGTAGATGTAGACTACTCTCATGTTACAAACTGTACTATGTGTCATTAATCCACAGCACGTTGTATGCTGTAGGGAAAGGAAGGAAATCTGAATTTTCAACCAGAACTTCAGTGCTCTAGAGTCTTATTATAATAATTGCTAATGAAGCCACCCTATTCAGCAACACAGCCTTAAAAAATAGAGAGGTGGTCAAACTCCTCCTCTGCTGGGTGCCTCAGAGCAAGCCTCCTCAGACTGGCACCCTGCAAGGAAATGCCAGAGCATGCAATTACCTTGTCCCACAGTGACTCTTCTGAAAAGCCAACAGCTGGCTTTTGCTTCCTTTTTTTTAATGAAAAGGAGAGCAGTGGTTTCATCAAAATGGATTAAAGGTAGAAATGAAAAAAAAAAAAAAAAATTAAACTGGCCTCAGTTTTTCCAATCTGTATAATGAGGACAATCCCAAAAAAGATGCTATGAAACTTTATTCAATTGAATGAGTAGTTGCACGCTGCATTAAGTGTAATTTTGTCTTACATTTACATCTGTTCCAAACTATGGCAGTTTAAGGTTTGCCATTATAGAAGTCTATGTTCCTAACCAAACTAAACCTAGTCTTGGGAGTGCCGATCTGCAATAGATTGGAATTAATCAGAATTAATTAATCTTGGACAGCTCTGGATGTGTCGAGTCAAAAAAGTCACTTAAATTAGGAGAACAGCACAGCTGTTTCTACAAGAATCATAATGTAGCCAACACAATAGGTTTTTATGGTGACAAATCTAGGCATAGACAACACTGTACCATGCAAAACTATTAACAGTAGCAGAAGACAGGCTCAGGTCATCTGTGTATCTTCAGATGGGCAGGCTTTTAGTATGCTGCTCTATCCAAGGATGATGCAAAGTCGCTAAAAAAGATCCTGGCACATTACTTCGGGAGGAAAATACAAAGTTTCTCTGCATGGTAGAGAAAAATTGTAAAAAATGGTAAAATTGGTAAGATGTAGGTAAGAAGAGAGCACGAAACTTCCTGACTGCTGATACATGGAACCGACACATGACCAGAGGCAGTCCACATTGCGTCAGACCATCCTTTCTAAGGTCTTATCTCTGACACAGACCAGCAGCAGACACTACAGAAAGAAGACAAGCAGAGAGGATGCAGTGATATTTCTCCATATGAACACAAATCACTGGTTTATGGCTCAAACTTTTTGTTTAATAGCTCTAAGAGCATTCTGCTTCCTTTAATTTGTCTGAGGCTTGCTAAGCAAAAATATCCATATTTTCATATGCATATAACCTGTTAATCATGTGTAAAATATAGCCTGATTCTGCTCAATGGGAAGTTACACAAAGTCCAAGTTTATCTCTGACCCTCCTTGCACAGCCTCCACAGATTGCTTCTCTCTTCTCACAAGAAGTCACTCTGTGCTGATTCTGTATTTTATTTTTTTTGTGGCATAATTTATACCCTCTCACAGTTGAGGTCTGTTTCCCAAAGGAGCAATTATTTTATCATCATATAGATTTTATCAGCAGTTTATTTAGTAATAAAAATGGCATTGCATAAGTGTTCTCATTACCCTTTGGAGGAAAAGGAGTAAAAAAAAATTGTGTTGGAATGGTCAAATCTTGTTCCACCTTTCATCCCCTTACAAGATCTGGTTTTGTGTTACATAGTGATTAATAATAAATTACACTAACATACATAAAAACTCAGCATAACACACTGTTCTGTATTTTTTTCCTGTGTTCAGACTAACTAAACTAGTTGCACATGTTTAGGCAGACACATGCCTCACACTGTAGTCATTGCCAAAGAAAGCCTGAGCATGCTGCAAACTGGCAATGGGGATGAGAGTCCTGGGTAAGTAATCCCTGTTTACATACAATCTCTGAAGCTAAGAGAGATAAACAGCTTTATTTTAATCAGGAAACATTAAAAGTATAGACAGAGTGGACATATTTATTAGACAGATAAATCCCTCTGATGAATCCCAGAGACTGAGAATCACATTACTGAAAGAACAAATGGGACCTTGATGCTAATAGCACAGCATGTAACCAAAAATTTGTCTCCATTTTTATGCTCACAGGAAGTCTACTATACAAACTTTTGGCACCAAAGAGATTGCGAGCACCATAAAAACATTATAGTTATCTAGAAGGGAGTTTTCTCAGACTACAGCTGGTCAGCATTGGGTTCAGCGTGGTAATAGTATACATTTGGGTTTTTTTAATGCATTGATTCTGAAATAGGAACGAGCAAGAAATACTGGTTTTGATATATTTTCTGTGGTATTTTGTTTTTTAAAGATTGGAAGACTCCAATGTTCTGTCATTTTTAAGTGGAGATGTTCCTGGTTTTCCATTTCAAGTGATGTGGTGTTTATTTTTATTTTTTGAGATGTAAGTCTATCTATAATAGAAGCTATTAAAAAATCAAACTCTATGAAGTTTTCTGCACCAGAGATTTCCACTGGCTTGGTACTTCCTTCCCCTTCTCCCTCACCTTTTATTTAATTTTTAAGTTTGGGGGGGCTCTTCCGTGAAAGAGAAAACATTTCCATCCTGGCTTTAACCCTAGGCAGGATTACCCCCTCACACAGGCAGCATTGCTCAGCCTGGAAACACTTTCCAGCTTCTGCGAGAGCGCTCTTCCCCCTGGCAGGGTGATGGGCCCAGCCTAAACAGTGCCCAAGCCATTCCCCACATTGGAAAGAGCGCTCACTTTGGCCCCAAACTGAGGTGCAGGCACCTGGGGGGTGTTCAAGTTATGAGCTGCCCCTGTGGATATTGCCATGTAATGACAAACTTTCTCTTGGTTCATCAAGCAAGTTTACTGCGTTAGCAGATGAGCAGAAAATTCATGCTAGAGGACGCTCATGCTTATTTAAAGAAGGGGACAGATCCCAAGTCTCTCCTCACTAAGAAATCGTTTTGTATTAAAGACCTTTTTAGAGATGTGCTTTCCAGTGATCCAGAAAACACACAACACAGGGAATCCCTGGGACATAATGGTGCCAGAGCACTGCAACGAGATATTTGCGATAAGGGAAAAATATTGTTAACTCTATGCCATCACCAGGAAAAAAGTATACATTGCAGCCACATAGCAGTGATTTCAATGACAGAACAACAGTAAGTGTTTGCTGTGTTCAATGGCAGTTGAACAATCCAGGCAGGGTCAATTGCATTGGACCCTTTACATTATACTACCTAACTGGCAGAGGATAAATATGCCCTATCAACACTTTGTATTTTACAGCAGTGAGTGTATTAAGCATATAATTTTTCTACAGTAACAACAACGGCAAACTACAGGAGGTGAGCAAAAAAACCTACTTCTTTATCTCTCTGAAGATAAAGGCCAAAACAGTAAGTGTAAATCCTGAGCCAGGAAAAAAACCCACCAAACACTCAAAATGAAGTCTCTACTCAAAAAAATTGTATATGACAGAATACATAGCATATTATCACTGATATAGTGTCCTTCTCCTATGGGCATTGTACAGTTACATAGTTTTCCACGATATTATTATTAGTGTATTTATTAGAAATAACTGTTCCTTGCAATATATTCCTGTGCCTTTCTATTCAAGACCTACACTAACATCAAGGGATGATAGGAAAACACCAAATCAGCTATTAAAATATTAAATAATATCTGTTAGGTAGCTAGGAGACTAACTGCGTACAGTAGAGAGAAAGCAAGAGTTTAGATTTGATTTCCAAATCAGAGGGTTTTTCTTGCTGCACATCTGTGCTTGTCAGAACACACTGAGGTTCCAGGCTGAAGTCTTGGTTATAATCGTGGTTTAACTTACTGTCTTCATTATTTGTACACGGGTTGCTGGATACCATTGTTGAAATTTTTATCTTTAGACCAGACCATTTATCAAGTGTAATTAATGTGTCAGGCTTCAGTTCAAAACACTTGCACTGATAATACTAATTTCTCTGTGCTAGTGGGATTATCCACATCAAGTTTAGCAAAAGAAATGTCAGTGATAACACTGAAAATACAATGGGATGTCTCTTCTTTTTCTAGCTTAGTCTCCACATTTTGCAGGTAGTACAATGGCAGAAACAAAACAAACCAAGCAGAAAGAAATAAACATTCCCAGTACCATTTCACTTTGCATGAACCAAAAAGGACTATAGAATCAAGTAATAAACATCACAGTGGTGGGATTTTAAAAGACAGGCATTGACTAGCTGCACTAGTTGTCTCAGAGGAATATTGATAAATCACTGCAAAAGAGATCCATACTTATTTCAGTTTTCATGCTTATTCCTGAGGTCCTGAGTCAGACGGACTTCTTTTCTGTTCAGAAGTAGGGTTTCCAATAACACTAATAACACATTTTTCCAATAACACATTTTCGCTGTTGTTTTGAGAAGGCAGAAGGTTATCATTTGAGGCTTTTTGTCATACTACTCTAAGCAGCTGCAGCGTGTTATGTCTCCAGAAGCGATCAATACCTGGGAGAGCATCCTCACATGTATTTTCCTCCTTTACTATAAGGAGTATGATCTTTGAATACCAAACACAGCACAGCAAGACAATCAAGTCTCATAAAGAAGAAACTATTTCTACTGTACTCAGAGGGGCACCCTAGCCCCAAAAAATGAGGATAATGAACCTAAGAAACCTAGCTCTGTGGCTGGGATCATGCTTTGAAGATCACAGATTGATGTCCCAAAGATGGGAAGCTGATGTGAAGCGATTAGGAACTCTGTTCTTGACATGACGAGCAGCATCACACAGACTCATCCTACACCATTTTCTAGCACCAGTGCTCACATCTGGACAAAACCCAGTCGCCTCAAGAGAATTCAAAGTGGTCTGCTAATTTGAATTTACAGTAGAATCACAATCAGGTAATAACTAACTTCTATTACTTTTCTCCTCAAGATGTTTTTCTTTCAAAAAGGAAGGAGGAATTTTTAAACACCAATTTATCATTATATGAGCTATTTTAAATAGAACAGTAGGCTGTTTACTGTATCTTCTTTTGTAGAAATTTTCCACAGATGTGGTTCAGGGAAAAGCAAAATTTACTGCTACCTATCAACAACTTAGGGCAAAGGGGAAAATTTTTTTCTCAAAATAATGTCCTTCATGTCATAATTAATATGCTGATTAATGTGCATTGATTAATAAATTCCATTGTAGAAAAGTTGATATCCATGTGTAAATTTACATTTAACCTCTGTCCTAGTCTATTTGCGGAACAAATATTTTGCTGCCATAAAGAAAAACAGAGCAATCAGATAAAAAAAGTTTTGTGAAACCATTCAGCAGTACATTAAGAAAAATTATTACAATGATGGAGAAATAAATTCTTTCCAACAGAGCCATTATACAGCTTGCCGTACTGCACAAAGTGGCAATAAAGGACTAGCAGTCTTGGCCAAATACTTCCAGCTTGTAATCTTGGGTGTGCAAACAGACCAAAGGCTGGCCCAAAGTCAGCTCAAGTAAAGAGAAATCTTAATTTTAACAAACAAAGTTCATGTTCAAAACACATAGATCTGAGTAATATTTTATGGCATGTGAAATCACTACTTGTCTCAGTGACTGAAGGATTTTTCTGCATTTATAGAATACAAACTGTGATGTGTTCAGGAAATGTTTAAGTAGGTTTTCACATAATTATAATAATTTATCTCATTTCAAACCTTAATTGGTTAGTATCAAATTATAACTCCTCTTTCAGTTTGCAAAATTAATATTAACTATAGATTAAACATAATACACAGGATTATATTTCCTGTGTAACAGTACTAAGGCTTATTCTGAATCCTATTTTGGTAAAGTAATCTTGCAATTAAGTTTCTTTGTAAGGTACAATAGCAGTGGAATATAGCCCAAAGAGTCTCACTTTCTATCACCTCCATCACAAAAAAAACCCTTATTTATACAGACTTTGAAGATAGAACTCTTAAATACTTGAGCTTGAATGATAACTGAGTCTCTCTCCCTTTATGTACACAAGACATCTTCCAAAAATTTGTCTCCCACCTCAGAAATCTAGAGGAGTGGCACTTTTTAAAAGGTGCTTAAGAAATGGGGATTCTTGGCTATAACTATTTTTCTTTGATTATGACAGTAATACTTTACCCATTTCAGGATATGTGCTCCTTGTTTTGGTTATAGTTATCAGTCTCAAAAGAAGTTATGTACTTTCCCGTAAGACCTGGATTACCAAAGAATATGCAGCAGTTTGCATTTACAGCACTATCTTATTGATAATGCAAAAAATGCAGTTATGCTACTCATCCCTACAGTGTAGATAAAATTTTAACATCCAAAGCACAATGTTTGCAACTTGCAATCTGTGCTACCACGTGATGGCAATATCTAAAAAACCCTCAAAGTTTGATCATAGGTTTGAACATGTATTTGTAAGACAACAGGTCATTTCAAACAAAAGCTGTTACAGGTTTTGAGTAGGAATTGATCAGGCCTATAGTTACAGAGCAGAATGAGGGATTTATTCTCCGCACTTGTTTCCCCAGGACTAATTTGAGGGAAGACTGAAACTGCATATGGAACTATGGGATAAGAAAATGGCTAAGATCAGCACTAAAACTAAAAATTAAAATATATTGATGTTTGTCTTGCTTTCCTTTCACACTTAATATATACCTGCAATCCTACCAAGAGTAAAGGAAATTATTAAGTGGTTTCAGAAAACTCAGTTCCTTAGGTCTGACAAGTGCTAGTTGAGGGAACTGCAGTTATATAGAAATGCAATATTTATTCCTTCCGATGCTTTGGCTACTTGGGGTATCACATACCAAAAATGACCATGGAAGTAAGCCCCTATTGTTGGGGAAGTTCAAAGTGTAAGCTTTTATTCAAGAAACAGAAATATGTGTAAAGGCACTGAGGTGATAACCTCTGAAGAAAGAAAAATAACGTGGAGTGGTGAGGGACAAGAAAAAAATGCAACAACTCTCAGGTTTCCAAGAAACACCAACAGTCATCTCAACAGCATCACTCGATTCTGTGCTTTATGCAGAAACCCTCTACCATTTCTATTGCAGTCAGCTGGAGGCTTGCCATTCACCTCCAGTGAGGTTGCTCTTTTAATCCCACCCCATTTTTTTTCACTTTCTGTTAAAATTCACTCAAGACTCACAAGATGGCACAGTATCACAGCTATAATAGTGGAGAGGGACACATTGTGAGTGTTTACAGCTGTTAAAAAAACATAGCATGAGATTGAACTTTGAAAGTCATGTAACTTGAATTAATTCTTTTTTATTTCATTTTATAGATTTTTCAAAGAAAAATGTGAACATCTGGGAATTAGTTGTACCAGTTGTAGTATTTGCTTCATTCCTAAAACACTCAATGCTGTATGTCCAACAAAACCAGTTTACTTTAAATTGAAGCAGTTTTGGAAATAATTTGATTTTTAAGACTGATACAGATTATTGCATTTCAGTGAATTCAGATAAGTACTGGAGCATAACAGCTGAAATTATTTCTAATAGGTTAAGTCGCACTTCATTCCCTATGAGTAGCAACACAGGGAGAACAGCGGTTTGATGTGAGCTGTTTCCACTACTGAAAGAAAAATTATATTGACTTAAGAATCTGTATGTTTCTGCTGAAAATGGATATTGGCTAATATTCTGTATTTTAGAGTGCAAATTAATGTCATTAACACAAGCCACAATTTCTTCCTTGTTCTGCTTTAATAGACTTCAGCCAAAGTCACCTTAAAATTCATCTCTCTGAGTGTGTGCTGTAGACAATTTCTGATGCACTGATGGCTTAGCATAAATCTTACGTAGTCAAATCACAAAGAAACCAATTCATAATTAGTGCATCATTAGTGCAGGAAGAAATACCTGCCTTTAAAAAAAGGCAATAATATAACAGTCTGCATGAAGTGGTGCATTTATGTGTTATTTTCCGAAGCATGCAGAGTTGGGCTCCATCACATCTCTTATCCTGAACACACATAAGCTTCCTAACAATCAGAACTAGTTTTGAGTTCTGCAAATGAGCCAAAATATTGCCAGTAGACTGAATCCTTCAAAACACTCTCTGAATAGTATGGCTTGATCTCATTAAAGTAGCTATAGAAGAGAAAACAAGCATGTCAAACACAGTGACAATTTAACAATTGTCTGTGCAAAACCATTTGCGTATGTCTTTGAGAAACCCCGAAGAGTCTGCGCTGAGGCAGGTTTGAAAGACAGGCAACATTCATTCTGCTTGTTGAGGCTATATTTTTCTATATTAGAAAAGGAAGTGTTTCACATGCTTGCAGTGGATACACACTCCAGATTGATCTCTAATAAAAAAAAAGTACTTTCATGCAGTAGTTACTGGAGGTCTACACAGAATCCTAAAAAATAAGTGACTGTCTAATCTTACCTTGTGGTTGGGGTTATAAACCTATTCTTGTCTCTCCTGTAAGCCAACACCTGAAAAAAACCCTTCCCTTTATTTTGCCTAGCAAAGCATCCCACAACATTTTTGTTTCCATGAGAAACCCTATACACAGTCTTTTGAGATGTTTGGTTTGGGATTTCAAGTCAGTTTTTCCACCAAAATTTTTACTGGAAGCTATGTTAACTATAATTTTTTAAAATCTAATTTCAAATCTATTCTACGGGCAAACCCTGAGGAAAATCGTGAAATTATTTGTGTGACTTCTTCATTAAACACCTTTGCAAGCTGTTTCAGAAAATGAAAGCCTCAATTTCTTCCACTGTCAAACATCACCATTGAATTTTATATGACTTGTGGTGGCAAAAATATTAATTAGAGATTGTGGATTGCAAATATGAGAAGTAGCTACAGATCACAATTTTCAAAAGATGCTATAGAGGTATGTCCAACTTTAAAGGATTTAATTTTCTAGGAAGAAAAAACCACTCTGCAGGCAACCCTTTTAAAAGCTGTGCTCTTTTCAGATGTTCCAACTTGAGCAATCAGAAACTGAGTGGCATCGAAGCAAAGTTTTCAAAAGCTAGTGGGGATTTTGACACTGTGGATGTATCCCACCTTGGTAGCAGATCACTAAGGCTGTTAAGAGGGAGGCAGGGTCACTTGAGTTTTGACTTTGACTTTTTTTTGAGAGAAACTAAAAAGACATTTCATTCTCATTTTCATTTCACGCCTTTCAAGTTATGAAAAGCAGAAGCTACGCTTATTTACCGTTACAAATAACCTTCCAATCTCCAAAATGGAATATCATCCACAAATGTCTGCATATTGATCCATATTGCATATTGCATGCCCAGTGCTACCTCAGGCAGCTCACAATCTGGCGTTTTCTGGAGATAGCTGTAGGAAAGTGATTCAGCCCACCAGTTGGAAGGAGCTTTATGATCTCTGTTCCTAGCAATCTCATGTAAGCTTAGAAATCTGCAGCCAGTCACCGTAACAATTCTTCTTTGTTTGAAGAAACGTAAATTTTCTTATCAAGAAAGATGTTCGCATTCAAGTCAAGTTGCTGTTCCTGTGCTGTTTGCACCGTGACGTTTTATAGGCGACTGCTTGTCAGCGATAACCATGAAAACAACTTCCACTAGAAGAACGACAATTTTTGTTCCACTTTCCCAGTTAGTTTACATAAATGCTTTATGGGTTTGCTAAAATGTGGTTTTGAGACCAGAACTGCAAAATTATGTAGGAGTCCATTACAGTTTTAAGGTACTGAAGTAGGTCAGAGACCTAATTTACATAGAGACAAAATGTCTAAGTGCCTAATCTATTTAGTTATTTTCTAAATCTCTCTGAACACCTCTCTGCTTCTTTAGGCACTTAAGTACTACTTTGCAAAACAGGTCCCAGTAGCAAGACACAGGCTGCTAGACACCACCAAATTTAAGAAAAAAAATCTTGATTTACTTCCTGACCCTCCAGCACATAGTTTCTGCATTTCACTTTTCGGGAAGTTAAATGATAGAGAGGCCAAACGACTCTTCTAAGTCTCATACTGAAGCAATATCAGAGCTGAATATGAACCTGACTACTCTCAAGTGCACATTATGCCTGAGGCAGCCATACAGACTTTTCCTCAACACACTTTTTGATAAGGAGTAAATCAAATAGAAAAATCCAGTTAAAATCCAAAATCAGTCATGTGCAATAACCTACTGCATTACCAAGGTGATGTAATTACAAGTAGCATTCAATTCACACGCTGGTTGAGCATTAATTATAATTTTACTCTACTACAGCTCGGAAAAAACCATCAAGCTTCATTACAGTGAAAATGGATATCAAGGGGTTTGATTGCAACCCATTTTTATTTATTGCCTCTCCAGCTGCTTTTAAAAGGAGATTGGTTTACTAAAACTGGGACGTTTCTCTATTTTCACACTTGGTGTAGGGGTTGTTGGATATTTCATATATTCTTTCTTTTAAGGTTTAAAATCAGTTTTCACTGAATGCAAGTTTCCAAAAATAGAAACCACCGTCTCCCCAGCATCTACATGAAACTTGTCAATAAAATTGTTTCACAGGAATGGCAAAACACGAACTTTGTACCTCTTTTTTCCTGAGCAAGCTGGGCTTTCCTTTGGACGGTATCTCTACTGTCACAGATTTTCCAATAATTTCCATGGTAGGTGACGATTTCATAGACTTTAATGGAAACAATGGTTTTTTTGAGGCACTAACTTGTCATGCACAAGGAAGTTGTAGCTCTCCTCGACTGTAGTTTGCCTTGTACTAGGGTAGAATTCCCTAAACATCACACAACTTGGCTTTCCAGTGCGAGAAGTCCCATGAAGATGTGAAATATTGTGGTTTTCTTTATAATGAAATTAAGTTTACATAATCTGTCATGTGAATCCAAAATCCAGACAACCCCTAAAGGCCAGAGTGGCTGCATATGATACCATTTATTATCGTAGAACCATACAATAGTTTGGATCGGAAGGGACCTTTGAAGGTCATCTAGTCCAACCCCACCGACAATGAGCAGGGACATCTTCAACTAGATGAGGTTGCTCAGAGCCCCGTCCAACCTGACCTTGAATGCTTCCAGGGACGGGGCATCTACCATCTCTCTGGGCAACCTGTTCCAGTGTTTCACCACCCTCAGTGTAAAAAATTTCTTCTTTCTATCAAGTCTAAATCTACCTTCTTTTAGTTTAAAACCATTACTCCTGGTCCCACTGCAAGAGGTCCTGCTAAAAAGTTTGTCCCCCTCTTTCCTGTAGGCCCCCTTTAAGTACTGGAAGGCTGCTTTAAGGTGTGTCCGAGGCCCTAAACTAAAGCAAAGCAGGTCCTACCTTTCAGAGGCAGGGTCTTTGACCGAATCTGTACAGCAAGGCTGGGGTCTACACCCAGTCAAAACTGAGCCTTTGAGCAATGAGAGATTTTCCTCACATCATTGTGAGGCAACATTTGCACCCGTATTTCTGTAGCTTAATATAATAAATGCCATTTGAATTATAGAAAAGAGTTTCTCTCCAGTGCCAAACTCACAAGGGATTTGTATCCTGCAGATCATGAGTGCTTTTCCTTCAACTCTAAAGCCAACTTTGCTGCCAGGCACAGTAGTCCTATGAAAAACCTCACTTCCTGTGTAAAACAGCTAATTTAAAAGTGACATTTTGCTTTGCTTTGTCTTTGAGCAGCCAGAAACAACAGCATTTTCTCTTTCACAAACTGCATGGAACTTGCACAAACTCCTAAGCACACTTCAACACTGGCAGTCCTCAGGGAGTGAAGAGAAAAACTTTGACGGCCAAGTAATTAGTGCAGACTGTCAACTCTGAACCCAGGCAGTTGGCAGTGCAACAGAAATCTTACAGTGTCTCACTACTGTTCATGTCCTTTGTCGAAAGGTTATTGGCTGTTGTGCAGATGTTCATGTAGGTATTACTTACTGTAGAAAATAATTTCAGATATGTACATTCATCTATCTATATACACAGAATTTATCTATTTATATACCCAGAGTTGTCTGTACTAAGCTCATTATTAGGATTTTACATAACTTTGTCACTTAAAAAGATGGAATGGCATTTTAACAAAGTGTAATTAGTTGAACAAGAGTACCTGAGAATCTTTTCAATGATGGTAGGTATACATATCTACTATCTGAGCCTGTTCCAAGTCCTTCCTTCATTTCCCAACAAATTACTACCAGAACTACAGTATATTACATCAAAGCATTCACGCTATGGGTTAGTGCAATCGAGTTTAGATTCCAAGACTGTTCATTTTAATCTGAGTTTAATTTTAATCCGATCTCTTCCCCCCCCGAAGGAAGAAAACATGGACCATTACAAGCATTAAATCCCAAGAACAGGACAATGGAAGCAGAGTCAGTCCTTGAAAAAGCAGAGATGAGCTTTCTGTTGCCAGCACAAGTGATGGAGTAGACTTGTCAAGCCTTCTTTCGTTGCAAATGAATGCCATTTGGCTTGTACTCTGTATCACCTGCAGTCATTGCTACTGTGTGCACAGCGGCAAATAGCCCAACATCAGAATCCCATTAGCTGAAAATTATTTGTGACAGGCAGCATCGACTGTTTGACTAGTCTATTTTCAGATGTCTCTATTTGCCTGAGCATTGGTACGATGCAATAAAATGATAGGAAAATGGAGCAAACCTCAATGTAAAGTGAAAGAGCATAGTACGTCCCAGCCAAGTCCAACATGCTGACTGCATACTTTGCCCACAGCTCTTATTTTCTTCATGCAGCGCCCAGAAATCAAGGTGGGACAAAATGCTGCCTTTTTCACATATGGTCTTTGTTGCAGAAAAATTTGACAAACCTAGTGCCATCATCGATAAAGGACATTTAAATAAATATGGAAGTGTTGATCTAAATAGTCTTGGCAGGCTCAGCACGACCCAGTTCCTATCACCAAAATTGTTACACACTGAATAACCAGAGCATGTAAGTTATCAGGTAGCTAAAATAGAAAGCATAAACATGTCCTTGAAAACTGGAATTAGTACATTCTTAGTAATACATTGGTACTAATACATGTCCTGGAGTGACATGAAAAAACAACAAGGAGCAGATCCTTCATTTTTTATGCCCTTTTCAATAAATTCCTGCAATGTCATCTAACAAGAACTAACAGCAAGGGTTGCATTCATCTGCCAGCAAACTTTGTTTTTTCCAGTGGAACAGATTGCAATTGACAGGTGAGAAAAGCAACCCTTGTAACCATTATACATCTGAGTAATTCAATTTTCTGCTGATTCTTAATTTAGTATTCAATGGTTACCAGGCCAACATAGCACCTGCTAATTACGTACCTGAAATTCCCTTTACACTAATGAAGCAAGTCTTGCCCCTTGGGCTTATGAAGGCAGCTGACACAAAGGCACCAAGTGAGTCAGAAAAATGCCAAAGTGACATCTGATTCTGCCATGACCGGAATATTATACCTGCCATTAACTACTGCATCCATCCTCCCTACTCCAAGCAGAACTAAAAAAAAACAAAACCCAAAGAGTATGCGCGAACTAGACCAGCAGGGGCAAAGGAACCACAGTCATTAAACTATGGGAGACAGAAATAGAAATAAACCAGTGGAGTCATTATTTGTGCACTGAAAAATCAAGGGAGGGTTGTTGTTGACTAAGGTCTCTGTCAAGCCTGTTGCAGATCCCATTTTAAATATCTGTGATGCGAGATTTTCCTTTGGGAGTACATTCCAGGGGCTCAAACATTCTGCTTTTAAAAACAGTCAAGTTGCCAATCCAAACTGGAATCAAGATGGATGTAAACCTTGGAGATTGTTTGCTATTTGGCCTCATATCTGATGCAAATAAATACCTAAAAACAGATATCAGTTTGGACTTCTGGTTATCAACAAACTAAAGAGAGGATTTAACAGGTGATTAAGAAAAGCAGTGTCTGATCTCATGTAAGCTTCCTAAAGCTGTTCTAGTAGTATTTAATAGACACATTTCTCACTGTCTACCACCCTTTTCTAATTCAAGTCTTAATATATAGCTGTTGCAAAATCTCCGTATTTATCTTCCCACCATTCCTTGAGGGTCACACGAACACCAGCCTGTTGGAGCAAAACAGGAACTCCAGCCCAGGACCACTGAGTCCAAGGTCTGAACTAGCAGACAACATTTTTAGAGGAACTGATTCATGATACTGGCTTTTCTTGGTTCTTTAACGAATTAGTATTTTGAAAGGGTCTGCAGGGTCAGGTGAACTCTAGAGGAAATTCACATTGAAAATAATATCAGTGTGGATTTAAAGGGAAATGATCTTCTATTCCAATCTGTAAAAAACGTGAGAGTGTAAACCTTCTTTCTTTAGGTGCCACTTTCTCTGACATTTGGTTTTCCTGCTCCCTTATGTGTGGTAAAGCAGACACTGATGTATTTGGGATGAAGCTTAACAAATGTTTATAAGGTTGGTGAATAGCTCATTCCTCTGAAACATCATCAAATGATTTTTGAATCTTCAGAAAATTTGTGTTCAAGGGCTGAGTGCTCAGGGTTGCCGAGGACTCAGGGCATTACAGGGGAAATTATTTAGAATATTTAGAAGCATTTTAACAGTGTAGTCATTTCCGCTTAATGTGAAATCACAACTCCATCCAAGTTGTGTGTCCGACTAATGAAAAGAAATGGGCGCTGACTTTAACTCAGTCACTTCTACATTTGTTCTATTTCAGAGTACGTTACTTAGCAATTCAGTGCTGATAACACTACTTCAAAAAGTTTATGTTTCTTTTATATTCTCCAATTGTGTTTCTTGAAAAGCTTATTTCAAAAGAGAACTGCTTGCATTATTGCATTCCATTTAATGAGAATATCTGTATTTGTGGGGAAAGAAAGAGTGGTTTAGAATCTAAAAATAATCAAAATTATTTCAAAAAGAAATATTACACATGTAAGTATTGACAGTAAGAATTAACTCCTTACAATGACATGGTTCTCTTTACTGGTCTATCTAAAAAAAATAATAAAAGCTGGTACATATTTTTTTTCAGAAGTAGCAGACATGACAACAGTCAAGCATCTGAAAGTAGGTCCTGTGCCTACAGTCAATATGAGAAACATGATGTATCACACAACCCTGTTACCTACACGCATTTTCAAAGTAATTATTCCTAAAGCAGTTTTGCATTTAATCATGGGTGACAGGCTTCCCATGATAATAAGCTTCAGGCAATTTATGAAAGAAACTCAGCCATTCTGCTTTAACATGTACCAAAGATAAGTAGGATTAGGAGCCAGAGGAGAATATTTCCCTCAATGGTGTTATATTGCACAGATAATTAAACCTGACAGTTTTCTTTGTCTTTATCCACTGACATTAAGGTCTACAGCCAAACTTTCAGGCAAAGAAGCTCAATCCAAGGCTGCTACGTGCACATTTGAAATAAAAGTGTCTTGACTGTCCAAGCCATCGAATATTTGCAACTTTTGGGGGGGTTCCTAGCTCAAAAGTTGCAACTGAGAGTTTGAAATTGCAAGAAAGATTTTCCAGGAGGAGACTCTATGCAGTCCTTAGCAGAAAGGAGAGAGTTTTATGTATGAGTTTTATATTATCCTAGCTCTCGCTATACACGAGATCTGAGACAAATTGGCATCTTCAACTGGAGGAAAGGTCAAGGACATTGCAAATAACATTAAAAAAAAAAACCAAAACAAAAACATCAAAATAAACATAACTTTATGTTGAATGGCTGGTTTTAGGCAGATGGACACGCATTTTTGCATTTTCTGTGAGCATAAAACAAATCCAGAAAAAAAAAAAAAAAAGTCATGTATTTTACAGATGTCCTGGTTCCGGCAGGGATGGGGTTAGTTTCCCCAGGGATGCGGCAGGGGACACAGGTATTCCATACTGTGTGAGCCATGGCCGGGCTATAGGAAGGAGCTGGCCAGGGGAGGGGCAGGAAGGCGCTGCTCGGGGTGGGCTGGGGCGGTCCAGGTCCGGTCAGTGAGCCGCGGCACTGTAATCGCATTTGTACATTCCTCTGTCAGTGTTATTGTTACTGTTTTTCTCTTTCCTTTGCTGTTCTGTTAAACTGCCTTTATCTCAACCCACGAGTTTTGCCTTTTTTCTTCTGATTTTCCCCACGGCTGTGGGGGTTGAGTGAGTGGCCGCCTGGTCCTTTGTTGCCGGCTGAAGCCGAACCACGACAACAGACCACACAAAAAAGTTTTCAGCACAATTATTAAGCCTTGAGGTAAAGTTATCTGTGAAAGGTTCTTAATAGTGATCAAGAGATTCGGGGAAGAGCTTAACGAGAGCTGTCATCTAAATCAGCTGGTAGCTATAGTATCTGCAAAACGAGGAGATAAGTTTCTGGCTTAGTGTCGCAAGTGAAAAGGAGACAAGACCCAATCTTGTACAAAATCTCGCATAGAGAAGAACATTCACTACCAAGTAATCTTTTGCAGAAATAATTTACATGAAATAATGAGAAGTAATACGAGAAGTTTGTTGTTCCCTAATGTTCAGCAAATATATTCAGATCTTCACTTCAAAGCATGTTTTATCTAAACACAAGAGCTTACATAAAAAGTGATCCTACTCCCATAGAAATGAATTGTACATAAGACCCTTTAAATAAAAATGATTGAAGCAGCCAAGTTATTTGATGTTTAAAGTTAAAGTTGTACGCCTAGAGTATAAAACTATTCATACGATTTCAAAACTAGATACATGACAATGTTTTGGCTTCTTCAGACTAGAAGACTTGACAGAAAATACTACTGAACATTAAACAGCTTTGTATCACACATGAGTGCAAGGACAACCTCAAATAAACCCGTTCTCTTATTTCTGATGCACGGCCTTCCGCATGACAAAAGTGAGTCTGTTGTTTTCTTGGTATATCAGTTCTGAATACCATAGCACGGTAAGCTGAGGGTCCTCAATACACGTTTGAAGTCTCAAGAGTCTTTTCCTTAAAGAAAATTATTGAACTCAGACTACAGTATCAGATGATTTTGCTTTAAACTGGATCTTATGCTCCACCAGAACTGTGCAGCTGCACCAATTGTTTCACTGCTTTTAGGAGCTTTGAATTCATTGATATAAAGACATAACAGAGCAACAGGCAAGAGAATAGAGAAATGATGCAAATCTCGAGAAACAAAGATAAATATCAATAGCATAATATCAGCAGAGTTAATAGTATCCTTAAGAATAGTATCTGTAAGGCAGGCAACTTAAAGCTTAACTGTCTATATATATAAAGAAGTCAGCTGGGATGGCTTTATCCACGTGGGTTGTGCCTTTATGATTTCAAGTGTTGCTTTGTGTGGAGGTACATGATAATTGACAGTTGTGTCTTATCTTCCTTCTCTGTAGAGCATTTCCCCTGTTTGTCTATTTTCCCCTCTCTTGTTTTTCCCCCTAAAAAAACATATTAAGGTAGACAGTGTATTGCAGAAAGAAATCAATTTTATGAGCAAAACACTGTTTCTTTAAAAACTTTAAGCAGACCACAAAGCATTATTAGACAGCTGACCAAAATTACGGGGCTACTAGTTCAACAGAAAGTAAGTATGTATTCAATTTGTTCAAAAAGAGTTTTTCATCCCCAAAATTGTCACAAACCAGAAATCTGGAGGAAAAGGTTAAAAGACAACAACGTTGTCAGTTTTCACAGTAAAGTGAGGTTATTTTCAGGATTTCTCAAGGATTACACTGTTCAGCATGTTCATACAATGTTTGGAAGAGAGGATGGACACTCTAGTGATAAGAGGGCCTAAAGTTACTGGACTTATTCAGAATTCTCTGAACCAAACAGACTATACAGAGCTACACAGATATCACAACACTAAGTGACCAGGCGAAAAAAACAGCAGATTTAATTAAATTAGAAATTAGCAGTGGAAAATTCCACCTTAAGCACATGACAATAGACTAGGACCAAGATTTTAGTCACTGTGGATACTAAACATAAACCCATGTAAACCCAAAAAACAATAGTTTTCCCCAGACTCAACCTCAGCTCTCAGCAACAGAAAAAGGAGTTGTTAGGGGTGAAATAGGAAGCTTCCTTATATCACTGTATCTATCCGCTGTGCTCCCAGGTCTCAGCCACTGCTTCTCGGTGTGATTAGCCCGTATCAGACAACTCTGGAAATGCTGGTGAAGGGGTGACACAGATGATCAGAGGAGCGCAGTAAGGGCTTTGGAGAAGGAAAGACCAAGTGGATTAAAATATCTCAGCCTGGAAAAGAAATGACTAAGAGGATATTAGGTAAAGGTAATCTGTAAACTGTGAATGGTGATGAATGAGTAGTTATTCCTTGTTTCTCGGAACTTAGGAACGCTAGGTTAAATATTCAGATAGCAATTTTAAAGATAGCCGCAAGAAATATTACAGAATTTTTAAACTCCTTGCATACAGTGTTGCAGAGGGCAGGTAGTATTGTGCAGATATATTGAGGATGTAGATCAGTATGTAATAAACAGAAAAGAATGCACTTCAGGAAGTCCCTAAATTGCTGGCTGTTGAAAGCTGAAGAGTTTGCCCAGGGAAGGATTGCTCTGTTAACCGAGGCATCTCCTGTTGACTCCTGTCAGACAGAAGGTAGGCAGCTCTTTGACTTATCCCAGTATATCAGCTCTTACGTTCGCAATCGAGAGCAAAATAATCTGGAATCCTACTTTGACTTTGGTGATAAAACAAGATTTATTGTGGAATCTGAGACTGCTGAGTCATAACATTTAAGGTTCCTTAACTGCTGCCATTTTTCAACAAAATGGTCTTCTACTGCATGATTTTTAGGCAGTTGCGTTAATTAGATTTAAAACTTGCCTGCAACACCCATTAGGCTGCTGCCTGAAAAGATAACCAGCTAGAGTTTACCCACCGTTTTTCACCAGTAGAATTATCTTATTGGATCCTTTTACACTTGGAGCTTGGTCATCAGAATATTTGCTTGGTCTAATATTGTAAGGAGTACATACCCTGAAGGTTTTACTGCATCCTCACAGACAGCACAGGAATTAACATGCACATCACTGATATGTTTTCTTGTAAGATGTAATACCACCAACTTTTAAAGCACATTTTTAATACAGTGTGTAAAATGTTTCAGAAACGTACAGGAAAATACTATAGTCAAGATCTTTGAAACTGAGAACAGAAAAAAAGTTATTCATTGGTACTCTAAGGAAAAACAAAAATCAGAGTATGTAATTAGAAGCAGAAATATGGATGGCACCATTTTTTTTAAAAACATTATTAAAGAGCCACAACAGCCCTTCCAGTCACATTGGGGCAATCATTCTTCAGACAGGTCAGTATATAGATAAATACATTAATGTCAGTATGGATAAACCTGCTCATTTTGATATGCATAATGTGAGAGTAGGGAGTAGGAGACTTAAGAGATTCTGTATTTGATCGCTGCCTTCCTATAGCTGGGTCTAGTAAAATGTTACTATAGTAGACAGCAGCTGATTATCCCACACAAAATGTTTCAGAATAAGCCTTTGTGACTCTGTAAGTGCTTGTATGAAAAAGGAAGTCATGAGCTTCACCTGATACCCATGAGTGTTAGAGAAGCAGCAGAGTTTGTGGTGAAATTGCCCAGTGCCTCCAGCTACAAAACTTGGGTGATGGCAAAGAGACTTGATGAGTAAATACCATATATTTAATGTCTCCTAGAACTGTAGCAACTGAGCTACTTTTAAACCTTGGAGCAAGCACACTGGGCAAGATATTTCCATGCCTGTAAACATACTCTGGGATCGTTTGTCACTTCCTATCTATGAGTCTGCTTCTGACGGTGTTACTATTCCTGCCTTGACCCTATCTAAGGCCCTTCACTGAAGAGGCTTTCCACAGCTGCCATCCTCTTCCAGAAAACAGGACTAAAGATATCAGCCAAAAAGGCCCCCTGTGCCAAGAAAATTCTCAGGAAAACACACTGATGCATCATTTTCTCTGTCCAAAATTACTTATGTAGTTAAAAGTTGCTTTTGCCCTGGAAGAAGAGCTCCCTAAGCACAACCCAGAGAATGCAACCTCTCTTGGCTGCCCTTTGGGAGATTCCTGCCCAGGAGTTCCCTGATAATCCTGGACCTTGTCCCCAGAAGATCCAGCAGTTCTCTAGGCAGAACCCAGTTCACACCTGAACGTATTATGTCTACTTCTGGGCTCCCCAGTACAAGTGGGATATGGAACTACTGGAGAAAGTCCAGCAAAAGGCCACTCATGATAATGGGGCTGGAGCATGAGGAAGGGCTGAGAGAGCTGGGGCTGTTTAGCCTGGAGAAGGCTCAGAGGGAATCTCATCGATGTATATAAATACTTGAAGGGGGGTTGTAAAGAAGATGGATCCAGATGTTTTCACTGGTGCCCAGTGACAGACAGTGCGCACAAACTAAAACAGGAGGATGGTCTGTCTGAACATCAGGAAACACTTTTTTACTGTGAGGGTGACAGAGCACTGGATTAGGTTGCCCAGACAGGTTGTGGAGTCTCCCTCTTTGGAGATATTCAAAAGCCATCTCAACATAGCCCTGAGCAACTGGGTCTAGGTGGTCCTGCTTGAGCAGGGGGGTTGGACCAGATGTCCTTCCCAACCTCAGCCATTCCGTGACTCTTCTTGTGATTCTGTGAAAGTCAGTGGTGTGGTGCTGAGCCTCTTTCCTTTGTTACACCGTAGAAGCTGGTGACATGACATTGCAAAGATTATTTGTTGGAAGAAACATCAGCTAATTACTGGAGCTAATCACTTTTGAATATAGAATTTTGTACTGTGGCCAAGTCTTGAACCTCATACAGACAAGTATCAGTGATGAATGCCACTCACAGGTACAGACTCAGGAATTCAGCATACTACCTGGGCACAAACACAAGACTTAACTACATTCCCTGCTAGTAGACTTTGGCCATTCTTTATGGGAGCTGTGAGATCTGGAATTGGTTCTAAGACTTTCAGTGATTCACGAATAATGTAAAGAAAAAAAGCTGTATTAAATACTTGGCTACAGATTTGGTTGGTTAACAGAAATCTTATTGATGAACCAGTCTAACATTAAATCTTGTTATAGTGCATCGGCAATAATGTTTAGCATGCACTGAGCAACTGATTAACAAAATTCACACATGAATGTTCTTCCACTGATACATATTAATATGCCATCTATAATCAGTGATATGTATTACGCAGAAATATGTCCACTATTGCATTATTTGGTTTCAAGAGGAGCCATGTGCAGGATCACATCTGCAATGGTACATAAATCAAACTGAAAAGGTCTGAGACAAATCCCTCAAATCTTAGTATAACTTCATATCATGATATAACTTTTCTCTAGTGTTGTACAGACACAGAATGTTTATTAAAAACCCTAATTTACTGGAATCTTTTGCATACAGTAACACTAACATGGAGAATCTCCTGAACAGAATGGTTGGTTGCTCTCTGGATGGCAACAAGGGTTCCTGGTGTTTTCATCTGGGTTAGGCAAATCTCCCTGAACTGCTGTTCTCCCAAATTCTTACACACAGCTGTCCCCTGGTCCTCCCAATGTTGGTAACCAACACATTCGGGCATGCAAATAGTACCTATGAACCGTCCTATACACTGCAGTGGCTGCCTGCAGGGAATCTCCTAGACTGAAATTCCCACATGGAGAGCTCCTGTAACAATTAGTCAAATGTTTGGCTATGAAGCCAGCTTGGCATTCAGTTAATTTCTGTAACTATAATTTCCACCTCTAGCTAGGTTGAAAATAGTGACTTTAATGTTTGGTCATGATACAAATGCTAGGTCTCATTGTGAATCTGGACATCTCACTTTCACAGAAGTAATCTGCTCTGTGTGAACCTAATTTTGACAAGATAACATATGTTAATACCTTCATATACCAAGAATGTCTCACTGGACCAAAATAGCTTTATCAGTCTTTGGACAGAGATGAGATTTCACATCTGAATTTCTTGGAATTAAAGATATGATTAGGTGAGAGCTGATACCTTTATCAGATGATAAGCACCAGCTTCTTATGCAAATATCTACATCTTTATCCCAGAAATCTGAGAGAAAAAATAAGTGTTGAAGGACTTTGTAGTTCCAATCATGGAAAAAATATGTTTTCCGCTACCAGATACAAGTTAAAATAAATCATCAAGAACTTTCCATACATACCTTTTCTTAAGCTAAATATGCTATCCATATTCTGTGTCTGATTCCAACTGAAATTAAGTGGGTTATTTGAACAGTTCTACTTTTAAACTGAGGAAGGGCTCATCATCTGGACTAGATTCTCTCCCTGTAATATTCTAATAAGCTCCTTCTTGTCCTTGCTATTACAACCTGGTATAGATTTTTATAAATATACAACCCAGTATATATTGGGTGCATTCTGTTGGTGACTCTCAGGGTCACTGCATTCTGCACCAAATACCCTGAGAGTCACCAGTGGCAACTTCCAGTATCCACAGAGCTTTATGGGGCTGTCACCAGAACTAGCTGGCCTGGAGTAAAATTGTTGAGGGCAGTGGAAGAGAAAGCATTAATTTATTAGGGTGTTTCTATTTATGACCCTGATATTGGCAGAATAGCTATATTTACAGCAGGAAGAAACAGAGAACCTCTTTAAACAAGGGTTACTTTATGTCTAGGTAAACTCTAGCTGTAGAGCTGTAGCTGTACAGCTTTAGAAAGAAAGTGGAAAGCAGGCCATTTCATTACAATTACTATGTACAAGCACTGCTTTCTCAAATGTTCAAAGGCTGTTGTCACTTAACAGACCAGACTCTCAATGAAAGGCACTACCCTTAAGTGAAACAGAAGCTGTTGGAAGTAGCCTATAGTGATTTTTTGAAAAGGATGTTTTAACAAAGCACTTCCCCTACCTCATAGCACATCTTATATTCTCCACATGAAGGCAGAGTTTCCTAGGATTCCTATGAGCCTTCGAGCAATTCTGTGTAAACATAATAAAAGGCCAGAAAGAAAAATCACTGAGTATAAAGGAAGCATAACAAAAGAAAAATAAATCAACAGTGAAAAAGATGGAGAAAAAAAACAACTTATGAAACAAATACCAAAATTAAATTATGCTTCAGGAAGTGTGACCGTACTGACAGAAAGGCAGAAAAGCCCCACTGTGCTACAGGTCTGCTCGCTCGTGATTACAATTCTGAAGCTTCTCCCCAATCCTAGTGTGACAGCAGCGTTTAAAAAAAGCTTAGCAATGAAACAGGTTTTATCACCAAGACTACACACACACTCAGGGAATTATCTCCTTGGGCAGTCAAAGAAATTTTTATCTATTTCATTTGGCTTCAGACCCAGGCTGTAATGATTGATTTCCAGAGGAATGCTGCCAAATCCTATTCTTCTCCTGAAAACAATAGGAGAAGGCTTAAAAAAAAAAGTCAGGAAGACTTTTTTTCAAATATTTGTTTAGCTACAGGTAAACCCCCACCACTTGTTATCACCTCCTGGCGATTTCTCTTACCATTTCTTTGACCTGAAAAGAGCAAAGAATCATCTGTTTCATTCCACATCATCTGATTGCTCCATAAAACTATGTAATTCTAATACTAAAACCTTGTAATCTTGCTCATATACCGGTTACCAGTAACAATAAGGTTGCTACCACCCTATTTTATACTACTAGTTAATGTAGCATTAAGTGGACGCAAATAAGTTAGCTTATTTTGACAGTAATTCAGTATTGTATCAAAGACAAACAAACCTATTGGATCAGCCCAGCTCGTACACCTGAAAGATAATGTACCATAAGAGTGCTGGATACTTACCTGATTATAGTATAAAGGCCAAGAATAAATGCCAGGATAAAAGGAGAGGAATTAAATGAACAGGTGAGGGATCTAGATTTAAATGCCTGTGTTACCAAAATATCTATATCATGGAAAAAATAATTTGTAGTGCTAAAGTTGGTGGAAAAGACTCTGAAATGAATGCAAATAAATGCATTCCAATTATCTTATTAAATTTTCTGGTTTAAATAGATCCATTGCTTTAACAAATATTTTGACTGTCCTCAGGATTTAATTTTCTGTTCTTAAACTTTGGGTTGGATTATCCATCAAAGTCAACTTCAGGCTCTATGTTTTAAATGGAAAAAAAGGAGATACTAGCTCTGCCCTGTTGGTTGCCAACTAATGAATTAAATTAAGTAACCAAAATTGAAGCACACTTATTGTTAGAACCAACTTGGAAGACAGCGAGAACAGAACAAGTTATTACATTCCTATCTGTGTTAGCAGCCACTGCTAAGCATATTATCAGATCCATAGTGTGAAACAATGGAAATGGATACTGCTACACAGAAAAAGAATAAAGCAAGTGAGAGGTCCTTCCCATCTCCCCACCCCTCTCTTATCCCTCCACCTGGAGTATCAAGATGTATTTTCTCAGTTTGTTGTTATCATCCCAACAGTTCATGAGACTGAGGCAGAGTTGCAGCCTGATTCTATTGAAACTGTGTAGTTCAACCGGACAGAGAGGGCTGAGTTTGTAACATGTTGTCAGTAAAAAAGGAGCGCTCCACAGCTACCTCCTTCCCTTTGCTTGCTTCCAGTGCCAGCACCAGCATTCACTGAATCCCTCCGTGAGGGGCTTCAACTCACTAAGGCAGCAGATAATTAACTCGGCAAAAAGCAGAGCATAACAGCCAGAAAAGGAGCTGAGCAGAATAAATTCACAGGTGTCTGTGTAAGCCTGACCCCATTGCTGGCTGTTGCAATCACAGCAACCTCCTCCATTTAAATGCTTTGTTATCCTGCTACTTAGCGAGCCAAGTCAAAGAACTGAGAAGCTAGCCAAGTTGTGATCCTACAAAGGATCTTGAATTCAACTACTAGCTCTTTTGTGCTGGAAGGAGAAAATACTGCTGCTTGCTGCTTCCTCCAGCACCCTCCTTGCACCAGTGCGCTCAAATACCTTTGTTAGCTGTTTCAGCTTGTTACTGGAGCAAAAGTACATCCATTTTATTTTTCTGAGTTAGTTTTATGTTTGGTTAGCTGTTTGAATAAGCTCAAAGAGGACATGGTCTGAAGAAGATAAGTAGTGGGAGCATAGAGCCAATGGGAAGGCAAGGGTCACCAAATGTAGGTAAAGGAGTAGGTCAGAACCGGAGGAATTCCTCTTTTTGGAAGCTGTTACCTGCTGCAGGTAACAGAGGATAAAAAACTGGTTGAACTAGTTCCCTTCCAAATAAGGAATGGAAATAAGAGTGACAAAAATCAGATGACAATTCAGAATAATTATAATTTTTAATAGGATAGAGCTGGCATCAGCTCATTTTTTCCAGTCTAGAAGCACTGAATATAAGCCGTTTAAATCAGTAAACACTCAGGATTCCTATCAGTCAACAAGCCCTTTACCAAAACAAAGCTTGCAAAATACAAACCAAATATGTCAAACAAAAGCCTGTCCAATACTTTGGTATCTGAACAGAGCTCTGATTAGAGAAGAGGTTGAGTGATACCTCAGTGCTCTTGAATTTTAAAAATTTAATTCTCATCCAAGCCATACATTGAATCTTATTCATATATTTCCATTTAAATGAACTAGGATTTAACATGTGAAATGGTTTTTGTTCTCCAGCAGTTTGTAGGAAGTAGGACCTTTGCTCTTCAAGGGAGTGTGCAAGCATATGACAGACTGTCCCACCAAACAGAATTCTAGTCTAGTCTAAACCAAATCTCAGCACATGGATACAATGGCAAAAGTACAAGAAAATAATGAATCTGTGCTACAGCAGCCACTGCGCTCAATTTATCAGTGATGCCTGGTTTGCTTGCAAATGGGATAAGAGAAGTCAAAGGAAAGATGGGAATACTGAAGTATTTGGGGCTTACTTCTATCCACAGAAGAGGGGTCTTTATTCTAACTTGAAAGAACAAGACTAAAATAAGCTGAAAGACAAAATATTGGATGGAAAATTAAGCCAAATAAGTTCTATTATACTTAAATCCACTGTACAACTGTAAAATTGCAGTACGCTAAATGGGGGGAAAACATCATAGGTTTGACAAGTAAAGGCTCATGCAGTTTTAAAACACTGAATTTACTATGTTCCTGGGAGTTGCTTCAGAACAGATTAGATTTTCTTTTTTTGTATTGAGTTTCATTGTTTTTCTGTCTTCAAAATTTTTCTTTAAATGCATATCACACATCTATAAAATAAATTCCTCATTAAATTTCTTTTTTTTTTTTCCTTGAGAAAGTAATTCATTTCAATAAAGGATGTGAAAATAGAGCTATCTATGCTGCACATAAACTCTTCCATGCAGAATTTAAACTTAGGTTTGTGGATTTTTCTTAACCTCCAGGCAGTAATTTGCTGAGGTTCGTTTAATCAACTGAGGTGCTATTATGTGAACAACCAGCTGAAGGAAGTTTATTTCTAATACTCTTCAACAGATCCATCAGAGAATAGTCCCTTACATATCCATGTTACAAGTAGTATAATAGAGAGTAATCATTTTATAGTTACATAAATTCCTATACTTATTCCTGGAATATTCAGATTGGGAATTTAAGAAACTCAGATGGGGATGTTGTTCTTTAAGTATTAGAGTGTGATCCAGCTTCTAGTCTAGCAATTTAAGGTTTTGTTGAAAAAAAAAAAAAAAGTCTAACAAGAATCTTACTCTGTGCCTGATTCTGGTTTAATTTGTAGATTTGTAGTACAAATACAACGTTACTGACTGGATGAAATGGCAAGTGACTACACATATAACTTCACTTTGAACAGTTGGTTGCCCTGCATTTTATTGCAAGGTGTCCAGCATGACCTGATGGACAAGACTTTTTAGGCCCAGTTTCTAAGCTCCTTTGCTGTTGTGGCTAGGTCCTCCGCACCTTGCTTATTTAGACTGCGTTTGAGACTGTCACATCCAAGCCCTATCTGTTATGACAGGGGCCTTTAGATTACAGCTGAGTACAAATAAATAGTATCAAGTTCCCTGTGGCAAAATACAGTGTAAGTTCTGCACTGAGGCACAGCGCACATACACCAGGATTGTACAAAGATGACTGTAAGCTACTTCTTTACATCTGTTATACATTGCTTGCCTTTCTTGTGTACCCATTCAGAACCAGATTCTCATTTAAAAGTCAAAATGCTGCAGGGTCTAATTACCAAGGCTCAGATTAGTATTTATTATGCAGTTATTCATCTTTGTAATTGCTAGTCCCAAGCTTCCAGGGTTTCTTTCCCAGAAAGAAAAACAAAAGAAAGTTCAGATTTTAATTAGACTATTTTGAATATTATTAAAATTGAAAATCATGATTTTCTCTTGCAGCGATCGCTGCAAGTTGCTCTTTTATTCAACATCACCTTTTAAATAAACCAAAATCCTTCTTTCCTCAACCAGGATCACCGCTACTGACTTCCCTCCCTCCTACTATAACAAGCAGATGAGCCTCTCAAGGTGAGAGGAGCAGAGACTGAAACACTGTATTCTGATGTTGATTTTGTTTTTTGCACGATAGGCTGGAAGCATTTCATAACTATGCTTAATTTTTCAGTTGCTTTTCATGAGACTGTTTCAAAAGGCCTCAGAAATGATCCAAATAACTCTCCCATGAGGTGACCTGCACGTGGAAATAAGCAATTAAACTACGAAACAGTCCTGCAGTCCTAGCTCACAAATTTCCAACTTATCTCAGTTTAAAAGAAAATCCTGAAAGTGTGCTTGTGCCACGCAGCCAAGTGTACAGCACACACATGCAACACACTGAGCACCCAAACAGTCCTTCTGCCATGTCAAGCAACACTAGCACAGATTCTGTTTAAAATAAACTTACCATAACAACTTTAAAAGGTATGTGAAAGCAGATATATCTGCTAGCACTGGACTTGTGGTGGTAAAGAGGAAAAATATAAAGAAAGAAGAGTCCTTAGCTGAAATTGTTGGATGACTGTAAAATTAGAGAGATGAACTAGCTGTTCCTTCACATAAGCTTGTCAACTTATCTTTAGTATAAATATTTATCAAAAATCTGAGCCCACAGATGGCACTTGAGCAGCTACATTTTGGCATCTTTGCTTGTGCCCTGCACTGGAAAACACAAATTTCTGTAAAATATTATAGCGATAGCCACTAGGCAAACTTTTTTCAAACCTTAAAAGCTTCACTCCAGGTGAGTTGGTTCAGTTTGCAATTGCAGGGGAGGTTTGCCCTGCAAATCGGTGAGCGCAGTCGCTTCAGCGGTGCTTCAGGGCTCTCGACAGCGGGGCGGATGGAGGGAGTCGGCAAGGCCCAGGGCAGCTCAGCAACTAGCTGGGCTCCATTCCTTTGTTTTGCTCTGCTTCAGCCTTGCTGAACCACCTTTTTGCTGACCTGCTGGGACAGCAGAAGAAAAATAAAGTGCAATGCTGAAGAATTCAAGAAAGACATTGAGGTACTCCAGTGCGTTCAGAGAAGGGCAACGAAGCTGGTGAGGGGTCTGGAGCACAAGTCTTATGAGGAGCAGCTGAGGGAACTGGGGTTGTTTAGTCTGGAGAAAAGGAGGCTGAGGGGAGACCTTATTGCTCTCTATGACTACCTGAAAGGAGGTTGTAGTGAGGTGGGAGGTCGGTCTCTTCTCTCAGGTAATAAGTGATAGGACAAGAGGAAATGGCCTCAAGTTGTGCCAGGGGAGGTTTAGATTGGATATAAGGAAAAATTTCTTCACTGGAAGGGTTATCAAGCACTGGAACAGGCTGCCCAGGGAGGTGGTTGAGTAGTCGCCATCCCTGGAGGCATTTAAAAGATGTGGTGCTGAGGGACATGGTTTAGCAGTAACTTGGCAGCGCTAACTTAACGGTTGGACTCGATGATCTTAAAGGTCTTTTCCAACCCAAATGATTCTATGATTCTATGGTTCTAATTCACTTTTTTTAAGAGGATCCCCTGGGAGAGGCTGGGGGGGGTCAGGGCAGTTGGTGCCCGCAGGCCCTGGCACACTCCCTGGCACACCAGGAGAGGCCTGTGGGGCCCCCGGAGCGGGGCAATGGCGCCCACGTCGCACCTCTGCGGCTCAGAAGTCTCTTTTGACGCACTTACCTCTATCCCGTTCCCCAGACGGTGTGTGGGACCTGTTAGCAGTCTCCCATTCCCTCCCTCTCAGCCCTCTCCCTGTGCTTCTCGCACACTCGGGGGCATTTTCTTTCATCACCTCTCCCGGTGTACCCGTGCAGGGCAGCAGCAGGAGCTGCCCCAAAAACCCTGGGGCCCAGCGCAGGAGCTGGGTCCTCTAGGTACCCCTTGTTGCGTTTCTGTAAGAATAAAGATCTAAGCTGTATCAGAGACGTATTAAATTAGATGTGTCTGTAATACTGAGGGGTAAAGATGTACATATGAACTCAGGAAGGCAAAGAAAAAGCAGCACCGGCTCTAGAGTCTTACATACACAGTAATCTTAAAACTTACCACTAAATTTGTCATCACCAAGGACAAATTTGTCAGCATAAACACAGGAAATTATTGGAGCAACAAAATACTGGAGCCATTATTTTGATTGTTATCTCCACTGCATAAAATGTCAAAATATTTTGGTTTTTACCTCTGTTAGCATTTGGGTCCATTATTTAACACTGCAGGAATGTTAGGTAATATTTTCTTGCATTTAACCTGCAATAAAACCAAAGGAAAATAAGGATTAAATGGGAAGGAATGTGACTAGTATCCGTGCCGTTTGAGAGGCCACAGCTCTACAGAAAGCTGAAGGTGCAATGCTTCAGTTGTGACAACATAGCCTGGTATGCACAAAATTTAATTGGTTCTCCTTAAATAATTACTGATCTTCTTTGCATAGCTCTGCTTAAGAACATGCAGTGTTTTCCTGTACTGTGAGTACTGTGTGCACTGGACTGGCAATATCTAGCTGGATGGGCCACATGCCCACTCTACAAGGGTGACCTTGTTTGAAGAAGACATCATTTTCTATTATCACTCTCTCAGAATTAGAAATCCATAAGCTTCTACTTCACTGACAGTTATAAAAAGTGTCATTAAAAATTGATACATTCACGCTGCATGTGCATATTCATTCTAATACACTGCAATTTTTTATTCCTACTTCACTTCCTTTTTATAGACCTAGTTCCCAGTGGTGTCTTGCACTTCTTAGAAATATCCTTGCATGCTATACCAATCTTCTAAAAAAACAGTAAGTAGAGATGAAAAATAGCCTCTACTGAAGTTCCTGCTTAGTCGGTGCTGCTAGGGCAGAGTCTGTGTGTCCTCATGAAGTAGTTTTGACTATGCTGGTTTGATAGATCGGTTTTATCCAGAAAAAATGAACCTTTTCTTTTTTGTTTTAGAAGATATGAGACATCAGAAATCTGGAGTGTGGGCTGTAGAAGAGGGCTCCTTTTGCCCGAGGACTAGCGTGTTAATTAGAATGAGGCTAGCACAACATAAAGTTGATTCCCTTTGCAATATGTTTTTGCCTCTCTGCTGTAGGATCTGTTTTCACAGAAGCTATTTATGAACCAAGTTGTCATGTACTGTCAGGCAATCTATGACACTATTCCTATCCTCTGACGGCTGCTGCTTCTGATTACACCAATGACGGTTTGCCTCAGGATAGTCATATCAATCTTTTTCACTAAGAAATATTCTTGACTTTGATTCCCTTTTCATCTTGTTGCACAAAAGCCTTCCCATCTTCAGGGGAAGTTCTAATTGTTAGCTGTGCTATTCTCGATTAAAAAATACCCTCTGCTTCATTCTGACTTCCTATTTTGACAAAATGTGAGCAAAACTGTGGGAACAGTTCAGCAACTGTTCTTGCCTGTGCAGTGCTTCTTAAGAGGAGAAATAACTATGTAAAGCTCCTGTACAGCTTGCGGGGACTGGAAACATGGGTAAGGAACTCCTGCTTCGAGTTCACCTTTTCAAATGGAGTTCAGACTGACAGTTGCACACAATTCTTGTTTATAGCAGAACTTTACATTCCTTCGTCCCTTGAAATTTTGAGCCCAGACTACAGCAGATGTACATAACTTTATACAAACGGGTAAAACATCATGATAGACAGCTCGTGGAGAAAAAGCATTGCATGAAGCACGTATTGTGACTACCATCTCTTGGCTTTGTGATTATTCCTCATGCCACTTCCCTTCCTGTGAGTGACAGAGAACCCTCCATGAGTTGCATGTGGGAATCTAACATCAGTGAAGCAGTTGTTTGATGTGTCTTTGATAAGTTGAGTGGCTAGAATATGGGAAGTCAAAATCACTCAAGAAGAACCTCTATTTTTTGTAAGGTGTGATGGCCGGAACAAGCAAAGGAAATACCTTCCCCTGCAAATATGTCTTTCCAGTGTCACATCAGTTCAAAGCTACTTTTTCTAACGGGGAGCAGGAAAAGATGAAGTGACCTTTGAGATTAGCTAAAAAAGCTGCATCCCTGCTCCGAAGCAAAGAATGTCATAAAGAAAGCCCAAGTCCTCACCTGCCTAAACTCTGTGCAAAGGGGGCAACTCAGTGACCATTAGGCTGCTGTTCCCTTTCAGATCAAGCACCGGAAGCAGCTGGAAAGGCAATTTCAGGGCAGTTAAGAAAAGGAACACATAAACATGTACTGGAGTATGGGCTAATGCATCTCATTTCTTCCACAGAGGAAGGGAAAGGACTTCAGCCTTACAAATACACTCAGGTTAGTTCACAAAGCATCAGTCTAGCATTTGACTTGCTTTAATTCCATGTAAGGGAAATTGTACTCTTAAAATTGGACTTTCCAATATCCAATTAAAAGGATAAATGTTTAACTCAAGCATGCAAGTATGCTTCTGCTACTTTTTCAATCTTTTTTCCTTTGCAGATCTACAGATGCTCTTTTATAGCTTGTCTATCAACAGAGTTGTTAATTAAGCTGCAGTAAGGCTGGATACAACCCTCAATTATATCTTAAAGAGTAAGAAGATAATGGGAGTTATGACTTAGCAGAATTTGCATTGCTGCCTATGCATTGCTGCTAAGGCAACAAGAGTTACTGGCAGAGGGGGATACAGTTGGCTTTCAAATCTCAGTCTTATTTTATTGGAGATGCAGTTAGAGAAGGGTAAATATCTTTAGGCTTATAAATGTTCAGCAGAATTATGGAGTTAATGAGCATCTTCAAATATCTCATCAATGCATTAATTTTTCAGTCTTAAATCATTCAGCTAAAGTTTCCAATTATAAGCTTCAGAGGCTGAAATCCTGGCTCCAGCACAATTAAAATTAGTTTCCTAATTGACTTTGATGGAATCCGGATTTCACTTTTTTATGCGTGTATTATTTCTGTAAACGTGTGTGTGCACACTTGTGTATTTTAAGTAACACCACACACTGGTGATCCCCAGAGATCGAATCCACTCTAAAAGTCATGTATCCCAATGTGGCTAGGACTGATTCAAGCCCCATATATGATGTTTCCTTTGATTTTCTTAATGAGTCCACTAGTTAGGCAGAGACCCAGACATCGTTTTAGAGCCAGCACAGGGTAGGAGCAAGCAATCAAGCTGTATTGTTAAGAGAGGTGCAGACCAGAAGGTGGAAAAAGTAATTTTGGTGATATTTGTCCCTGTGTCATTGAGTCTGAACCAAAAAAATCCCCAGAAATACCCTGTGAGTGAAGTATAAGAAAGCAACGAGGACCTGATTCGTGCTGGTTATTTAACGCACGCTGATAAATTCGGTTTGATAGGATGCCTAGGTTTCCTTCTGCTTCTGTTTAACATATTTTCAAAATTTGTACAAGAAAGTGTGTGGAATAAGAGAAATTAATGGATGTTATGTAGTTCAGCAGCCCCTGCCCTATCTCACATACCAGTTCTATACGTGGACTGGAAGGTGCCAAGTAATCTCAATTTCCTGCTATTTGTAGATACAGCTGTTTAAGAGTTCTAATGGCAACAATAGGCCTGGGAATTATGGTCTTCATATAGCTATGAAATCAAACTGTATGAGAAACTCTAAATGCACTCTAACACGGTCACTCAGTCAGGTCCCCATAGAGATCAACTCCAAAAGGAGACGGTTACTGCCAGACTGCAATTGTCTTCCTGAAGGTTGGGTTTTTTTAGTAGGATTTATGAAACACTTTGGATTTACAGAGTTGCTAAGTCACCCGTATCCTCCTATCACTTTTTTATGGACTGGTCTGTTAGAAGTTTTATTTGGATTTGAGGCAGGCCAACCTGCATACCTCACATAGCAGCTACCAGGTCTTACTGATTAGGTAGCATGAAGAGACACAAACCACCCTGGACAAGGAGCCTTCTGGAGACCCTGAGGCACAGACTTTCATCCTGCTACGGACCTTCCACTGTATAAAGTATAAGCTGCTCTGAAAAGCTGCAAGAATATCTTTCTGGCAAGATTAAGATGACTAGATTTTGCTTACTGCCCTTTTTGAAAATAACATTTAGAAACTTTGATCTCAAAGTCAATTTGTTTGGGCACGATTATCAGTAAAAGCTTTTTGATCCACTTTACAGTATAAAACAGCAGCATAAAAACACCCTTCAGTTCTCTTCAGTAAGAATTCCCTTTTCAGACTTAGTTCAGCAAAGTGCTGAAATTTATTTCTTATGAAAGAAGCTCCACAAAAAAAGGAAATGTATGGTGAGGCTTGGCATATCTATTTGTTCCTTAAGTGTATGTGGCATTCAAGCAGATTAGCAGGCTACCTTCTCAAAATGTTTTCTGATGTTCACAAGAGTAAAAAGGAGACAGCTGATAGCTGCCAACATTTTTTTTCCTTATATTGCTATTGTAATGACTGTTGTAAGTGCATACAGTAATTCCACATTTGACCTGGCTCTATTACTCTTCATAATAATGACAATTCACTTTACAGGAGGTCATATGGGAGAAAATTAGACTACTCAAAATGTAAGGTATTACTCAGATGATATGATATATGCATCATCCCAGCAATCTCTGTAAGTAGTGTGTAGATATATCTGAGGTAACTTTAAATGAGATAGCTCAGGTACAGAGAGCACAATAGTTGCAGCAGAATGGAGCTCAGCATAGGCTAATTCACTGATTTTGGCAGTTTTCTGTTAGCTATAAAGCAAAAGCCTCACTGCCTAGAAGGATGGCAAAGGTTTGTGGCACGTTGTGTGCCATGAGAGGTAACTACAAGAGAAGGGTAGAAATATGCATAAGTATGTATTTTATTCAGGTGTACATAGATATGCTTGATGCTTTTTTATTTATATAAAATGCATTCTCTTTAGAGACTAAAAAATCCACAAGTATTAGATAAAATACAGCCAGGATTGTATGTTATGGTGAAGCTGCGTAATTAAGAGGCACACTCCACGAGATAATATATGGGCTGGAGACTTAGGCGTTAGTTTGGATCTCCCTTTTCTGCCCACTCCTGTTCTCTGTCCTGTCAGATAAGTGACAATATTTCCCTCAGTGATTTTGGTTGTATTCTGTTATGATATCCAATGCTAGCCTCCCAGCATTTGTGTTGACCAATTTAGCAGCAAATGCTATATCGGGGGAAGGGGGGAGCTTTGAACCATCCATTTGTTTCCTTTACTCAAAAATATTAATTTTGATGCTGATAGTAAGCAGCAGCCTTACTGTCCCTGTTTGATGTATGTGCTCTGGAAAACCAAACACTCTAGGAACTCCTTCAGAATATTTATAGGCAACGGGAACTCAGGAGGTGAGCGAGTGAGACTAGGATGCATATCAATAACTCAGTAGATACGCTGTAGGGAGAAACATCGTGCTGGTCTTATACTGGGGACAAAGATTACAAAGCATGATTTAAATGTTAAATAAGGAAAGGTTATGCTTTGTAATATTAAACTGAAGAAAGGCATTAGTAGATGGCAATGATGTATTTCTTCTAATTTACTGGGAGTATTAAAAATTCATGAGGATTTTTTTAAGACACTACAAAAAGTTAGGCTCTTGCTCTTTGCTTTCTAGTTTGGGTAAATGTTTTCAAGAAAGTATGAAATCTAAAAACTTTCCCAAACTCACAACAAAAGTGTGTATAAAACACATTGCTGAGTACCCACACCCTCCTTCTTGAAATAAGGCCACACATTTTTTCCTGTTGAATAGTGCTTAACACAGAAGGGGAATGCCCTCACCTGGCCCTTTGTGCTACCCTTGTAATAGCAGTGGTGCACAAAACGTTTAGCGTAAGATATCACCAGTCAGTCAGGCTTTTCTCTGATGAGTTTACTAAAAGGCAAATTTAAGAGATGGAATCTGCTATGAACCTAAAAGAAATTATTTAATACATACTAAAACAGCTCTTACTTGCTAGAAAAACAAGACACCTATGTGCTTTTCTTTTTGTTAACTTTTTCTGTGCCAGGTGGCATAGCTCAATTTACACTGTTTTGGCATATTGGAGATACAGACGTGAACAAAGCGCCGTGGAATAGTGTGCTGTGATCCTGTAGCAGACAAGCTCCTGCAGTTGCAAATGTATATAATCATGCCCTTTTTACCCATGAACTTTATGCTGAGTTTACTGTGGTGTAAAAGCTGGGCTGTGTTGGCTGTCTCTGGATATCTGGTCACTTTAAAGCTAAAGATTAAACAGAGTATTCATTCCTTCTATCACATTTTTAAAAGAAAACTAAGAAGAGTGAAAAAATATTTCCTTTCTTTAAATCAGAGGACATGAGCCTCTAAGAGGAACAAAGAGATAAGAAATGACAAAGGGTGAGTGATGGAAAGGAAGTGCTTGGGTTTTGTTTAAAGAGAAAGCCACTTTTCTTCTGTTATGCTCTAATTCCTGCTATTTTAGAGCAGAAAAGAGTATCCCCTGTTGAGCATCTCTGCGGAACTAATGAGGCACCTTGTTGACTGCTATACTGCATTGCTTTTTAAATAGAATTCATGATGGTGTACCATTTTAAAATCCTAGAGCAGACTTGTGCCAAACTCTCCAGCTACAAATGGAGCATCAGGGACCAAAATTACTGTTTCCTGCATTAAATCAGTGGAATTCAGCCACAGATCAGATCGGTCTGCGAATTGAGTATCTGAGCCTGCAGGTTACCCTGTCTTTTATTGTTTATGCTACCCTGAACTTTCAACACAATGATTGTCCCAGCAGTGGAGAAGCCCTTCTCTGCAGCCTTCGGAGCCAGTCCGTGCTGTGCTTTACACCTGATAAAGTAGAACTGCTTTGTCTTGTGTCCTCCTACAATGTAGGGCTTGAGTCCCAGCCCTGCTGAATGAAATCCTCCCTCTCCCTTCTACTGTTGTGCCATACCGGGTGTCTTTTCTGACATTTCATCCCTGAAGTCCTTGTTTCTCTACAGTTTCTTAAAACCTTTTGTAAACAGATGCATCCAATACTATTATTTTCCTTCCAAAGAGCATGTATTTAAAAGTAATAGATACTGTCCCTCTGCCTTGAAGAGGATCATACTTGTGCCTCCACTAGAAGTGGCAACATCAGCAACATATGAGGAGCTAAGGCTGACTGACACAAACACACCAGATTCTCACCTTGGTCCCATACTGAGTTCCTGTTACCACACATAACCAGAGTTACTGCTGATTTGTACTGACTCATAATCTAGTTACTATTATGAGCTAACAAATGCAGAACTGCAATTTTAATTCCACATATAAATAATTATGGACAGCTTTAATCAAGTTTTTCCTTTAGCTTTTCGTCGAAGTTTAGATTTCAGGAAACAGTATCCATATGACCATCCTCTGCAGAGTAATTAAGGCTAATATGCTGTATTTAATTAAATTAAGCCAATTTCTTCTCCCATTGGACTATTTGGAGGTAGGATCAGATGCAGGCAAAGCAAATAGCCAGATCTTACCATTTTAAACTTCCCTCCCCTTTTGAAGATTTTCTATTGCCAGACTATACCCCCCCTCACTGCAATTAACTAACCCCATGCCACGAGGCATTGAACTGCCAGCTAGAAAGGTTGTTTGGGATTTAGTGGGAAATCTCTGGTGTGCCTTGGAGGAAGCCTGTGGAGGTAGTATACAAGGTCAGGTGGATCAAGAGCTTAATGAGCGCACTAATGGGAACATCTCCTTTTTATGTATGTGAAATAAATAGAGGAGAAACTAATGAGGTTAGATTGTCATCAAGCCATGAGTTTTCTACCCTGTAAACTGGCCTCTTCAACCTTACTTCTGCTTGTGCTTAGGGAACTTGTTTCTTGAAAATTTAAAGCTCTCTGTTTATGTGCGTATTGAAATAAGTTGAAAATGGTATACACATGACATGGAAGAGGTATAACACGTAATTGCCAATATAACCAACTGCTGCTATCTCATTTGGTCTAATTTTACCACACAGGCAGGAACACAGCAAAATAATATTCAAATATAGCTCTTCAAAAACAACATTTCTAGAGGGTTTATTCTTCTATTGGGCTATTTCAAGTGGTTTTGGAAGAGAACAACAATTCAGCCACCATTTAGCTCCAGTTTCCCTTAAAAAATTAGCTCATTATGGTCTATTCTTTATGCAGATTTTTCCATTTTAAGAACCTTTCTGGAATCACTGCCTGTTTATTAGCCTTATTATAAGCAGCAGTCACATACTTAAAAATATAGACTGCCTTGTGAATGAAGAAGTTGTGTGGCTTCTAAACTACTGCAGCAAAATAGCTGGGTTTTGCACAAATATGATATTAGAGATTTACTATCTTGCTGCTTTCTAGACCGACAAGTAAAGCGCCCATCACCTTATTTGAAGAGTCAGGAAATCAAAGCCTGTTACGCTGACAGTGATTTTCTGGGCCATCATGTCTAGTCTCCTGCTGCTGCTGCAGGCAGCCACGTTGTATATTCTCATTCATAGGTGATCAGTTTTCCCCATCTATTGTTTGCCTCTGACAGGTGTTTCAGATCTTCGCTCCTTGCAGACTGGAACCTTTTTTGATGCGCTTATAACTGAGTTAGAAGTATAAGAATAGTCTTATTTATTAATGATTGAAGTTCCACAAAATGTAATGAATAAAGAATAAGAGGGAGTGCTTTAAAGGAAGTAGGATTAGCAGCTGTCTCAAAGCAGAACTGGAGTTCACATGCTCATAAATAATGCACGTTGGTACTATGCCTGAATGTAAGAGATAAAACTGATAATTTGCAAATCTGTTAAAGTAGAATTTGCAATGACTCTTAAGGACAGCATTTTTTACCTATCTGCATGAGTGGACTATGGACATCAGTTTTCATGATAATTCTATGCAGACATCCAAAGGTTTAACCTGACAGTAAATCTTTTGAGTATCATAAGTCTGGTATAACTAAGTAAAAGTTGCTTTATTGATTTTCACAAACATTATTTTTTTAATGCACCTGCACAAAATTGCTTTTATCTATCCATTAATAAACTGAAGAATATCAGAATCCTGTTGGTAATTGAAAATGCCTACTTCTTCAATATTCACACAACACACTGTTGCTTTTGAAGCTTTTAGCCATCTAGTGGGAAGTCTTATTTTACATCTTACTCGTGCAATACTACCTTTTAACCTAATTTGACATTATTGGATAATTTGTGTTTGATCATTAAAGACATTTGTCCTTCTACTTTCAGTCCCTGGAACTATTTTATTTGAGCTCTCCTGGAAATGAAAAAGCAAACAAAAAAAAGTCTTTAATACTGTAAAAGACCTATAAAATATATTTTCCTTATTTACGGTAAAGAAAGCAGTTTGCTGTGATTTCCAACATGACATTTCGACATCAGACATGTATAAACAATGACTAGTTTGGTTTGTCTTAGGCATTTATGTAGCTGTTGAGGTTGGCCTTGCTGAAAGCAACAGTAATCACGGTATGAGTCTCCCTTTTGAATTACAGTAGGAGTGGAACCTATTTGTACAACAACTGATTATGTCAGCTGTCAGTCCTGTAAAAATCCTTATTTCTGAGTCATTTACATAGCCTAGTTTTTGTGTCTGCTGCATAAGCTTGTCAAAGATCACTTACAGGGGAAACAGCACTGCACGTACAGTATGTGCACTTGGTGAATAGGTAGGAACTCATGAGACTAAACTGTAAATATGCAGATGAATGGAGTTAGTTAAGAGTAAGGATCAAAACCAGCAGCTGATTTCTCAGAAAACACTGAACACTGGGCCTCTTAAATTCAGGGCATCTCCAAGCTGCAAAAAGGCCAAATTCAATTTTCTCTACAAAAGTCCTGAGCTGGGTGGAAATGCTGTTATACCCATGTTGTCTCAGTGTAGTGCTCCAGTGAGTGTATGTATTCGATATTCAACCTATATATTATCCTGGATGTTACCATGGCTTCATGGGTCCCAGACAGGAGCTGATTCATGTCTAACCAACTCAGAGGTGAAGTTTATCTGCACCTGTGTGTCATGGTTTAAGCCGAATCGGCTACTGGGGACGTAGGGGACCCCAGATGGGACCAACAGATGCTCCCCTCCACCCCTCTTCAAAGAGAGAGGCAGAGGAGGGAAAAAGAGACTTATGAGTTTAGAAGGAACTAAACTACTTTAATGAAATATTAATAATAAAATAAAAAGGAAATAATGAAATATATACAAAATCGTATCAAGCTCCCAGGATGACAATCACAACACCGGCTGGCACTGGGGATGTCCCAGGCTGGACTCAGTGACGGACAGGAACTGGATTCTGGATCTGCATTCAGGATCAGGATCAAAGGCAGATGAACAGTCCTCCTCAGACGCAGGCCATCGAAGAAAGAGAGAGCTGACCCTTTGATCCCTCAGCTTTTATCCTAAGCATGAGGCAGATGGGATGGAATATCCTGTTGGTCACTTTTGGGTCACCTGTCCTGTCCGCTCCTCCCCTCAGGCGGGACCTGTCTATGCTTTTCCGCTTCTGACCCTCCAACGGGGCAAGTAACAAAGTTGGTTGGCCTTGGGTGTTATAGCAATAAGTATAAGCAAGAGCCTCTCTGCGTACCATGCCTGGGCATCAGCTATAAACATAGGTCTTATCACTCTGAGAGATTGAACATTGTCTGCACAATATGCTGTTAATTTCAGTAATTAGAAGAGGCCCAGCTAAGAAGCAAAGTTACTGAACAAAATTGGTTCTGTTTTACCTCAAACCAGGACACTGTGTGAGAAGCATTTCCTCCGGCACATTCAACATGTGTCAGTCTAGCTATCTTCATTAATCCTCTTTTAAATCTTGCCCATGCAGTCAAAATCTGTCAAACCACAGAGGAACCATTTGTCAGTGACTGAATAAATGTATATTGCTCAACGTTCAGTGTATTCTATAGGATAATACGGACTCTGAGAAGGAAATGCCAGCAGTTAAAAAAAGAAAAAAGGCCCAAGACCTGAAGCTGAGCTTCTAGTAAAACTGGTTGTTGTCAGAATTAAAAGATAGGCTGGATATCTGAACCACAGCACATCTTAAAAGATCATACTAAAAAGGATGGCCTGCCACAGAGAAACAATGAGCTACTTCTAAAGTACCAGAATTACCTGCCGTTTCCCAGCAGGCAAAGCAAGCCTCTGCAAGGGCTGGAGGACACCAGTGCAATCTGTAATACAATGTCCAGGGCAGGCAGCACAACAACTTGGCTATTTTGGTTGCCAGCAAAAAAAGCAGAAGGATGTGAAAGCCGTGAGGAGATAATCCTCGCGGGAATCTGAAAGATGAACTTCTCAAATGCAGTTTAGTTTTCTTTCTTGTGTTTTCCCAAAGCTAGTAAGTTTATATGGTTTGGGGTTTTTTGCCCCTAGAACTATCATTTGAGCTGACTGCATCTTTCCTTTCTCGTTCCATTTTCATCTTCTATGTTGCTAAGAGGTTTCCATGGCAATTCTAATATTGGATTAAAGAAGATATACTACTGAGGCTAACGCATCATCTCTGGCGTTGCCTAAGCCAGCACGCACAGCTCTGCTGTGTGTGAATGGCCCAAACATGTTAAGAACTGTTATCAATGGATGTCGATAATGAAAAATAGCAGAGTAAAATGATATAATATCAGCAGGCTGCAGGGGAAAAAGAAAAACGCTACTGCTCTGATCCTCTACAAACATAGATTCATTGGTTTTGATGGAACTACACTAATTTCTACCATTTGAGAACTCAGCCCCAACAAATTGCCACACTAATTCCATGGAAAGCAATGCAATTAATGTTGCCTGCATTGAAAACACCACTGTTCACTGATGTCAGAACACATTAATTCAGTTTCTCTTTACCATAGCACTGGAGGCATTCTGAATGGCATTCTTTCTCTTTATAATACCCAATATTCATATTTTCCTGCATGGCCTCTAACTGTGCCTTGTAAGCAATTTCAAACAGCTCAATAATTACAGTTCTGCTACAGAAGTATTATGCCTTGAGTGGGACTGATATTTTTCAAAAGGAATAAACAAATTGTCATAAGGCTATCAATTAAATCCAGAAAGGGTAGTAAAATGCTAATAATTGTCTCTTCTTGTTTGGAGGTTAATTTATTATCCCAAGATATTTTATTGCTTCAGCCTCCAAAGATGTCACTCAGGCAGCATGTGAAACCTGCAGGTAGGTTTCTGTATAGAGAAACCACCCCCCTCACTTGTCTGGCACCACATCTCAGGGCTGGGCTGGAGACACCATATCTTGTGATTCAGTCTTCATGTTCAGTGTGAGCTGCCTCGTGGGAAGCAGCACTTGGGACGTTTCTCTTTCTGGTACAGACAGCTGTTCATCAGAAGCTGAAGTAAGACCAGAGATCTAATTCTCTCCAGCCAAAAAACATCTGTGTAATTGTCACTGCAGGGCTGGTCCAGGTTCAGAAAAGGCTAGGTCAAGAAACTGTTAATATTTTTGGCTTATAAACTATCCATGATAATCCACAAATGGGTGTGGTGAGGCTTTATCCAAACCAGCCAGTTCTGACTGACTTAGGAAATATATGGACAATCTAGGGAAAGAAATGTTTAAATACTGCTTAAACAATCTATGATTTAAAAAACTGAAAGTTTTCCAGATTTTTTTTTGTTCTGTGTTTGGAGTCTTAGCTAAAAATATAAAAATCATACATCACTCCAGAGGACTACCATCCATCTTGAAGAGTTTCCTTTCTGTCCCTTCCTGAGAGGGGAGGAGAGGAGAGGAGGGGGGGAAGCAGTGTTTTTAGTTTTGCTGGTGATGCTTCAGGAGATCAAAGGAGTGGATGATCCATCTCTTTGTTTTTGACAAAAAATCATCACCTCATGTTGCCTCACAGTGCATCCTTTTCATTGCGATAGCTAGGCTTTTAGCATAGTTTTTCAGCCCATATAACTATTTGTTTGTGGTTAGTCTTATAGTTGTCACAGTGAGATTAAGTCTTGTCCAGCTGATGGGATCCCAGTTTTAGCTTCCTACCAATTATGGCAGTGCAAGCAGAATGCTTGTGCTTGGATTTAGATTTGTTTTTTCATAGCTCTAATATAAAACACAAAGTCATGCAGTTGGGGAGACAGCGCTCAACCCTAATGAATAGACCAGCTGCTTTTCTGGAAAATATTTGAAGCCACAGCTCTACCTGCTGGAACAAAGGGAAATTACATTGCACCAAGAGGCTAAAAAAGGATGAGAAAACTGACTGCATGCACCCAAAGAGCGAAAGTTCTCCTCTTGTATAATGTGTTTGCCTTCAGGATTCACAATTTAGCTTCTGTTTGCAATGGCAGAAATTTTCACGAAGTTTTGGGGGCTACGTGACATAAGACTTGAGATCCTCTGAGGCCTGTCCCTTCCTTGCAATCCCTGCTGGAAATAGGTGTGCTGGGGCACAAACCAGCCTTTCTCTACCAGGGTAAATAAGTGAGGGGCACAGGTAGCTGAAGGACCTACTCTGATATAAATCTTCTTTGAAGTTTCTGGTACTGGCTGTTGCAGATGGGGTTAGTCATTGGTCTGTTTTTTAATGAATGGTAAACTTATCAGAATGGCAAGGTGGCTCATGGATAACATTTTCAGGAGCATCCCAGTGAGTTAGGCACTTCTAAACATTGCATACGGTGCCACTAAGTTTCTATGAAGGCAGCAACAGCTAAGTGTTGGAGTGACCCCTTCTGGGTTTATATAGTACACTGTTTTACAGTAGTTCTTTAATATTTTGTTTACTTGCTTTGATTCTGTTTGTGTGTTGGTTTTCAGAAAAGCTTAATATTTCATACCAGTAAGGATAAACTTTAGCTCTATTACAGAACAAGTTTTCTGTAGGATTTATGATTTTTTTTTTCTATAGTGCTTCCATCTGAGATTCTCAGCTCTGCTTTGCAAAGATTCACAAGCTAAGCCTTACTGTCTAGGTGATTGTCTGTATTATTATCTTTCTGATGAACAGATCACTAGCACAACTTCCAAAGCTGGCCAAAACAGTCAGTTATTTCACAAAGAATTGATGAAAAAATAGCTTTTGACAATATCCTCAAGTCATTTGTGTGGCTTTGTTAAAAATATATTTTGGTTCTGCAAGCTTATTTTCTATTTTAAATTTTAATAGTTGCAATCAGCATTATGTACTGGAGTGCAAGGGATCTTTACTAAGAAGCATTTTGGTTTATGTTTTCTTTGAGGAAAACAAATGGATCTATTGATTTTCTTCCTATGGTTTTTATTTTGTCCTTTGCTAGAAAACACTGGAACATTAAAACTAGAATGTTGGGGTTTGAAAAGATATGTGGGGGAGCAGCCATGAACTGAAACATTTCCAAATCCTAAGTTGTGTTGTGAAATCTATTTGGCAACTGTGGAAACAGGGGCAGAAGGGATATTGTGTAGTTGGTGCAGCACTGGGCAGAGAGGGCAGGTAGCTGTAAATATGCTAGGATGCCCGCAGAGCTGAGCACACTGAGAGGCAGCACCTTTACACTCCCGAGGCACTCCAGCTGTGTTAATGCAATGTTTTTTCATAATGGATGTTTAGCAGGAATCCTGCAAGGGCAGAGTTGTGCTGGTCCTGGAGCTTACGTGGTGGGTCCAGAGAGGGCATCCCCACATGGCATGCACACACTGCCAGCAGACATTTATCCTAAAAGCTACCTCTCCTAGGGAGCTAGTTCAAAAACCCAACTATAGCAGTTCTTTTTCCCCACAAAATTTGACACAAAATTTTACCTGTGAGATATCAGAACACAAATATGTGCATGTATGCATACTCCTATATCCACACATATAAAATATAGCAGTTAGCAGGGTTACTAACATCACTCCAGGACTGAACACGGAATGAGAATTCTCCAAGCCTACAGCTGTGGTGTTTGCAAAAGCCCCTGCCCATGTTTATACAGTCTATATGTAAACAGGTACTCTTCCTTATGAGATGACAGCAACCTGAAGAACCCTTCAGAGCTGCTGTTCCTGCATGTTTTGCTACTGCAGTGTAAAACCAAAAACCACAACTAAGTCTGATGTGAAACAGAAGTGGGGCTTGATAAGAGAATCAGAAACCCATTTTTCAATCTCCTCTCCAGCTGGCTCATGGTTAGTTTTGTCACAAAGAGGAACTTTTCTGCCTGTCAAAAAGGACGGTACTGGAAGTCAGAAGGATATAATGAGTACTTTTTCACATGTTAATTATTCTAATATATGAAATAGCAACATGGATGACCTCAGCAGAAGCTCTTTGAATAATGCAAAACAATCAGCATCTGAGAGTATAATTCTAGCATATCTTCTTAGACCTGTACTGTATGCAGTATGCATGTATGCAAGGGGAAAGCATATTCTTTTCTATAGTGTTGTTCATAAGCTTGTACCATTCTGGGGATTGTATGTTTGTGTTGAGAAGAGGCAATACTTTAGAGACAAGGAATGCAGGCTCATATCATGCTGAATTAAATTCAAAATGTGGACCTTTCTATGACTTGGAGCTATTCGTAAACTGGGATGGGCATCCATCAAAGGAAAGCAATGCACAGGCATCTGGAGTGAGGCTGTGTGCTGTTTTACGTGGTGTCTCTGCTGGAGGGAATCATCCTCTGGACCAGAAAAGGGGCTTTTAGCTTTCATTTTACATCACTCCAGTCCTTTGATGCAGTAGCCAAAGTAAGGCTCTTTTCCAACGTTTTCATCTGGAGTGAAATCCTGGCCCTTTGAAGTCTGTGACAAAACTCACATAGATAGCTCTCCCAAGACCTGCAAGATTGACTTCTCTTGCAGAGGGAAAGCCTCCGACAATACATTTTGAGGAAAAGCTCTCTGGCTTCTTGCTTATGCTACATTTGCTACTTCTTGGGTGTATCTAAAAATAGAATTGGACCAATAACGCATATAGTGTGTGACCGGCCTCTGCCAATTTCATCTGTAGCATGCTTGGAGGGGGCTAAAAAGTGGTCTTAAAAATATATGGGGGAAGACCAGGTAAAATAATTCTTTTTTTTAGATCACCCAAAAATTTTAAAAGAAAACCCACCAAAATACCAGCCAGAGCAAGCTATCAATTTTTCATGATTTTATGCAAAAATATTGGAACTCTTGGCTCTCGGTGCAAGTTTTTCACTGGAAGACTTTTCTTGTCTTGAAATCAGGAATTTCAATATGAAAAATCACATTAAAGCAACATGAAGCAAAGGAGAAAATACTGTCTGTCCATGGTTTTCCCCCACGCCAAACTCAGTGGTAGCAATTTAAAAGAGCAATGTAATTTTGTTGGAAATAATCTATTAGACTGGAAACTAATTCTCTGATTGTCATGGAAGCAAATAACAAGAAAGGGCTGTTTTGTTTTACTTGGTTGTCTGAAACTCCAGATGTCTGTAGCTTTAAAGCAATAATGATAATTTGAGGGTGAATGGATAATGTCATTTATAGCTGCAGACCCACAACAATCCCAGGACAAAGACACATAAATATACAAGTTGAAATGCATGGCAAGCTAAGATCTCAATATGCCTGCTTAGAAAGTAGGGGAAAATGCTGATATACCCATCCGAGGTACTGATAGGACATACCACCATATATTTTAACAACTTCATGCACATGATGGGATTACCAAGAAAGAAAAGCACAGATCTTTGTTACCAAAAGCACTGAATATTGCAGGACTTAAATAACATCATGACACAGAACCCTTGAAACCTTTGGAAATGAGAAAAAAATCATCTTTTTGTGGTCAAAGGCATTCCAATAAAACTTAAGCACCTGATCGTGTTTGGGAGCCTGGGACTTCCTGCTGCCTTTCCTTTTGTTCTAAACTGGGAACATCTGAAGTGGAGATGAAAGCATAAGTGAAATCACTACTGTCTGATGGGCATTTTGACCAAAATGAAAGGCGAAGGATGTCTATACTTTTGGAATTCCACTTCTCCATGTCAGCTAGTAAGCTCTCACAAATCTTTAAGGAGAAGACCTGGACAAATGCAGACAGGAGGAGGTTTGGGAAACACTCTTTAAGACGGGAACCATGTTCTCAGAAAGTTTCATCTTGACCTTAGGTGAGTTCAAGTTCATGACAAAAGTCTTCCAAAACTCCTTTGCATCAGCTAAGAATGATGGTAATTAACCCGTAGGTGGAAACGCCTGATCAGCCAGGAAGGGCTGGTGGAAGGCATGGGAGCTGAATTGTGTTGCACGTCTTTGTGCATAATAGCACAATTCTCTAAGAAAAAAGGCTTTCATTTCTTTTCAATTAATTTTGAGCAGGTTATTTTGAAGCAGCTGCAAGACTGCCTGGGGTGTCTGTTTGTTTCAACATTGCTGAAATTTAAGCGCCTCATATTAGAATTGAAAGTGACCCTCTGCTATTGTGGAGTCAAGGACTGGAATAGGAAATCAAAGAGTTCCCCTCTCTGCTAGCAGGGAAACATGCTTTCTCATTTAGAGGAAACAGAAGGAGGGAATCAGGTTTCCATAGTGATCAATGAGGAAAGGACATGGTTACCTGGAAACAGTAGTGCTCGCATCCGCTGAAAAAGCCTTTCTTGTATTTGTTTATTGATGAGAGATCAAAGCCAGCTCTTCACTCACACCAGAGTTGGGAGGTTGGACTTGGAGCGGCTGCTCTGCATCTGATTTTAGCACAAGCAAGTAGAGGGAGATACTGAAAACTTTCTGTCTGACCACTACCATGTCTATTTCTAGAAATGACTATTTGTGTTTGTAAATAAAGTCCTTATTGTCAAAGGCTAAAGAAAAGTGGCTACTAATTTGGAGTAATTGCTGCAGTCACTGCCATCTGAGACCCATTGACAGCACTTCATACAGCCGGTCAACTATATCTGTGGAGAAAAGTCTGCCTCTAGCATTTGCAGTTGTACTCCACACACATTTACAGAGCTCACACTGACAGCTACTTCTCTCCATGGGACTGGAAGTCTAACTCTTCCCTCCTTACACCAGAGGGTTGGTGGGTCCTTCATTTCTTAAAGCAGAAGAGTCAAGGCTGAAAGATTTTGGAAAAGACTCCAGTGAGCGTCTAAGGGGGTAACTGGAACTTCTGGTATCTCTATGTTGCAAATGCTACCCATGCATGATTAATTTTGTGAAGGATCTCAATCAAAGCACTGAAATGTTTCTGGAGACCTTGACAAGTCTTCTAGTCCTCAAAGAAAAACTGGGTTTATAGTTAAGTCACTGGACTATACCTCAGATTCCAACTTATCCTTAAAGCTGCTGTGCTATTTTAGACATGACATTTAGTCTCTAAAGTCCTTGCAATATCCTAGCATATTTGGGGAATTTCCTTCCTCTGTTAGAACTAGAGACAATAAACTATGCCGCCTCTCAGAATAAAGCCCCTTCATAAAAAAAAAAATAAAAATAAAGAATCAGGCAGATACCTATTTCCATAAACTTATTCTATAAAGCTGCAGACTTAAACCTCTGGTCAGCCACACAAAGGGTCATTAGAGCATACTGGAGTGAAAGCAGTGAAACACAGTTTGGCTACAGACAATACCAAGGCTCAAAATGTGTTTCTCAGAAGCTTGTTTTAATATTTCTGGCTGTGAATTTTAGACAAAATATTTTAAGATCAAAAGAATGAGTTTTTATCCCTGTTCCAATGTTATTGCCTAAACCATCCTTGTAGGGTTGGATGTTGTGGTACCATCAGCTCCAGCATAAGGGGAATCAGAGCTTGGCTTTAAGGGATCAGGCAGCAGCTCTGATCCCCTCTGCTCACATGAAAGGTGTTTTATCACCACAGGGTGCCACAGGAGATTCTACAAGTCCTTCTTATCTAGTGTTTTCTTGCAATCATTCTAACTTTTTTTTTTTTTTTTTTAGCATGGCAGTGAAGGTATGGGAAATGGAAGAATAGTTTCAAGCCTTTTGATCTCAGAAGGAGCAAGAATACAGGTCTCGCATTCCCTGGAGGAGTTGCTTTACCCATATTGCGATGGAATTGCACCCAAACTGTATGTGATTTCAAAGAAAAGCCAAACCATTTATCAGCACTCAAAGGAAAAGACTGAGAGACACCGGAGAAAATGGTACGTCATGAATCCTACCCTTATCCTGACGCTCAGCTGTGGATATTCATATGTGCCCATATTCGTGAGGAGATAAGGAGTTTTACAAATGTTCCTCTCAAAGGTGTTGCCCATTAGTTTTCTGCAGGGCGTCTCACAAAATGTGATGCCTACCCTGTATCCTGGGCACTCACCCGCTTAATTCTCCTGAGCCCCTACACAGAGAACTTCATCCCTTAACACAGACTTGATAATTCTTCTGCAGCCAGACACTAAAAGTCCATGCTTAGATCCAGCTTTCAAGCCTATAGGCTGTAAAACAAGGAAGGTGGATGTCTCCAACTACTTTGTCTCAAAACTGCCAAACTACCGTATTTTTCTCAAGCGCATACTCTGCCTTGCCTCCGGCAGCTGTTTCTTTCCCATCCTGGGAAGAACTCAACCTAATGAAAAACAGGGGTGCAATGAAAGGTCCTGACTGAGCTCTGGGGAATACTAAAAGCCCTCAAACCTGAGAGTTGTATTGTCATTTTATGGACAGGACAAAGATGAAAGCCAAGACGAAGTACTAGTTAGGCACCTCCTTGCCCTCCAGATGCCTAGTTCATCTTTTGGATCCCAGTAATAACCTCAAAAATTCTGCCTAAATGCCTGTATTTCTTCTAGTTGCGTACATACAAAACTCTCCACAGACCATAGAAGTTAACCCAAAATAAGCAGCTAAATCACATTTTTCTTATACTTTCTTTCTTGAGAGCAAGATCTTCAGAGTAACTCTTTTTTTTTCTGAAGAATTCACTGAGCATGCTTTTGCATATATACAAATATATATGTATTCAAACTACATATGTTTTCAAAGAAAGGGCAAACCATTTACCCCATGATGGGTGGTGAAGGCACCCACCTCTAGTACGGAAACTCAGGTTTAGACTGATAAAACCAATATCAGTAAATGGCTCAACAAGTGAATGAGAGAAATGTTCCTTAGCAGGCACGGTTCTCCTAGTCACACGAGAGGGAATCAGACCTCTGCATTGAATCAGACTGGGCAATGATTTCAGCTCACAACAACCTTATCCCAGTTATGTGTTTGTAAGGGTAGGCTACTGGGTATCTCTCTTTCTCTCTCTCTCTGTTCATTTAATAACAGAAAAATAGACAAAACTCCCCAGGGCAACATTAATGAGTTAGGATTCTCAGCACAGATAATAGATGCCTTCTGCATTTCATTCCTAACTTCTGGCTTTTTGTTTGGCTATTGCCTAGGGATCAAGACATCAAGTTGTCTTGACATCTCCTACAGAGAACCTAATTCAGGGCCAGGATTTAACAAAAGCACTGCAATAATGAAGGACAGAGGGACAAAGTGATTTACACAAGGTTACACAGAAGTGTAGCCAAAGCAGAGGCCTGTTGCACCCGTGAAATGAGAACTACACTACACAGATTTTAGAATTAGCTTGTTTTAAACCCAAGCACACTAGTGCAGCATAACTATGTAAGCATTTCTGTACCCAGTGGCCCAGTAAGTACAGTATTGTCAGTGCTAGTAACAGGCCACCCGTCTTATGCTAATAGTGCCAGACACTCACAGTGCGAGGCCCTAGTCCTGACCTGCTCGGCTTGTTACCAACTGTTTTTAGAAACTTACTGCGTGACCCAGAGCTTGATCCCTGGTGTTTCTCTTTATGATACACAGTTTAGACATGGGATAACAGCAAAGGTCTTGAAAATATGGGCAGAGGCTGAAAACAGAGACCCCACTACTCACAGGTGGTCACTGAAAAAGCATAACCCTGAGATATGGGAGAAGACTGGATTTGCTTTAAGAAAAGAAGCGACAGCTAAGAAAATGGGGAGGGTGGGGAAAGAAGCAGCTGAGCAGCAGGATAAGACACCTTCCCAGCCTGGGAAAGTAACCCCCCTGCCACCACTACCAAGCATCTCACAGTGTGTAGTCAGAGAAAGAAGCCAAGGATTAGGAATCATCTTGTAAAAGGAAAAGATCTCAAATTTGAGCAGGGTGGAGGAATAAAGGAGGCACCCACTTAAGTTCCATCTTATCTCCTCAAAAAGCTCTCAGCCCTGACCAGCTGGGTGGCTAAGACCATCAACATCTGTAGCCACCAGTGCTGACTATATGGTGTCATCTCTTTGGTATTATACAGTCCCACCACAGCAATCTGTAATTGCCTGGTATATGCACACTTAAATTCAGGTGCAAAAGTCACTGGCAGAACTCCCTGTACCTTCTCATCCTTACTGCCTGTTTTGTCCCCTCCACCCAAACCGCAGAGCTGTTTGGAGCTGCTATTCCTTATGGCCTCCTTCGTCAAGGAACAGCCTTGCGCCCTGGTGGGACAGCCCCATGTGCCAGCAGCCAGCTAGCATTGGCGAGCACAAACTCTTCTGTTTGCAGTTCACTGTGCGAAGAGCCAGAACTGGCAAATGAAGAAGGAGGGATTAAACACACTGTGGGAATGGGGCTAACATAAATGAGTGACTGGGGATGTGGCTAGAGAAGGCAAACCAGGGAGGCACAGCTGCCAGCCTGCAAGGTGCTCTGTTTGGCAGAGGCTGGTCCTCAGCTGCCAACAGCTCTTCTCCCCCTTCTCTCATTCTACTGCTCTGATGCGAGCAACTCCTGCAACATCTGGTACTTGACAGGATGCGTTCACAGAGTATTATGAAGCCAAATCCTTTTAAGGAGATGCCTAGAGTAGGGGCAAGAGCTCTCAAAACGCACTGAACAGGGATAGGACGGAGGCAGAGCATCAGACAGCAATGTGATACAATGAAGTGATACAAAGGCCAACACGCTCTCTGGATGTGTGTCTATGGATGCTACTTCAGTAAAGAGAGAGAGTTATTAACACCAATACACACAGCATGGAGAACCTCGTGTGGGATGCTGTCCACTGCTCTGGCCAGCTCCTCTAGGGAGATGAAGGCTGAAAGAGATGGGAGTTCTTGAATAAAGGGGGAAATGAAGAGTGTATGGTCACAGATACTAAGAATTTGTCCAGCTCTGCCCAGCAAAGCAATCAGAGAGTCCATAATCATACATCTGTTGACTCTGAGGAAATACTACCTGGGTAAGGAAGAGAGGGAAATATCTAGGGTTGTCTTGTGTTCTTACAACAGCGTTCCCCTCATTCTCTGGGAACAAGGCCATGAAGATTGTGCTTAGCATTAACTTTAATGTCATTTCATGTCAGTTCAGTTAAATCAGGAAAGAAGGTAAGCCTGTGGTTATGAGTTGTTTTCACTTGGAGACTGTTCATCTCAGGTTTTCATTTCAGAATTAGATTTAATGCAAAACCCTGTCTCTGATAAACTGACTTTGAAATCCTTCTGAAACAAACAGAAAATCCAGAAGCACCTATCTAGCTGTGTAATGAAGAAAACTAAGCAGATTGAGCTCTAGAGCACTATTAAGTTACTGCTCTAACATAGCTTTCTGGTAGTTTACAAGAGCTCCTTTGTCCTATAATTATTTAGTTCATTCTTTTGTTTGTTTGTTTGTTTAAAGAAAAACTCCACCGCACAATATGTTTCCGACACGTTCCTATGGCAAGCACTTTCCTAAAATGACTTTATGCTCTGAAATGGAAGTATTTCCTTTTATCGGCCTAAAGATAGGCTTCAGTACAAGCCTTCCACAATTCTATTTCTTTTGGCAGAGATAAAAAACATTTTAGGTTGAGTACCAACAGTGCACTTATTTATACTTCTATATTTTTTACATATTTATATTTATTTATAGATGTGTATGTCTCTCTTAGGAAATTGCTCTCCTCAGTAGTTCCCATAGTACGCTAATGTGCTTAAAAGCTTTGTTAACCTGACATCAGTATAAACAAAGGCCATTCTTTTCCTTAAATCCTTTTGCTTCCCACATCACCCAAGAAGAGAACACTATAATGTGAGAACTATGTGCTACTCCTAGCATGTTTCTGCAGTCTTTCAGAGTCACTGCAATTCAGTGATAAGAATGCCATTTATTTTTAATTTATTCAGTCTGCTGTTGAGTCATAGCTGGGATTTGGTTTTTCTTTCAATGAGGCAAATTGACAGGGATAAGAAAAACACAGTTTCTTAGAAAAATAAGTAACCCCAAGAACCCTGACAATTTCTCCAGCCCCCCCTCATCACTATTAGTGTTCAATACGTAACTCTCCAATTACTGTGTTTGCAAAGCAACTGTCAGGCTTCAGGAAGGTATAGCAACATAACTCATTACTGTCACTCAGATCCTTTCGAGTCAGCACACGACAAATTTCACGTACATCAGTTACTGAAGGCAGCTGGTGTTATCTGCTAATCGATTCACTCAGCACAATGTCAGGCTTTGAGTTTAATCCTTAGCCGCTTGCTGTTTTCAACAGATCAGACAGTAGAATAGCACTGAGGGGGTGCAGAAAGGACGCGAGCAGAGCAAAGTATGTGGGGGACAAAAGGGCATTCCAGATGTCCGAGCACAGGAAAACTACATTTATTTTTTCAGCTGGTAGCAAATAAAAAAATGAAAAGATATATTTCTCTCTGACTAGATTACAACACACAGAAACTTCAGGTAAAATGTCCAAAGCTCCATTTTAGTAGGTGTTTTGCAACACAGTGAGCCATTTTGCAAGACGTCTTACTATTGAGGTAGTCTGAAATCTGGCTTGGAAAGCTAATTCCTGAAAGAGTGAGGATTCTCTCTGCAGTATCTTCCTTAGAGACATCCATCAGTTTTGCTGAGTGCTAACTCCTCTTTTCTCAGCAACATTCCCACTATTCGCATTGACTCTGTTATGATGCATCAAATCAGCAACCGCTGCAGCAAACTGAGTAACGAGAACAGCATAAACAATAGGTTCCTCCCTGTCTGATCCATGTTTGTGGAACAGTGAAGTTCCAGACCTCCTAAAAGGCTTGTATTTCTAAGCAGGAACTGAGGATTGCAATACCTGCACCACTCATCAGAGGTACGTGGATTCTCTAACCATTCACTTCATATGGTCAACCTAGTCCTGATTAGGTCCTGACAAAGTTCCTTACCCTTTGAACCCCAAATTGATATTTTACTCCCTCTTTGTTCTCAACAGCTTCTACCTCAAGCTGATTTGGTTGCTTCTTAGTAAGGCACACCTCCAAGTATTTGGGAGGAAAAGGCATGGAGAAGACGGGCTGTACAGAGCAGTTGGAGCAAAGCCATTATCCACATCTGTAGTGAGGTAATCTGAGTAGCACTAAGGATTCACTGGAAACCACCTCTATTTCAGATGTTTATATGTCACTATCTCTTCTGAACCTAACTTCCATGCTTCTCTGAAGCAGAAGTCGTTGTAATACCCCCTAAGCTGCAACCCCTCTTTACAGACAGGAACTGCACGTACAGATGAGTGCAGTGTTCTGTCCAAAGTCACACAGGCAGTCTGAGGAATATAACCTGGCTTTTTTAAAACCTGAAGATAATGCTCCAGCCTCTAGGACTTTTATTCTAAAACTTATCACCGAGCTGAAGTAATTACACAACATGGGGAACCTGAAGTGATGTCTGCCTAAAGCTTAGGGAGATGCTACCTCTGTCAGAAGTAGAACCTGCCATTACACAGCTCCCAATGGTGACACCCAGCGCCACTGCCGGTAAAGATTACCAGCGCAATACCAACAGAAGAGGGCTCATGAACCCCCGGCATGATGCTGCTTGTTTTCCTATTAGGATGAGAGAAGCGTCAATAAGACAGAAATGTTTTAGTTCTCATGGACCTACCATGGACTCCACATTGCTAATGCTTACTGGGACTTTTTCTTTAACAGAGGCAGGTGGGGCTTCTTCCTCCTTCACAATTTCGTCTCTGATCACAGTGCAAAGCTCTAGGATGCCACAGTATGATCAAAAGGCAATCAAGATTTATTGAGTGGTCACTCAGATCTCTTACAAAAAAGGTCCTTTCTGTCCTGAAAATGCTGCACAAGTATTAACTAAGGAAAGCTTCCTTTTTACAGTGCAATAAGCTAAAAGATAGCGTCTGAAACAAATTATGAGTGTTGATGATAAATTGTCCTCATGAGCACAATTTGCTGCTTTTGTTATTTACATAATTTCACGGGTCCCATATGAGCAGACTATTGAGCAATGAAAGAAAAGATACTCAAGTATGCTGTGTAAGCATCATACAAAAAAAGAGGGGAAAAAACAGAGCAACCTGAAAAAATGTCCAAATGTAATCAGAACAGATTAGTGGTTTTGACCGGTGTCAGTAACTTCTCTTATTATGAGAAGAGATTCAGATATAATCAGGCTCCATGTCACAAAGAATCAGAGCTAATAACTTTGATACAAACGTTTGCAAGCTGGGGATATCGTATTCTCAGGGTCTCTGAAGGAAGCACTTTACCTTTTGTCTGTTATGTATGAGAACAGCCTTAAAGAGTTGGCAAATACTTTGGAGGGTCAGAGTTCTCTGGTGATACTAATTACTCCGGTGATAATAATTACTTCCTTGCAACTGATTAACTTTTCTTCTTATTTGTTGTTGTAAGAATTTACTTTCCATATGATTCATTTAGCCCCCCCTGCTTTCTGTAAAAAGACTGCAGATGTTAAATATCAACAAGGGATATGCATGAAAGGCTCGTGTTTATGTTAGGTTGATTTTAAGGACTGGATTTGTAATTGCACTCAAATTCTGTCCCACTGAAACCACTGATGACTCCAGGTTATTAGAGTGATCCTCTATTGTTTCACACCTGACACCTGTGAATCTCAATCAGGTCTAGATAGAAAAATGCTGTCATTAAATGGTTTGAAAGATTTTGATTTGACTTTTTTACAGCCATACTGTGCAGGTGTGAATATTTACAATAAAAATAGCCATGGAGAAGCAAACTTTACATTTTGGGATTCTGTATATCACATTTCTTGGGACTTTTTGGGTTCAGTTCTGCTCCATGCGATCATGGAGCTGTTACTCAGGAGTGCTCAAAATCGCACCAAATCAAGCCACATCAGTTGATTAGCATATCAGTATACTGTCAGGTCAACTAACAAACACAGATGCAACATATTCAATATTCTGTTGCTTTTATGATGATCTTTCTCCATATTGTTCTGACCATTCACACTAATGCTCTTATACCATCTTCATTCCTTCAAAGTCATATTAAATAAAGTGAGTGAGATGAAAGAGAATGCAAGTGGATGAAAGATTGAAAGAGAAAGAACCAGAATCAATTAAGTTAATTAATGGCAGACAAACAGCAGTAAAAAAGAAGTTTCTCAGTAAGTTGCAAGTGACATTAAATTCAGAAAAGCATTTCATTCAGAAAGCAGCCTGGGGAGAAACAATGAGGTTACCAGACCTTTTTAAATACAATTAAGTGATATATGTTCTAATCAAAAGAAAGCAAATAAGAGTAGTACTTGAAAAGGAAGGGTCAGAGTATGACTTTGGCCTTGTACCACAGGACTCTTCGAGAAAGGACATGGAGCTGGGCAAGAGAAGCCACTGACAAAACCTCCCAGAGCTATTGTTTGCTTGCTTGTTGGGAAACACTAGGTAAGTCATTTACCTTTTCTTTCCTAAGAAAATAAAGCTTACACAGCCATATTCACTCCATCTGACACCTCGGGAATTTCCTTGGCCAATTTCCAACACATCTGATAGAGAGTAGACTCCAAAGATTCTACGTTCCCTAAAGTTTCATGAAGGCAGTAGTGGCTTCAAGAAAAGTCTTATTAGTGCTGCCTCTGACAGAATACCCAGTTACATTTCAGATGTCAGAGAAGATACTAGATATTACAAAGAGATATTAAGGACTAGCCTTTGTTAGTTATGCCATCTATGGAAGTCTCTTTTCTTCTTATTCTATGCTTATTTTTCCTTCATCTATCCTTCTTATTTAGATTTTAATTCCCTTGAGGTATACCTGTCTGCTGCTCTATCTTCAGACCATAGCACTGGTGGGAGCCCCAGTCAGCTTAGATCTTGCCTGCGGTGTATCTCATAACACAAAACTTCTCATACAAGAAGTAAAATGATAATTTCACTAACAAATGACATTATTTATAGAGAACCCGCAGCACAAGAAACAAATGGAGCTGTGTGCATTTCCCTTCTGACATATATATACACACACATTTCCTTTCTGACATATACATATATTTATATATAAATATCTAAAAATTACCTCAAGGAAGAAAGCTATCCATGTTTCACAGCTTCATAGGACACACTGCTGCAGTTCTATAACACATCTTCAATCTGCTTTTCCACAAAGAAAAATTACAGTTTGCAAAATCAAGGTGAAGAAGTAAGTCAAAGTTAAAAAAAAAAAAAAGTGTAGTGTAGTTTTACTGGAAGATGTTACAAATAGGTGTATGCACTGTTCCAATAGGTCATGCCTCTCGGAAATAACTCTTCTGGGAATACAACGCAAGCCAGAAGACTGTTAGACTTTCAGAAAAGTCTACAGCAGTGCAGGAAGTGATGAGATTAAAGTCTTACGGCTGAACTTTATTCTAGGGGAAAGTGGAATATAATAGAATTTCTTGTACAACTTCAGCTTAGGACAGAAAAATTGGTCATATGACCTACAGTGTAGCAATATTACAGTTAAGCCAGTTTTAAATATATAGCATTCTTACCTATAACCTGCTGTTTAAACTTTATTTTATTAACTGTGCTTGCCACTCACCTTTATTATATGGAAAATATATCAGAATTTATTATCCAAAGGGTGCGATATCCACGTGACACAATGTTTGAGGCACAAGGAATAAAGAATAAACAGATAGCACCCTGTAGAATACATTTTTTTTTTAAATTAATGATTTAATAGCTGTCTAAGTAACAGGGAGTAAAGAGATTTGTTGTAAAATTCAGTAAAAAAATAAGAACTAGAAAAGGATTCTAAGTATTCATGAGAGAGGCTATCTCACAAATTCATCTCACAGATGTGGCAATTGTTTCCAAATAATTTAGCACACCTTGAAAGCCTGATAACCTGCTTGTTCAGTGACTTCATCCGCAGTGCTCAGTGTTGTGCTACTATAACACTTCATGAAAATCAAAATTATAAGTATTAAAATTAAACAGCCACCCCTGGAGGTAATTGAAGGGTTGATATGTGCACTCTGCAATTTTTTCACAGATATAAGAATTGGGTTACTACTCAAATAGTGCTATGAGGACAGTTTTGAAAAACAAAATAGATTATTTGAAAGGTAAGGAAATGCTGGATTCAGAAGAGAAGTTCACCATTATCATAATTTTATGATTTTCCTGTTCATTAAGTGCAAATCTGAACACTACCTAACAATTCACATAGCAGTTAAGTCAGATGATTGTAGCAGGAGAAAGAATTAGTTCACTGAAAAGGTGTATTTACTTCAATTTAAATGGAATTTAACCTAGATTGAATTCAAGTCTTCTTACTGAAGTCTTCTCACAGCACTAGTGTGAGCAAGACTGAATGCAGCCTGGTTTTGTTTGTTTTTAAGAGGAAGTTCTTGAGATGTATTTAATACATAATACATTATTTCTAAGTCCATTTGAACGCAGTTTTCCATTAAGAAGACTATATTAAAAAAACCTCATAGTCATAAAAGCCTTTCAACATGGGCATTACTTAAGACATCACTGAGTTTTAGCTGTGCAAAAACACTGGTTACCTCATAGGAAGGTAATTCCAGAAAAGACTTTTTTTATTTTGATGGAAGAAACATTTTAGTCTTAATCCATAAATAACTTAGCAGTTCACTTTTCAATTCTCATAAAACTAACTTTTTACTGAAACGGAAGACTCTGTAATTTTGAGAATATCTTTTGTTGTTCCTCCGTAATAAAGAGGTTGAGCACTTGCCTGAACTGCAAAGCTCATCTGCAGCTGAACGACAGAGCTATAAAATATCCCCCTTAAGTGCAGAGACAAATCAAGGATACCAAGGCACAGAACAGAAAGGATTTTAATAGTTTGCCATGAAGCATTTTGGAACATCTAAACAACAGCCTGAGAAAGCATTATTATACATTAGGCACAAATTTCCTACCACATGTTTCTTTTGAAAGTAGTAAAAGTTTCCACTAATAATAGGAAAATCACTGCCATTTGTATTTTCAAGGAAAGTAAACATTCATCAAGTGAATGTGGTCTTCCTCTATGCTTATTTGATTTATAGTACTTATGTTATTAATCACCTATTATAATATGATTGTTGAAAACAATCTTCTTCCCTTTCTTCTTCTGTTGGGATGTTAGAAGGAAATAAAACAGCTTTGCGACTGAAGTATTTGCAGGATGAGATTGATAGCTAGTACATGACATCAATAAGCATAGACTTACTACAGGATTACTTGATTTAAAATTTTCTCACTGCACACTTAATAGATATCCCTGCATCGAAGGGTGAAAACTACCCATATTGGTGCCACAAGGCATTGGATTACCTTAGCAAATGCACTAGACAGTCAAACATAAATGTTTTGTCTTTGAACAGGACCAATGAATAATGTCATAGGATTGTAAATTACTTTTGCTATAAATTGAAAGATTCAGCAACTGAATGAGATTGAGGTTGTTTTGCTGCTGGCTTTACACATTTATTCCAAATCATGAAACTAATTGTTTCTAGCTAAGCTTCATCAGGCTGAAAGCAAAACCGCCTCTTGCATTTTTTTCCTATCCATCAAACTACCTGCACACAGTAAATTATAACTGTTATGCTTCATGTTCTCAGAGTTTATTTGGCTTTAGTGGATGTCACAGTAAATAGTGAATGCACATGCAATCCATTTGTTTTAAAGCAGTTTAGCAGAAGAAAAATCAAGTGTTTTACAAAGGAGCTTTTAACAGGCAGCTACTTGATTTTGGGAATTTCTAATAAGTCTAAGGAAAACATTGAAACTAAAGAATCTTACAAAACTACGGCATCCTAAATGCAAGGCAATGGGCCAGTCATACTAAACTCTTCTGGTCTGCCATGAGGCAGTACTCGTCTGTTGGCTTTGCCACTCACAGGGTTGCTTCTCCTCCCTCTTTGGGCTTTCCAGGTGACCACCTCTCCCACCAATTTGCCATCAGCTTCTGGCCAAAGATGTTATTTCCTGCTCCCCTTTTTCTCCTACCACTTCAGGTGCTTGAGCACTACCAAGCGTTTCCTTATGCCCATTACATCATAAAAGTGGTGGTACAAGACTTGGCTCTTCTTGGCTTGTCTCTTAAAAACATATGTTGCACCTGACCTGGCAACTAACGGTTGTTTCACCTCTTGCTTGTGTTGTCCTCAAAATCTGTGATACTGTAGGTGACTACCTAATGTATGAGGTGGTAGTGCCTTTCAGTAAGCCTCCCCAACGTGTTGACNTGCTTGTGTTGTCCTCAAAATCTGTGATACTGTATGTACTGTATATCTGTGATACCTAAGGTACGAGGTGGTAGTGAAGTCTTCCTTGCCTTTCAGTAAGCCTCCCCAACTGTGTGTTGATGGTCCTAATACACCATATTAATTCACCCAGCTGCAGCTATCAAGCCTCTTGCTGTCAACCTTTGAAATGGGAAAAGTCGTACTTTCCTCTTAATACTATCAGAAACATGAATTGCTGTCAACTTAAAGTTAACTTGGCAAATTGCGGGTCATTAGGCAATATTATTTTGCTATGCTTTTAGCACTTTCATTGAATCCACTGAATTTTAGTAAGCCTCATCACTCTCAAGGATGTGGTATAGTTGTAGATGCTTTCCCCCAAGGTATAACTGAGGAAGAATTTTTGTTGTCCAAAGGCTCTCTAGAGTGTAGTCAGTAGCAAAGATTTCAGTGTCTTCTACTGGATGAGGCTTTAATTGGAAAGAAAGTCACAGATAAAAATTAATGTGGGAAGACTTTTTCTATCTTCTTATAATAGTTATATAAATGCAACTCCCCGTCTCATTAACTGCCTAAATTTACAATATAAATACAAATATTTGACGGTGGAATGTTATTATCTTATCGCTTCCTGAAATAAGTAGATTGTGTGATACATCACTGTCAAAAGGAAGCACTAACCACTATTGTGGAGGAAATTAATTGCTTAATTCTACTCTCTAAGCTGCAAGCTAATTAGCGGAATAGAACTAAGCATTAGTTACCAGCTCTACAATATATTTTTGAAATGTCACTCACTTCATTCACTAGTGGGAGGTCTACTGTATGTTTCTATAAAGTTATAGCTACTCCCAAGAATAAACACTCAACATGAAATCGTATTTCATGTCGTATTTCATGTCAAATCGTATTTCATGTTCGTATGAGTTTAAGCATAACTGCAGGTATTCTTTCCAGATTTCCNCTCCCAAGAATAAACACTCAACATGAAATCATATTTAAGAGTTTAAGCATAACTGGAGGTATTCTTTCCAGATTTCATATCAACCAAACAAATTGTTCCTGCAAATGATCCTAATACTAAGCATAATTGTATGGATCTTCTGGCAAATATCTTGTTATATAAACACAGTACAGATACAGTAATACAAAAGGTAAATTATTCTGTGGTCTCAAAGGAAGATGTGCAATTCCTTTGGATTGCATGTAGTATTTAATAAAATATCAAAAAGTCAACAAAATATATGATATGACTCATAAGTTCACCTTTCTTTGGACAATACTCTTCATAGTACCTAAATAACAGATATTCTCTGGAATGTAACCACTGTGTGTTGATTTCAGTTCTTCAGTAATCCTCCAGTCCACTGCTGTCTTTCCAACATTGCCATGAGACACAGAATGATATAAAGGCTTTATAATCTTGGCAAATGTTACCCAGCACATTCACAGGCAATAAAACTCATCAGATGTAAGCCCATGTGCGCACTTTTCCTGCTGTGGATAGTTAAGAATGGTAAAAATTTATGCTGAAATAAATCAGGAAAAATCATGTATCAGAAACAGATGAAAATTATGTATAGTTATTTCAGAACTAAAATTCACATTGCCTCCATATCAAATCCATGTTAGATCAGAAGAGCTCAAATTCAAATTCAATCAGTTTACATTTTAAAAAAATTCAAATAATGTTGTCTCCATATTGGTAATTTCTTTCATGCCCTGTATTTCAGAAATATTGGTATCCCTGCTTTCTTCTTCCTGCGTACTGGAAACTGTTTTCTGTAGGACACTGAATTTTCCTAGGACATCTCCTACAAATTTTTTTCCAGAGAAGCTTTGTATGTTTTGTTTACTACATCCCAACAAAGCATGTGTGCTAAGAGGAACAGCCCCAAACTTGACTGTGGGCCAAATCTCACATCTTCTTCAGCACTGGTAGTTAAATTTGTCATCATTACTGTCAGTATAGCTGATGAGAACTCCAGAATGTGCCTGTGGTAAGAAAATGTACCCCAAAGACACAAGTTTTTTGCTTGGGCTCTCAACTGGACCTCAGTAGATCTAGTTTTGTATTGATATATGCCACAGAACATGATTATGGTACTGTGGACAGGTTTAAATGTCTGATTTCTAAAATAAGGAGAGGCATGCTGCTTCTTTCTTCTTCCTGCTGCTGATCTGCAGGCATTGCTGTAAATAAGGCTGCAGAATATGGGTACATATGTTTCCATAAAAGAGCTGAAAGCTAAAACAGCTGAATCCTGAAGAGCCAACAAAACATCTTAATATCATAGTGGTTACTTATATGGCAGTTCCTAAATTCCATGTCTTGTTTTAGCGATTACTAATATTGTGTCCAAGTGCAAAGTTATCAGGGTAAGGTATATGCCATACAGTTTTAGTATAAGGGTGTGTTTACATAGGACCAAATGCTCTCAATTTTTTTAAAAAAAAGTCACGTTGAGATATGTTCTAACATAGTATAAAAGGACTCCTGGTTATTTCCTGGAAATAAATGATTGCTTTTCACCTCTGCTGAAAGGCTGGCTGGGTATTAGGTGGTGGTGGCTTCTAGACACTGATTCAAACGGACATAGGAAGGAAACTTTTACAAGACAACTCTACATCAAAGAAGGATGCACAGACTTACTGCTGTGAACTTACTTTATACTGCTAGGGTGAGTTTATAGAAAGCCCTCTCTGCTGTAATTTCTGCCTTTGTGATAATTAGAATATTAATTCTAAGAGATAAGAGAATAAGATCAAAGCAATTGGAATAATTGCCGGATAGCTAAAACTCCACTGCACAGCCCTGGGACTGCATCACTCATTGTCACCATGATCTGTACTTCTGCCACTGGGTATATGTTGGCCAGTGAGAAGTCACTACTGTTTTAACTATTTCCTGCTTTATAGATAGTTCCATACCAGTGAAAGTATCAGTACCAATATGTTGTGACCAATTTTTCTGAAATTTGCATTTGGGAGGGTTTAGGGTTAAGGAAAATTAGATTTTTGGATTTTTTAGTATGAAGGACACTTGAGCATGGTTGCTCTTCCTCCATTAAACAAACTTAAATTGTTCAGTAAAGTCGGGAGCCACCACTTCAGAAATGCAAAGCGATCGCTGAAAGGGCAGAAATGTAAAGTACAAAAAAAAACCCAAACCCAAACATAATGTCACAGACAGACATTTTTACTAAGAAGAAAACAATGGTTCAGTCAAGTAACCCAAGGGGTTATTGTTATTTTCACTAAGTAGTTGATTTAATTACCAACATTTTATAATATTTTCAAGAGATAATGCTTTCAAATGACACATCTTCCACTTCATCCTGAAACTAAAGGATTCAACAGGACGTGCTTTATGTACATTTTAAAGCTCTTCCTCACCCTCAGTGAAACAAGGTCCCTTTAGACTTACGTCCCCTGCTAGTGGCAGAGCTATATAGGATTAAAAATAGTAGAAGTCTTCAGTTAGTTCTGTAGAAATTCATATAGTGTCAAAGTTCCTCCTTTCAAACCTTCAGCCTTAGTAGGGCCACACGGAAATGACAGCTTTGCTGAAAGGGAATTCTAGACGCATATCTGCTAGCAGAACCTGCTACTTTTAGTCTTTGTCCATCATGAAATCATTCACATGTTCAGATGGAAAGTAAACAATTAATAATCTTGTCTAACCATGCTGGGTTGATCCTGGCCAGCAGCTAAGCGCCCACAAGCTGCTTGCTCAACCCCCCACCCCAGCAGAATGGGGTAGAGAATCAGAAGAGCAAAAGTAAGAAAAACTCATGGGTTGAGATAAAAGTTTAATAAGTGAAGGGGAAAAAATAAAAGGGGGCGGGGGGGGGAGGGAAGGTGCTGCAAAGGCAAGCACTCACTATCTCCCACCAGCAAACCAATGCTCAGCAAGTCTCCGAGCAATGGCTACTTTGGAAAAGACTACCCCAGGTTACTGCTGAACGCAAAGTCAGATGGTATGGAATATCGCTTTGACCAGTCTGGGTCAGCTGTTTCAGCCGTGTCTCCCGCCAGACTCCTGCCCACCCCCAGCCTCCTCGCTTTGGGGGCAGAGCGAGAAACAGGGGTGGACTTGATGCTGTGCGAGCACTGTTCAGCAATAGCTAAAACACTGATGTGTTATCATCACTGGTTTGGTCATCAGTCTAAAACACATCACACCATGGGCTGCTAGGAAGAAAACTAACCCCGTCCCAGGCAGCCCCAGTACACTAATATATTTAGACTTTCACAAAGCTAGCTCTGATTGAGAACAGGACTACAGAAATGAAAACAAAACCCAGGGAAGTTGTATCTTACAGCACACTCCTTGTAAATCAAAAATAAGGGAGAGTGATTTAATGTGAATGCTTATCTCTTCCATTTAATAAAATTAGTGAAGTCAAATATCTTACTCATGTTTCTGTCTTAGGCACCGCTAACCATGAAGTCAGGTTCCAGAGGTTTTGCTGCTATACTTCTTGTTGCCTTGTTTCTCAGCTGTGCGCCTCACTGAGCTCTTAAAATTAAATACTTTTTGTAAAGTTAAATACTTTTTGTAAAATTAAAAATTCAGCTTAGTGCTTTTTTCTAGGATAGTAAAACTACTATTTTTAGCACAAAATTCTTGTTACCTTGGCTGAAATTAGACCAATGGTGCTCTCAGAGTGTTTTTCAAATTCTATCTATAATTGGTTTAAGTTCTCATGTCCTACAGGTGCTTTGCATTCCTCAGTATCTCATGACATTTAGAGGAAAGTGGAATTGCTAAAATTAACTCCTTGTGAGACTGCAGTGAGTTAAAGCAAATCAGAGTCTCCAGGGGCTTGGGCATTAAGATGAGTCAATGTAATTAACTACTTCTTAGAAAATAGATTTTCTTGTACGAGCAATTTCCTACAGTGAAAAGACAGGGAAAAAAGGCAACTCTGAGCAATTTAGGAATTAGGATTTCAGGAGAATTTAGGGGAAATGCCTTTATATCACTTAAGTAAAGCTGTATTAGGGCAGATGTGAACAAAAGGATCAAGTCAAGGTTGCCCAGGAAAGATTAATTCTAGTATTTCTTACAATATGAGTGCTTGCTTTTGTACCTTCAGCGTTCTTTCAGAATAGTTTTTCTTCTCAGTAGTAAAAACTGCACTGTTGTTAATATTAACATAGCCCCTAAAGCAGCTATCTTTGGGCTTCTGGCAGCAAAGCGGGTTCTGCTAAATAATAGATTGTTAACAATAAGATGCTGCGATAATTTGCTCACAGTGGAAGGAAATGTCAAATAGCAATATGTTTGCATATAATTACATTACTGTCTTTCAGAACATCCTTATGTGTGCAGTGTTAGGCACAGTTAATCAAATAAATCTGCATATCTAATTCCCTCTGTACTCCGAGGTCTGCTTTAGTGTTAGTTCTAGAAGCAAGAGGACAAGAGAAGAACAGAGGCCACAATATGCCTTTGCCTGTGCCCATACACAGTACTATCAGCAGGTACCTTGGTGTGCAGTTAGATCAGCATTATTTTTCCCAGTGAAATTTCCTTACAAACAGTTGGCTGGTGAAAAGGAGACAGGGCTTAGACAGAGCCAGATGGAAAAAAAAAAAAAAAAAATCACGTGCCTTTGTTCTTCAGTACATGATGCTTGTGAATTTACAGGTGGTAGAAAGGCTTAAGGATTTATTTTAGTTCTTTCTGGGCTGGCTGTATTGTCCTTAAACAGAAACAACTAGGACATTTTCTTGGTTTTTAATAAGCAATTCATGATTGAATTTTTAAGCTCCTTCAACCACAGGATGCCATAGCCCAAAGTCTCTATCTATAGTCCTTTGATTCACAACAGGAATAGTGGAACATCTATGGGGGTCAAGTAGCCAGAGCACACCAATTATTCCAGGTCAGGAGATCCTCGGGCTAAAAATCTGCCAGAACTTACTGTACAGAGCTCCTATCACCAAGGCAAGCTGATTATCTTGCAATTAGGCTGCATCTGTCCACTTGCAGCAGGAGAACTTTTGGTGCTTTACACGTTTAAATGTGCCCTTGTGGTCAAAAGGGCCAATGGTCTCCTGGGGTGCATTAGAAAGAGCATGGCCATGGTCATTCTTCCCCTCTACTCTACCCTGGTGAGGCCACACCTAGAGTACTGTGTCCAGTTCTGGGCCCCCCAGTTCAAGAAGGACAGGGAACTACTGGAGAGAGTCCAGCAGAAGGCTACGAAGATGATCAAGGGACTGGAGCACCTCTCCTAAGAGGAAAGGCTGAGACACGTGGATCTGTTTAGCCTGGAGAAGAGAAGGCTGAGAGGGGATCTCATCAATGCTTATAAATATCTAAAGGGCGGGTGTCAAGAGGATGGGGCCAGACTCTTTTCAGTGGTGCTCAGCAACAGGACAAGGGGCAACGGGCACAAACTGGAACACAGGAAATTCCATCTCAACATGAGGAAAAATTTCTTCACTTTGAGGGTGCCAGAGCACTGGAACAGGCTGCCCAGAGAGGATGTGGAGTCTCCTTCTCTGGAGATACTCAAAACCCACCTGGATGCTTTCCTGTGCAACCTACTCTAGGTGACGCTGCTCTGGCAGGAAGGCTGGACTAGATGATCTCAGAAGTTCCCTTCCAACCCCTGCCATTCTGTAATTAAAACTAAGCTGTCAATTTATTTGGTTGCACCTTATGGCTATAGTTCCATGTGCCTTTTTTTCTAGTGGTAAAACAGCCGGAGAAGGCCCCGGACCCTCAGCTCTCATTCCTGCCCTTGTGCTCCAGCTATGCCAAGGTAATTTCCTGGATTGCGCTGTAAGTCACATTTCTGAAATGACCTAGAACGGAAAAGGTGATGAATTTCTTTGGAAAAATCGCTTAATCACAGATCACTTCAGGGATGGGGTTTACTGCGTGGCCCTACAGAGAGTGCCCAATTTGCCAGGGCTGTGAAATGGATGTAGCGTGAAAAATGAGAAGCCAGGAAAGGACATCCTCGGCAGCCAAGAAGAGCTCAGGCTGGGCACTTACCTCTCCTGGTTCTCCATCAGATATTCTATGGCCCTCTTCCCAAATACCTTAGGCGATCATAGTGTTTATAAGCGGGGGGGAGGGTGGTGGGGCTATACATGCACGTCAGAAATCAGAGTACTGACCCTCCCCCCCNATCACCCAACCCTTTATCCCCTGCCTCCGCCCTGCCGAGACCCGGCGCTCTGCTTCCCGCCCCGCCAGCCCGACGGGGGACACCACAGGGTCCCACCGCAGGTTCCCCGGGCGGCGGGGGGGTGAAACCCACCCCTTTTTGGGTCCTCTTTGCCCGTACCGGAGCAGGGAGGGCGGCAACCCCCTCCTCCCCCCTCGGGAGGTCTGCGGCTGCCCCCTGGTGGCGGCGGCGCGGCACCACCTCCCCACCCCGCCACCACACCTTGTAATTTTTGGGGCGAGGGGGGGGAGAAAAAAGGGAGGAAAACGAAAAGAAGAAACAGAGGGTGCGGAACCTCATCCCGGAGAGGTCGAAGAGCGGCGCTCGGCGTCACGGCAGAAGAGGCGCACGTGCACGGAGGTGTCATAAGTCATTTAGCAAAAGAATTTTGCTTCAGCTCAACTGAACTATGGCTTCTGCTGAGATGGGTGTGTGCTTGCTACGCCTTTGGAAAAGGGATAGTGTTGGGTAGGACATCAGAAGAAAGCAACAGTTGAAAGTACTGAACCTTTGCAAAACAAAGCCAAGATAACCACAGAAGTGTAAAGAATAAAGAAGCCACAAGAAGGACGTGGCGATAGACTTCGAGCCTCCCTCCGACAACTACCAGGAAGACCCCTGAGGAAGCACAGCGCCTGCGCCGCTAGAAGGGAGGGGGAATGCTCGGGGGTGGGTTGCATTCCAAGAACTCATTGATTATGTATTTGGGGGTGGGTTGCGTTCCGAAAACTCATTGATTATGCAAACTGTGTTCCGAGAAGAAACATGAATAAGTATAAGGAATACGAAATAAAAACGAGTGTTTGTAAAGGAAAGATGAGCCACAGGAGGAGAAATGCCCTGTGTAACTCCCAGCGCTGTACTAAATATTCTTTGCTCCACCGAATTTGCCCCGGACTAGAATTCAATACAATGAGCGTGTTTCTCACAGAGGGGACTGCGGCGTGGTCAGCGCCTGGCTGCTGGGTGGCACGGACACGTCCCCGGCCACCACCACGACAGAGAGGGGGTCCCCATGGCCCACCTGCCCTGGGGATGACCAAAGCCAGCAAAAGTCAGCAGCAACATCCAGGAATCAGGATTTAGGAGTCAAACCCAGGAGTGCTCGGGGTGTGGGTAGCCATCGTTAGTGGTAGTTACAGAGCAACCTCCAAATTTCACGGGTTTTCACCGCAAAAGTGGAGAAAATTGCCTCAGAAACTTCATCCCATTTCTCAATCAGCTGTAAAGTTTATGGAAAAGTGCTTTTTTTCATAAATTCCTTTTATGAAAACAACTTTTCCATTTTTAAGCACTTTTTGAGAGTGTGATAATTTTGCTTGCTCTTCAGTCAGCTTCTAATATTGTATGTAGAAGCCATGTCATTTTTGACTGCAGAAGCATAACTGCAGGCGTTATGCTGTCATTATCTTTAGATGCTGGTGAGTAGCACTTTATCGCTACCTGCTGTACCTTTGTTATTCAATCCTAAATCTTTTATCTGACCTAATTCTAGGATTTTCTGTAAAATAATACGGGAAATCCTTAAGATAATATGGGAAGTCCTGCCAGGAGCCTGCTCCAGCGTGGGCTTTCCATGGGGTCACAGCCTCCTTCAGGCATCCACCTGCTCCAGCGTGGGGTCCTCCATGCGCTGCAGGTGGATATCTGCTCCACCGTTAACCTCCACAGGCTGCAGGGGTACAGCCTGCCTCACCATGGTCTTCACCACAGGCTGTAGGGGAATCTCTGCTCTGGCGCCTGGAGCACCTCCTCCCCCTCCTTCTTCACTGACCTTGGTGTCTGCAGAGTTGTTCCTCTCACATATTCTCACTCCTCTCTCTGGCTGCAATTGCACAGTGGGTTTTTTTTTCTCCCTTTTTAAATATGTTATCACAGACACGCTGCCACCATCACTGATGGGCTTGGCCTTGGCCAGCAGTGAGTCCATCTTGGAGCTGGCTGGCATTGGCTCTATTGGACACAGGGAAAGCTTCTGGCATCTGCTCACAGAAGCCACCCCTGTGGCACCCACACCCCACCCCCAGCTACCAAAACCTTGCCACGCAAATTCACTACAATGCTTAACCTGAAATTTTATTGGAGTACAGCAGCTTTTCTTTGTTTTGTCTTCATACAGAGAACGCTGCAAAAGGGAGCCTTCATCTTTAGTTGGTCTCCTTTATAGCTGTCATAAACACAAATAACAAAAATAATACTGGCTCCGTCCTCAGCTGAAGATCTGAATGAGTTTATGGAAACTGCCACAGAAGGAAAGAAATAAAAAGATGCGAATGAAAATGAAGATCTTGTTCAAAGAGATTGCATGACTTGCCCAAGATCAGAAAGTGAATGTCAAAGGACAGGAAAGGAAACTTTGCACGAAATGACTGAGGGGCTGGGTGAAAAACAACAAAGGAAGATTATGATGTTCCAGTACAGCCAGCAGATGGGTTTTATCAGAAGCCGCTTGTCCATGCGAGCCCATGGCATCAGCTTTCAAGTACTCACTCCAGAAAAATCAAACCCTGCATTCTCATGCTTTAATCAGTTTCTTCCACAGCCACTAGCTGACGCTGTAAGTAAAGCTCTCCTCCAGCAATCATCAAAAACGAACTGCAGACTGGCAGGAATGAAGATGATTTAATTATTTTTTTCCTCCCAGTTATTTTTTTTCCTCTCCTTTGAAGAGTTTATGTTCTAGAGAAGCGCACTCCTCCTGATATCTGAATTTTTCTAAATTGTCACCCATCCTAAGGGAACGCTGTTCTCGCCTTCTGTGGCACAGTGGTTAAATAGGACTTGTCTGGATTTTCTACTTGAGTATCTTTTCCTTGAGTATCCACCACTTAATATTGTACTTACAGAGTTAACCAGTATTTTCCAAAATTCTTAAACAAAGGTACTTTCATGCATGAGAACCTTTTGGCCATCATTCACCAGAGATCAGTAATTTCCATCACTGAACTACTGAGAAAGATGGACAAAGCTGCCATAATTTTTAGGATGATCTCCTTTTCTCCCTGATCAATCCTACATCCTTTGTCACAAGAACTTAAGTAGGAGATGTATTTGCCCCACCTTTCCAACTGTAGGGTAAATCTTTTAAATTTTATCTTTCTTTCTAAAGCAGACCTGGAAAAATTTCAATTTTCTACATAAATTATGTCAGATATGCCTAACTGTTCATTGATTGCATTTTTTGTCTTATGTCTTGCCTTGTTCTGTTAGTTCTGCTGAGGGGTTAATAGAAGAGTTATGCCTATTCACATCAGAGAGAAAAGTCGTCCTTGTGGAAAAAAATTTCCCCGAGCACAGATTTTCAAAGAGTTATGCAAAACTGCCAATTCTGTCCCTGGGAGATCTCATCTTCCTGTTACTGAGAGCTGAGAAAAACACAAGAAGTGTTTGTCACCTGGAACACATATGCAATATTGAAATAATGAGCATATAATCATACTTGCATTTGGACACAAACTCCTTCATTTTCAGCTCTGCCTGTGAGCAAGAGGACCCTCGTCCTATAAAGACTGACTTTTTCATGCTGGGAATGATTGCACTGTAAGTCAGGCAATTTACAGTGCAGAATAGCAACTATAAGTATAATTTTTTTTTGTTCACTCTCAGCCTACATATTGTAAAACATTACACCTCTACTGCTGAATATTTTTTCTACAGCTATCAGTTTCTAAACTGTCAAAACAATTTCAATTATTTAGAAAATGTTAAATCTCTGATACAGACAAAAAATATATTAAAATCCTTACTTTCACTTCCTTACAGTATCCCAATAATAAATGGATATTAGCCCATTCCCGTCTCTTCTAGTCTTCTTCTTTACATTAACTCAGGTTCCACAGCTCCAACAGAAATGACAGATTGTGCATGAAAACAGTTAATAATTTTTTTCCTGTGTCATTATAATCTGTAATTTGTGGCTCTAGAAATCCAAATAAAATATTGGCATAAATGTGGTACTAACCCTATGATATTGACATAACTGTGGTGCAGATATTATTTCTACAAATATGAGTCTAGAATTAAGGGTTAGTCAAAGCAAATAATGTGTATATAAATGTTTTCAAAGTCACCTCAGCTATGGTCCCATAACCCTGGATTGCTTTATCTGCAGCTGAAATACAGTTAAAACAAAGCTATTACAAATGACGTGACTTAGTGTTGGTGAGATTTGGGGAAGATGAATGGATGGATAAGTGGTAGCAACCTAAGTAGAAAAGAAGGGACAGAGGGAAGGGAGAAGAAGAAAGTAAGGAGAAAACTGGGGGCTGGGATAGAAAGTTTTCTTCTCAAATGAAAAGCTAGTCCGGGGAACTCTGCTGTCTTGAAGATTTCACCTTCATCCGTCCTTCTCATCTCTCTGCCTTCCTATTGTTTGTCCTCACCTGCCATTGCCTGTCTGCACTTTGTCTTTCTGGCTGACATCCCAGGCAAGATTATTTTAGTTCTCTGAGGTATTTGTATCACAACTAGCATATAGGTTCAAAGCAAAGAATTTTCTGCTAGGTATATAAATATTAGTGTCTGTAAGCTCAATCCCAGTGCTCCAGACAGTATGCTGGTACTATGCGCAAAGGCTGTCCCGCAATGCAGTATGAAACAGGAGGTGGGTAGTGGAGACATGGGAATCTGAGGAGACCATCATGGTCCACCTTTGCAGTCCCTCGGTGGGCTGATCAGCAAAGACCTTTCAGTTCTGTTCAATTCTGTTCATAAATGGCTGACTGTAGGCTGCCAAAATATTCCTGTCCATGCCATCTAATTCATTCCTTTCCTCCTCCTATTGCCTTCCACCAAGGCATTTGGCCATAAGAAAGAGATTAGGAGCTATTGTTGCAGTATATTGTTAAAAGAGTGCAAGGAAAAATGGTGAAAACCACACCAAATTGTGGCTGCCCGAAAGAAAGGAGAAAAAGGAAGAAGCTGAGGGGAGCGGGGAGAAGCAATTAATTTCTCTGAGCTTTATTTATTAGAATGTTATGCTCCTCTGTGACCTCATGGTAGAAAGCCATGGTCCATCTTTATGCTGACTTTATTAATTCTAATTACCACACCCTGGTATGTCTGTTCTTGCAAGAAGCTAAACAAGACCTTTGGGGAAATAAGAAAGATTCTCACACTCTGGAGGAAGCTGGCATTTAGGAAATCCCTGCATTCACTTCTGAAGTGCAGAAAATTATGAGATTTGTTTAACGCTTTCTCAGACATTTGCTCTAACTTTCAGTTATTTCTGGTTTCAAACAAACAGCGTAAGGAAACCAGAGCACCACTGGCAGGGTGACTATCCCACGGCAGCTAGGAAGAGCTGTGTACAATTCTTGCAGCTTGTTTCATATAAACATTGCAGCTACTTCATTCCTTGTGCCTCATACGTACAAGCTATGTCAATGTCAAAAGTTTATTTGTTTAGCTCCGGACTGGCTAATTTTTGACAGGAAAACATGAAAAAGCACCAATCTTAATTTTTTTTCCCCTATACTTAGCTCATTTTTAAAATGTTTACTTTCAGGTAGCTAATACTGTTCCTCATACATGTGTGACGCACATAACACACACACAATCAAGGGGCGACAAACATTGTAGGGTAATACTAGAAGTACTTAATGTAGAAGTTAAATCACATCCTGAGTTAGGAAAAGCATGATCTTAAAAACTGAATCAGTACAAAGTTTGATCAATTGAGGAAAAGATGATAAAATCAATATTAAAACCTAAACTGTTCTTTTTGGTATTTGATACTGCAAAGGTTCCCATTAAAACAAGGATGTTTTCAAACACAACAGAACCTGTCATGTCTCCATTCTGCAAAAAGCTCAAGTGAAATAGAAGCAAAAGTGCTAATGACTTTTGGTGGAGTATTTGAACTCTGTTGGATCCTTTGACTTGATTCTCAGTCAAGGAACTCATTATTTAAATAAAAAATACACTTGGTTAGCTTTTTATCTAGGAGTAGCAATTATTTGCTCAACAATAATTTTCTTTCTCAGAAGATACGACCTTATTCTTCTCCATTGTTAGATCCCACCGCTTGCTTTCTGCTGTCTGCATTATTTTTATCCTAATCTGAATAGTTAAAGAGTAATTTAAGAGCACAAGAGTAATGATAAGAATCTACTAGCTGCTTACTGCATTGCTAATGCTTTTATGGAATGTAGCAGATTCTTAAATATTTAATATAACTTACTCTTCCCTTTAACCATTCCCTTCTTGGTGAAGGATCTCATGAAATATGAATTATGCCTGTGTAATGTTTTGCATACCCTCGTGGCTGCCTCATTTCAGTCATATCACATGTGCAGCCTCTATGCAAAAAGGAGAGAAAATGCTTAGTAAATGTTATTCTGTTCCTAATTGAGGTTCTCAGGTGTCCACAGTCACCCCAAATTCCCTACTAAGCATTAAGATCAAGAACTGGGATGGGTTATAAAAAGCAAAATCATCATGACAATCTCTGTGGTGAACCAGAACATGATCAATTTAAACCCATGAAAATTCAACACCAGCCTGTAGTTCAGCCTTTACAACAGTTTTGAAAACAAAACTTTGCAAAGGATTCATTTTCAAAAGCGATTTCTCATGTGCCGTCATGTACAAAATGACCAACTGCTCACAGGTGCAGCGGTTTCATTTGCTTGTGTGAATAGTGGTCCTGGGTTCAGATGGGTGCACAGGGAGAATTAATTATAGAAGTTACATCTGCAAAAAGTACTGAAGGCACCTCAGCAACACTTTTCGGTAGCTGAGTTCAGAAGCAGGAGTAGGGTTGTGAAGGGTGCTGCTGTCACTTCGAGGGGCCTTCAGCTGAACTACCACGGCTGGAGACCAGCTGAGGCTCTGCCTCGTTAAAAGATTGCATCAGACCAAGTACACATATTGAACAGCTACACATGTCGGTTGCATCGGCGTGATGAAGTCCATTCATCATGTGTCTTAAATGGCTCATCTGCTTCCTGCTTGGTCTTCTATCTACACAAAGGCTGTGTCTGACTCTTGACACCTTTGAACACCATTCTATGATTCTATGATTCTATGTTTTTGAAAGGACTGAATTCCTTCTAATTCCTTATCCATTTTCAGGTGCTAGAGTTGGAGGATTTTTTGTGAGTTGTGAATATCAAAGCGTGTATTTTTCATTCATGGAAAAGAATTCAGAAGAAATTCTTCCCGATTATATACAAGAGCTGTTTTGTTGCCAGGGTATGTGTGATATATAAGGTTCTTAATGAGAGATTCTACGTATATAGCAAGCCCTATCCCTGTCTAGATAATACATGACATCTTACGAGGATGATACTTTTGTAGTGTTGCAGGTAATATGGCAACATGAACTTTTCTTTACAAACAAAATTTTCTAATTTGCATGGTTATAGAGAAGAGCTTGCTAATATGAATCTTGAAAAGCTCAGAACTATGACCTTAAGTAGAAACCTGTTTGACTCCATTGTATTTTGTTTACTCACGACCTTTATGAGGCCTCCTATGATTTCAATCCTTTGACTTGGCAATATGTAGTAATTCCTACTAGTTATTTTTCTCTCCTCTTTGGGTGTGAACAGTTGAATTTGAGGTGTTATTATGGTCTATCTTTATTTACGGACTGATACCTAGTGCCAGCATTATTCTTGTTTGGGAATATCTTCATAGCTTGGAAGAAATACCATTTTCTTGGTTTTATGCCAGAGAAAGATTGAAATATTTGCCCCCTCCTTAAAAAACCCCCCACACAATCCCATCCCTTTTCCCCAAAGGTCTGTTTTCTGTTTATAGAAGAATAGTTGAATAGCAGAGAAAAAGAAAAAATCCTCAAGAAAAAATTGTATTTTCTGTGGCAAAAGAATTCTTTATGAATGTATGTTTGGACATTATTCTCTCTCTCTTTTTCTAAATGTACATGAAACAGGATATAAATCATCCAATCTTTCATCACCATTTTCATGCCACCCAATTTTTAAGTCTTCTCAGTACCTTTTAGTATTATAGATTAGCAGTGCTGTCTAATGTCCCCAGACAGGATAACATGCAAACTTCACACTGCCTTGGTGAAGACATCCTGCTTTTTCACCCCTGAGTTCCTTAGCAATGTTTATTTAACCTACAAACAGGGGTGGGATTAGCGAATTCACTGGTTGACTCCTTGGACCAGACTTCAGAAGGCTCCTTTCAGGGACGTAAAAGGAATAGGAAACTTGCAGTAGTAAATATTCCCAAGGCTATGGGGGATCATAAAGCAAACAGCTTGCAGTAGTTAAACAAGGACAAAAAATTGTAAAATGGTTGACTAGGTCTTTACATAAATGATGGCTTATAGTGAAACAATTTATTATTTTCTTTAAATAAAAGCTACTAACCTCGCAGGGGCTATAAAATGTCTCATGAGACATCTTGTCTTACTTATGTGAAAATTTTGTGGTAGAAAATATGAAAAACAAATTTATAAGCCTGTATCACATTCAAGCTATAGATTTTTTAAACAAAAGCAGTTTAACAAATTAGAGACAGCCATGTTTTATTAACAGACAGTGAAGGAAAAGTCTTGAAGAGAGGTGCAAATTTATCTGGCTAGCATCTGAGATGTGAGTAAAAATGAAGAAGGAGAGGAAGTACAGAAGTCCGCTGTAAAATTGGTTGTGCTTCCTATTTGATACTGCTGTGGATCATGTACTGTCATTTATACTTCACATTTACTGTAAGTTTCATGTTAGCATTAAATACCTCAACTTACCTCTGGAAAAGTAAGAATAATGAATTTAATTTTGTTCAGTAGGAAAATGTAATTACCATGAAAAAGTTCTAAAACAAGAGTTACTGCAATCAGAGAGCAGTGGTAATACCTCCATGAATTTTTCTAAGAGTAAAGCACTTGGGGGTGGGGAACGGGTAATGCAAAAAGGCTGGTTTTCACTATAAATTCACAGAAGACACATCCTTTTTTAATCAACCATAAGGAGAAATGCTTCAGAAGGCCTTAACAGATTTCTTTGGTCTGGCAACACCCCAGACCTAGGTATACACATTGGCTTCTACTTCCCAAAACCTGCTACGTGCCACGCTTCAGATCCGTATTAAGTAACTTATTAGCATCCCGACATGCTTTCTTATGGCCTGAATAAACTTCTTGCAGGTAACCCGCCTCCAGTGCCTTCCTCTTCTGCTGCAGCCTTCACTGCACGGGCATCCGTGCTGCTTTTGCTTCCCCGTGTGTGCTGCAGGTGAGGGCTTGCGGGCGGGCAGGAACACGTACGAGGGGAGCGGAAAGCCCCATGGTAGTTGCCCCTGTCTCCTATTGGCAAGGAAAAGAGTGTTACAAGACCAGTGTAAGCAATTTTTTTTCTAATGGGGTATTATCCCCCCCAATTGGCCCCATCTAACAGCAGGGAGAAGGTACTTGTGTAATTTTGTCCTGATCAAGCTAGATGCTGCACAGATTTCAAAAGTGTTGTCTTCAAAAATGTGTCCCAAGGACTTTCCTAAACATTATTTATTATAATCCAAATAATGTAATACGCATTTCATTATCTGTCTGGGATACCTTATATCTCATTAAGTATCGACTTATGAGACGTGAAAGCCCAAATCAGGCAAGGAATAGACAGAAAAGAGAACAACAAGAAGACAAAGACTTCAATACGCATTCAAATTATATCACAGGACTTGCCATTTTTATTGAATCTTAGCAAATATAAATTTTCTTTCTCTGATAGCTCATATTTCAATTTGATGAAATGGTACTTCTGCCTGTATTGCCTTATGTTATTTTCTCGGTAGCTTCTGGGTTGTTTTGTATGAGGAAAATATAGAAAATGTAACAAGTAGTGCAGTGTTAAATACTGTGTGCCTTTTGGAGGGTGCAGTATTTCATTCTTGATATTAAAACAAGTCAAAAAGCCAGAATAAAACTGAGACTATTTCAGTCTTCTGATCAGAATAGTTTCTATTTTTAGGGAAGCAAATACCTTCTCAGTTTTCATTTTCACAAATTCTATCCAATGTTATTCTCTTCATGTATTTCTCTTTCGGTTTTCTTTTCTTAGAAAGGCTGTTGTGATTGCTTTCCATATTCTAGATATTCATGATGAAAATAATTTGTGTCTTCTCATCCTAAGTTTACACCAAGCTAAATTAAATAGGGATATATACACAAGAGAAAAGCTAACCAAGTTTTTATGAGTGCACAAAATAATTTCTAGAAGTTTGGCAGACTGTATTTACGGGGTTTTGAAACCAGAAAGAAGAAGACATTCAGAAGATTTTAATTGGAAAAGTTTTGTTTATGTCTCTTGTTGCCATGTGGAATTTATTTTTCCCAGAGTTTTCTTCTTGCCATGATTTCTAATTAAGACACATCTAACGTGCATTGATATAGAAGTGAGATGGTTATTCCTTGGTTCTTCTAAGGTGGCTGGGGATCCCTTCTAGGTGCTTAATACTAGGGACATGTAATTTTCTATTGTCCTTAGTTCCACTTCGCTCAAAATACATTTGTCTTATAAATTGGCTTGGGGTAAAATCTTCATCCTCCTGAAGTCAATGGGTGTTTTAGTATTGGCAGCAATTGCATCTCAGAAGGACAGAGCAGATCACATGCTGCAAGCTTCATCTTCATTACAATGAAAGAAATTATGCTGCAGCACATATGAAGGCTCTCAGTACTTTCTTGGGCCACCTGTCACCTTCCTGTCCTTTTGTAGCCTTCTAATTTACTCTTTCCTCCTACATCTTGCTCCTTTTCAGGGAAATTTTGAAGGGTGCTGTCAGCATACTACCACATTTGCAGCAGCAACAGCACATCAATGATTTTTAGGACAGATTTCATTCTAACTCAATATAAAAATAACATATGACTAAACAGAGTGAGCACATGAAATGGATCTGCGCTTCACAGTGTGGCTGCTTCGGAATCTACTTGGAGCTGTGCTTCCTCTAACCTGTAAACGGACATCATCTCGTACATTGCAGCGTCAGGAAGAGGGCAAGGAATACAATCCCATTTTTTTGTGAGCTACAAAGTTCACAACAGAGTGAATGAATAAGATGAGTGTTTTATCTACATTCCCAGTGCACTGTGCTCTTAGTCATATACATTATATATCATCCCAAGATGAGATGTGTTCCAGAAGAGGGTACGTGGATGAGGCTTTTGTGATGCCTCTGCACTTCTAGATGAAGTCAGGAAGCTTTCTAAAGCCAAAGCTTATTTTTCCAGTATTAGCCATGTTTGTGTGTGTATGCACATGTATTTTCCTCGTATCCCTTATCTTCAAACATGATGGGAACAGAGCATCACCATGCCTTATTCCCCGTTTTTTTGTCCCACAGAAGAAAGAATGCCCCCATGCTGCGAGCAATGAGGCATGGCTATTCATTGCCATTTTACACCAAGCTTGGAGGTCTAAGTTGCACATTTTCTCGCAAAGATGGAAAGGAGATTAATAGATTGTATCTGTCTAAGGAGCTTTCACTTTTGTGTGCTTATGGTTGGAAAGTTTAGCCTCAGGTCAACTGACCCAGATTTTTCCCAGCCTGATTAGCAGATTATATCTACTCCTCTTTGACACATTGATGATGGTCGAATGAAGGTAAGTCTCACTTTTGCAGTGGGGAGAAGTCAAACCATGTGATGAAAGCAATCACAGGAGGGTTGGAATAAAGATATGGTAGCCTAATCAGACCCAGGTTTCCTGATGGAGGATCTGGGAAGCATATGTCATCTCATGTCTTGAACTATGGTCTAGAATATGCACAAGCAGGCTGGGATGGACAGGTGAGGTCCTGGGACATTATCTGTGCTTGTGGGACGTATTCACAGTGACACAGATTCCACCAGAGTCATTCCTGAATGATATTTTCATTCTGGTGCCAGGGATTAGTCTTCCAGAGTGAAACTAGAACTGAGATTTTGTAGTCATTACTAATAACAGCAATGTTAACATTAGCTACCTATACACATAATAATAGCAAGAGTGAATGTAACCTTCCTACATGCCTTACCTTTTAAATTTCAATAGGACATGGTATTCTGCCTTTTCACTAGATGGACTGTAGTATTACATGCTGAAAACATGCCATATTCCATCCAAGAAATGGCTGTATTTAGCTCTGCTGAATGTCTGAAGATTTTTATTTGTTCCTTATGAATTTCATTCCTTATGAATTTCATTAAGATGCTGAGACATCCTATTGTTTACTGTTTATGAAAGCCTGTTGAGATCCTGTAAGGAAAGACAATACAGATAAGTGTTAATTTACAACATTTGAGAAGATTTTGCTGAACTTAGAGAAGAAAAATGGCATCAGGTTTGTTTTCTTTCCTATTTATTCTTTCTACATTTCAAGAGAGTATTGTGACTGAATTTTACATATGAGCTTGTATTTTCTTAAAAAATGTCAAATTAAAAAAAAAAAAAAGGCAGGAGAAAGTACCTAGAATATTTTTTGACTCAATTTTTTGTTTGTTTTCTAACAGCTCTCATAAGAAGAGCTATGTTACCAGATCGTTTGGCTAGACTGCTCATGCCCACTATGTCACATCCGTTGTGCAGCTGTTACTCAAATCCCTGACCATTAACTTACACATACAGTTCCTCTAGTATTATTTTTTCTTCTCTGTGTTCCTAGATAATTTTACTGGTATGAAACAAATTATTTAAATTGTAAACAGTGAGATTTCTGAAGCATCTATTAAATTTTTGTAAATCGCATTTCTTACAACTGGGTCAAATTTCTGGGAGAAAGGAGGGACTTGGCTAAGAAAAGGTGGGTTCATAGATTCCAGTGAAGGCTATTGATTATTTTCTCAGGTTGTTGGTGCTGCCTTCTTCCTACCCCTTCCTCACCCTCTGTAATAACATTGTGGGTACAGGTGGCAAAAGCTGCGGGAGAGCCTGGGGAGATGCTGAGGCAGTGGCCTCGTCTGAATGCCGCATTGCTGTGACTCGACTTCTCCCAGAGCCAGAGGTTGGTCAGTGTGAAGTTGTCCCCAGTATCTGCAAGGCACTGCACGCACTGCCTAGCCACGTCCTTGAGGAGCAGCTCTGGACTGGCACTGGAGCAGAGAGAAAAGTGTTCACACTGGGGAGAAGCCATGGAGACCAAGAAGAGGCATGAGGCAGCAGCTCTAAGGAGAAAGCGGAAACATTCAGCTGAAGTTTCTGCAAAAAGGAAAAACTGTCTGTGCTGCAGATCATTACTACCCCATCTGAGAGAGACAGATGCATGCACTTTTTGTGCACACATACCTGTGTCTGCAGCAGTGCTCTGTGATTCAAAGAGAAAACTGGTCTCTGAGCCATGAACAACGTGAGCTTTCAGCAAAGATGAAAAGGTGTTTCCACACTAGAGAAGTGTAGAAAAGGAGGAGGAGAAAATAATGGATGTGAGCGATGGAGCCAAGCTAGTGTCGCTGTTAAAACATGAAGCATTGCAGTTTCTGATCTCTTCTTTTGTCTTGTGGAAACTGTTCCAGATGTAGCCACAAGCTGGGAAACAAAAAAACGCGCAGAGCTTACAGTACAGGGAAAGCTTACCTGGGCTCTGTGAAAAATGAATTCTGTGTGGGTTTTGTTTAAAAAAAATCAAAACTTGCAAATGGCACAGTTTTTAATAAGAAGTTTGTAGACTTTAAATCTTCTTCCATTTTTGTGGATATTCAAAAGAAGTGTGAACAGAGCATTTCACAATAGGTTTTTGAAATGCATTTCACAACTCAGAATTGCAACATGCGAGTCTTCATCAGCAGATTTCAGAGCATCTTGTGCTGGAAACCAATATAACTCCACGGGTTAGAGATGGGCAACTTTCCAGGCTCCAACACATCAGTAGCAGAGCTGGGAAGATTATGGACATGTCCGGTACCCCGGTCCAGTGCTCTAGGCAGTTATGAGTCAGAAAGAATTTTGCTCTGGCTTCATCTCTGGGCACTGCTTCCTTGTATGATGGAAGGCTGAAATTGGAACTGCATCTATATGCTTGATCTATAGTGACAGTTACGGGTAGTCGCCTATGCCACAGTCACGGCAGGCATTCGCAGCTCTGTAGTTCTTCGGTATATTTGATCCTTGTATCTTCATTCTTCATTTTCTCTTCATTGCTTTCTAGTGGTTAGATTCAACTGAATGTATATTTCATGGATTGCAATAAGTGATCAGATTAAACTGCATATATATTTCATGGATTATAATATTTCTGTTTCTGCCTGTGTACATAACTGAAAAGTAAGATTTTGGAGAGATTTGCTTGTCCATTAGTGTACTGTGCACAGCACAGACCTCTTTGCTACTCTTTCCTGATAAGCAAGCCCCCAATGCTAGTTTAGTAATTCTCCTACAGGCAACGAGGTATATTTGTTCCTCTTCATCAAACAATCTGCAATATTGGTCTTCTTCCTAGAAGAGATCAGCCTACAGCTTTCAAAAATGAGGTCATCAAAACTGCCAGTTCAGTTTTGTTGTAGCCTTGTGACTGACAACACCTTAGGGGTGAGAGGACGTGACTTAGTTCCTACTTCCTAGAAAATACTACCAAAAAGCTGTCCATCTGTCTGTCTTGCAAAACTGTACTGGTTGGCAATTACATCAGGTAGGATATGTCATTGCTTTGTCCATAATGAGTGGGCACTGTAGTAGTCATGGACACTCCAGCTCCTGGTTCCCAGATATCTGAGAAGAAAAGTAGAGTAATGAAATCACTTGGACAGTTTTCAGTAGAAAAGACCATTTCTGCTTTGTGTAAAGGTCTCCTGGAAACACAGTTGGCCTGCACTTCCCGCATTTGGCTTTGTCTCCGGGATCTTGAATCATGATTAGCTTATCAAGATAAATTCTTCAACTCTAGAAACACTCCAGTATGTCAAGAGTTATCAGTGGTCTGTCTCTCACAGCTCTTTTATACGGTCTTTGTCATGTTTGCTCAATTTTTTTCAAACAGTTCAAGTATTCTTGAAAGACAAATAGGCATTTTGACCTAGTAGCATGCCACCCTGGACATGAACTCATGAAAATCTGCATTATAAATGATTAATTCTGACTCCTGCTATGAAAATGGCATAGAACTGGCTTATTTAAGGGCATCACATAAAATTTACCTTATGCCTGTGCAACTGCTTTATTTCTGTGCTGCGTGTAGGTACTGGTAAGAAAGTGGCAATGCTCTTAGGTGGAGCATTGACAGCTGAAGAGTATGCGTCAATGGCATTTGGTGGGAGATGGCTTTTAAATAGCTTTTCTTTTCCTCAAATCATCTCTTTGGACATACTAATCAGACCTTGGGTGTACAACTCTTACAGGCGCCCCTTTGCTATTTTGACTGGCTGTTTTGACAGCAGAGATCTAGATGTATAAGCTGCTCTTCTATGTGAGAGATGTTACCTCTCACTTGAGTCTCCTTCTTTAGCTTCTGGTGAAATAGGCTTGCTACCAATTCATTGCTGTTACTAGGGGTTGTGTTTATTTAAACTAATTATGAGCTAATTATGAGAGCACCTTCTTCTAGGGCTTGCTTCAGTCATCACACACATCTAAGAGACTGTGGAGATAAGTTGTCAGATAATTTACAAACTCCAATGGTCCCTAGCTGTACCTAAAGTATCATTAGGTACAGAGAACTCTTCCACAGTTTTTAAATTTTGTGGGGCTAAAATATAACCTGTAAAAGTGAGCCAGAACAGCTTTGTTATACATTTGATTACAATTTTACCTCTTCTTTCTTCAGCTTTTGGTTAGTTATGCAGGCGCTTCTGTGGGAGAAATGGTACTATGATCATGACCTTCTGTAGCTTCTGCTCCTTTTTTTCCCATGTTTTTAGACAAGAATGTGATAAACGATGCTGATCCCTGTGAGGCCTATTAACATATCTTCTTGGCAACTCTCATAGTCTTCTGCTGGCAATTTGATCTCTAAACAACACTCTCAACCGTCTGTATCTCCTGAGTGGTGTCAAAATCTGATGATATAACTGTATTTTTTTCTCCAGTAACTCTGTTTGGTGTGAACTTCTGACAATATTCTGGGTTGGGTCAAGTTACACAATACTCCTTTGGCTTTGGCAAGGAGCTCTTTTTAGGGCACAGAATTGCTTGATCTTTGCAAAGGTGAACCTGCCCAACTCCTCAATATCTAACATGCTGTTAACATGGGCCATGACACTTTAGGAAAGATTTCTAATTATTCTGTTGGTTTTATTACTCCCATTACTTACTTCTTTGCATGTAATTGTTAATTTCAGCAGCAGCTGTTTAACGATCTGAAATATTTTATCCCAGCTGAAACGTATTTGGAAACTATCTTCTTTATGCAAAAACATCCTGATAATCTATTTGCAACTCTTGCAAGGATGTGACAGTGCATTGTCTGTTGTGGGTACGTGTTTTGGTTTCCCCTGTGCATCCGTTCTATGACTCATTTGTACCAGTTTTAGTGCCACTAAGTTATAGAATTCACTTATTTCAGCTGTCCTCACTAACTTCCGTGTTGTAAGCATTGAGTGAAATCTCAGCCTCTTTTCCAGGTAGTCTGCTTAAAATTTAAACTGCTGCAGGTATACGGGGAACATGCAGTCTCGTCATTCCAGCTCGGTTTCACTTGTGTACATTTAATTTTCTTCTTTTGCGTTGTGCTGTGCAAGTTTGTAGCTTCTTGTCACTACATTTGAACTTTTGACATCCTGCTTGTTTGCATGCTGCTGCGTTGTTTCAGCTGGTGTGTGTCCCCCATGCATCATCAGAACGGGCTGAAGGAACACACATCTTTGCCATCTCTGCCATTTTCAACTATTTTTGGGCGATTCCTTTCATATGCTTCACATAGTTAGAGTTTTTCTCTCTAAGAGGTATTTAGCTATGGGCTTTAGTTGAGGGGTGTGGGGTGGGAAAGTCCTTCTGCCTTTTTTCTGATTTGGTGCGAGTGCTTTACAGTTAACGCCAACTGCAAAAACCATCTATTTTTAATGTTTAACGCATCCAAGGGTTCATTCTCTCGGTCACTTGCTAGCTTAGCATGGTTTGGCAAGCACTTAAAAGTTTGAAATAGAATTGTTTGAAGGTATAATTTGCTAAAATACAAGTTCAAATGTAAGAGATAAAATATTCCTTAAACTTAAGAAACTTTCTATGTAAAATTGATCCTTTGAAGACAGTTTTAGGGAAGTGAAAACAGTAAGTTACAACTACAGAGTATTTTGCAATACTAACTATGATGTGTTGTTTGCTAATAGCAAGACTAATAAGTCGTATTTGTTTACAAAAGCTTGGTGCCTTTCCAAATGTCATAAACTGTGGAGCCCTGTGATTTGCTTCAGTTTTTACTGTAGTTGTTTAGATGTGACTTTCGGTTCCACTACAATGAATGCCATTATATAAGCAGAGGAATAGAGAGCTTTCTTCTCAGCATGTAGTGGGAAGAAAATTTGACAGAAGTCAAAGTCTGCTATCTTTCAGCGTTGTGGCATCGAGAAAACTATTCCTCGTGCGAGCTCCTATTTGCTGGGTTACACTGCTCATAACCTTCCAGCCTGTTGTGTTCAAACCCACTTATCTCCAGGAACTGGGTTTCCATTTTCTGTTTCCATGCAATATAGGAAGGCAGGGGATATTTGGATGTGTAGCATCCTGAGCCTGCTGAGGTGAATTAATCACTAAAATTTTCAGTGGTTCTGGATTTCAGTTAAACAAGGGTTGAGACAGCATGAAAAATGTTCTAAATACTTCAAATTTTCAGGTACGTGTAAGTCCTAGGGTTGAAGGAACTACTTCATGGGTGTGATGCACAATCAAGACATTGTAAAAGTTTGCAAATTCAAAGACAGATTTTCTAAGTGTGTTAAATACTTAGAAAGCATTAGTAATCAGTTTGTCACTGATTTTAAAAACGAACCATTTCAAGCTCTTATTTATGAATATATAATGTAATTAGCAGAAAATACGTCAGCTCACCTGTAATACTAGACATGACATAACTAAATTTGCAGGTTTGCAGGTGTGAGGTTTTTACACTGCTTCAGTGCCCTCTCTTAATTCTGTGATCCTGGCTCCAAGCAGCAGAAGTTAATCAATCTGCAGTAGGCCTGTAGGAAAATGCAGTTCTACTTCTATTCTTTCAGAATTACTATAGCAGAGGAATTAAAGAGCTGTTCAGATGCCCAGTGCTGTCAGTGGAAAACCACCCCTTGACAAGACTTGGAATTTCTTTCTTTTCTGAGCAGGGAGTTTTCTTCTTAGATTAAGAATACATTCCTTTTTTTACAACACACAGTCCTTCATCAAGCAAGAAGTACAGAAAATATTATTCTAGTCAGACTCGGCAAAAGAGAGATTTTGTAGACCTCAGGAGGCTGAGGACTATAATGAGCACTTGCAGGACAGCATTTTTGTTTCTCCTAATTTGATTAATGGACAGTTTGGCTGCAAGTTCTTGAAATGTGGAAAACAGTATGTAATGAGATCTGTCTGTCTAGCTTGGGAAAACATAACTTCTCAAAGATCAATCAGATTCTGCTTTACTTTTTTGGGGGATGTGTGTGTCCTGATGTATCTAGTAGAGAGGGGAAGTAGGAAGGAGGATGGAAATACAGATGTGATATGTTCAATGGAGCAATCGGCCTCCTTCATCCCATAAGCCACGTGGCAAAACTCTCCATATGGGTAACATCCCCAAGTCCTGAGCCACGGACCTTAAAAATGTGCGAAATTATGTCTAGGAGTAATGCGATAGAGATGGCTCATAAACCATCCGCTGTGGAATGCGGACAGACATGCTGTCCAAATCTTTTCCATTTTTTTTCTTTTTCATTCTTTTTTTTTGTTTTGTTTTCCTATTTGCATTTTTTTCATCTAAATGTTGGTAACTAGTTTCCATCTCAGAACAGATATTTTTTCCCCTGTGCAGGCTTTTTGCGGCCATCCTGACTACTCCAGAAAACTGTTGTGAAATATTTTATTCCAGCAGTACTAATCTGTCCCTAGTTTTCCATCTGATCCTTGTATCCTCAACATGTAGCATGCAACATTTTTCTGTACACAACAATGGCCATTTCAGCTGGCTGGAGCTGGGAACAACAAAATGAAGCATCAAAGTCTGTTTGGCTTAGCAGCACCATTTTTTGAAAACCTGGATGAGTCAAAATTTGAAATTTGAAGACCAAAATAAAAATCTATTGTGATTCAGTGTACAAACCTAAGTCAGTGCCTGCTTTTTAGTGTGCTGAATACTATGTATATACACCGACTGAAATAATCTATGAAAATTACACCACTTATTTTGGAGCCTGTATATAAACTTAGGAGCAAATCCTAGAAACTTTTTTCTTTTACATTTGTCAAACATGTTTAGAAATATGAAGGAATAATTCAACCTCCTAAGCCAATCTGTTGCTATGGAAAGATTTACCAAGACAGTGTATTTTCCAGCGCTTAGCCCAGTCCATTTTAAGATTTGAGTATTTCCCTTGACAGAGCATATTGCTGTCTCATATATGTCACTAGCAGGAAGTTTTGCCTGATACCATCTCATCATTTCTAAGTGAATTCTCTTTTCCTTACCTTGTTAGACCTCTTTGCCTAATGGGAAATTAATCTTCATGTTGAGGATTAATTTGTGGCTTCACTTTCATTAGTAGGAATGTTTCTGTTGACTTCAGGGTGCTGGGCTTTTACTGTTGATGGTTATGTGTTTCAAATGCTTGTAGGTAATGATCATATCTATTGGCAAGTCCATCCTGTCCTTTACAAGACTCTCAGATTCCTTGCATGTTATTTCCTTAACTTTGGTGTTTTTCCAGTTCTTCCCAATCTAGCATAATTAGCAAATTTTATTTATGTGCTACTCTGCCATTCTTCAGAATTGTAATGGGTGTGGCTGAACACAGCCAAACCGAACCTTTTCCTAGTCCTTGTCCATTCCATCTGCTATGCATGAATGAAAGTTTTGAACTATTAACTTTGATACTGACAGTGTTCACATCATTTTGAACACCCTGTTTTTCATAAATTTTGAACTGTGCAAGCATCCAAGATAATTTCTGCATCATGTGGGAGAGTGACATCCTCTGTGTTTCCAACAATAGGAACTCCCCCAGGGACACTATACCTCGTACAGAAACCTGCACAGACCCTTCTGGTCCAGTCAGTGGGGCCCATTCCAGTGGGAACCATTAAGCCAAGGAGTCATAGGCTTGCTAATACGCATCTTGCTGAATGCTTTGGATTGACACTGCTTTTAAATAACAACAAAGAAAAATGTGTCCCATATACAAGTTAGCACCTGCACTCAGCCACTGTTATATGATCTGCAAGTCAAGGCTTCTTGTTTTTATTATTTTCATGCAAACATCAAAAATTTAAGCCACAACAAAAAAGTCTTATTTTAACATATATTTACAGCAAAGTAGTTTGTTGGGTCTTTTTCTTTCCCCTCCTCCCCAGTTCATACTGAGTTGCTCAAAGGCTACAAAGCAGCAGGCAATAATAGTTTCCTTACTTTCTTGCATCCTCTGCAAGGTTAGCTTTATGATGGTACTTTTGATGCTAACTGCAGTATGAAAAGGCCAGGGAATATCATCACACTTTATTGACTAGAAGAAACCATGGATCAGTGGTACACCAGGCTCTCCAATTACATTTTTAAATGAATAATTATTAATGTAGAGGCAAAGGAAGGTCTCAGATGAGTTTACAGCCCTACCTGTGAAAGGATATTGCAGAGGAAAAACATGAGTTGGCATTTGGAAGCCCCAGTACAATAGTCTAAGCCCACCACAAATAACTCATCTGGGACTATTAAATATTGAGCAGTGCAAATATGAAATTTTAGTGCTAATGAACTATAAATGGAAGGAAACACCCAAAACTCTGCATGTGATAGTGGGATAAACAAATTGTGATGAGAGGTTGCATCACTGCCAAAGGTGTTCAGTAGTTTGACCAGGTGTCATCCAAAGCTCTACTGAGTTGCAGTCATAGTCCTGAAACAAAGCATGGGACTTTTTGTTGGAGACATTATTTCTTTTTCTGTCTCCAGTCTTGAGAGACCCCATGTCTAATGCTGAGTGAAGCTGTTTGCCACAATGCAACTCATTGAGCTCTCCTAAATCATTTGGCATTTTTATTATTAGTTCTTTCAAAGCACATTTTTATTGTGGTTATTATTTTCCTCTCTGTGGTTTTCTCACTGTTTTTGACCAGTAAATTGGAGGTATCTCAAAACTATCTGATTTCAGCAGTACTGGTTTAAGATGCTCTGATTTAACTAGCTCTGCATTATCCAACTGCATTGTTGATTTAGTTAAAAGAGCTATGATTAGGTAAATTCCTTTGAAAAGATGCTATCATCGATTGAAGTAGGAGTAGTGAAGCCTATGTTCTGTATGAAAAAAATGTCACTTTTATTGGCCAGAAAAAGAATTTTAAATTAGTCAGAAGCAAATACTAAAGGAGTCTGGTTTCTTGAGGTGTCTGATTTATACCAAGAAAACAAAATAGATTTTGGATTTGGGCCTTCCAAAAGCACACTGTGGGGGTAAGGGTATGGCATGGCCTACACTGTGCTCAGCCCTCCACACCAGGCTGCTTCCTGACCCCTCAGGGTCAGTCCTAGGTCCTGTACCCATTAACATCTTTGGTCATGACTTTCCAGATAGTAGGGGATGTTACCTGAGCAAGAGCCCATGACCCCTACAGGGAGGCTGAGAGCACTTTTCTGGTACAGGAGCAGCCTTTCTGGGAAGTGACATGGCCCAGGAGAAGGGTCCCCAGGAGGGCAGCCTTCAGTCCCCGCTCCCAGTGAAGGACAGCCATTGGCCCTGAGGATGCTCCCATGGGACAGAGTTCAGGAGGATTCCCCTGGTGTTGGGGGACCAGTGCCACCAGTGACTTCACTGTCTGCTCTTCCAGAACTGTTACCAGGGCTGTGAACCAGGCAGAGCAACTTAGACAAAGGAGGAGGAACAGGGAAGATGGGAAAACTGCCTGGGACAGATGTGCCACTCCTTGCAGCCACCACTGCCACAGCACAACACATGGACACAGACCTCCCTGAGGATGAGGCCACCAGGGCAACTGTGTATCGCCCCATGGCCCACTCTTCGCAGGTGGGCTCCAACATCCACCCATGGGAGACAGAGAGGGTGCAGGCATATCCCTGCCATAGCTCCCCTCCACCTCCAGATGGGGACAGAGACATCACCCAGGAACAGCTCTCAATACCCATTGCTGCCTCAAGGCCATTTTAACAACTTACTGTACATACTATTATGGAGTAGATAGAGGATAGTCAGTTTATGGCTGGTCGTATTTTTCCTATGCATATTACCTGCATAGTAAGTTGTATTATTCTTAGCTTATAGTTAGTTATTGTATTCTGAGAGCATGCTTGTTCAGTATCTGCAAGCTAGACACCGTGTCCTGTTATGCACAACATGCACCTGACTTCAATGCTATGCAAGCACAGATCTTCCCCTGAGGAAGAGTGAACAGCATTAGAATTAAAGGAAAAGGGACTTAAATTTATGGAACAAATAAGTCTGCAAATACTGTTTGATTCTTTTCGAACTCAGAATGACTGAACAGTGGTGTAAAATTGTCCAGATCACAAGACACGTGTGGGAGTGCATAGAAAAGAGTGGGACTGCATGCACTTTCTGCATTTTAAGAAGAGTTGTTCAGATGTTTGCAAACACAAGACTAGGTTTTATTGCGGATTGCTCTGTTACTAAAAGTGAATGTTCTTTATCATCAAAAAGAATATTTTTTCTTTCGATTAATAGTGATAGAGGCTCAAACTTTTCCCATCAGAGCCCAGATCACTTATTTTTCATCTCTTTAGTATGTGTTTCCAGTCTGAATAGGACAAATATACATTTACTTCCAATGTTCAGTGAATAAAAATACCCTGAAATGAATGACACTGGGCCAATTTGTGTTGAAGTTGAGTCTCTTCATAACGTGTCACCTGGTCTGAATTAACAACATGTAAAAACTAGGTTTCAGAAAGGAGAGGTCTTCCCCAGCCAGTAAGTTATGCCAGGGCACTTCATTGCATCACTTCAGAACGAGGGAAATTTGGAAAAGGACTTGAGCAATGAGTTGGTTTTGACCTTTAATGGAAAAAGATAGCCACACCTTGGTGAGAATGGCCCTTGCATGGCGACCCAGAATGGCAGCCGTCCAACACCAAGCTGTTCCAGTGCCTGCCTCTCACTCCAGCAGTTGATGGGCTTGGAAAGTGAGGGGGTCTTACTAGTCTGCTTCTCCTTTGGGCACAGCTCCTCGTGCACTTGCCTCCTGACCATTAGGAAGACAGCTGTATGTTTGTGTCACTGCCAAAGGCAGCCCAAATGCAAAAGACAGGCAAAAGAGCCTTCAGCTCTGCACACCTTGAAAAATAAACTTGGGGCAGTAGGAGGAAGAAGAAGGAAGACAGGTTCAAAAGCACAGGCATAAATGTCAAAATGAAATGGCCCTGAGTAATACAATGCTTCACACTGGAACTGGGCATCAGGGGAGAGAAGAAGCATTCCCTCTCCGCATTGGGTGCTGGTGTCCATGAGCTTAGGACACACCACTGTTCTGGACCAAGCCACATGGCCCAAGGGCTCATCTGAAAGGAGACCTTCTCGTACCACCTCAGTGGGACAGAGAAAGAGAGACTGGAGCTCCCGGGTCTTTGTGCAGGCTGGTCTATGTAAAGCAGAGGGCTGTGCTATATTAAAGGAAACCATCAACACCTGCATGAGGCTGTGTTCAATGCTTACCACTTTGTCTGCCCTAACCTTAAGATAAGTAATCACGTTTGGTTATGCTGGGTGAAGTGTTCAGAGCATTTCCTTTCCTGGTTTTCATATAATGCTGTCACACTCTCTGCTCTTCCTCCAGACATTGGCTCTGGTTCCGTATGCAGCGGCAGCAAGCGAGGCAGCTCTGCTGAGGTTTGTACCCTGACAGATCCACAGTGCTTTTGCCCTGACTCTGCTGTAGGGTGAAGTTGCCTGTTCTTTTTTGGAGTTGTGGGTGGACATGGCCCAGGAGGGACCTCAGAGTAACCCAGCTGGTGTGTTGGGCTCTTGTCGCATGCTAAGGAGATGCATTCACCTCCTGGTGTAATAATTAGCAGGACTTAAACCTGAGGTCTCAGGCTTAGTATGGCCACGAGGCCAGGTGGCTGGCTACATGAGGATAGACGGGCTTGTTGGGGCCAAGGCTGGGAAGTATTTGGAACACCAGAGTCTGGCAGTGCTGGAGGTCCCACAGGCAGTGTCAGCAGTGTATACTGTGCCAAGGGAAGCTGATCCCCAGCCAAGGGCAAGGGCTGACTTGGGCAGGGCAGTAATAACTAAGAGTGGATCTTAGGAGAGCCTCCAAACCACAATCACAAGTGTCCATGATGGCACTCACCTTGGGGTAGCAACCGATGTGAGATGCTGCCTTGGTTCCCTCCATAGCATGACAATTGCCTCACAGCGTGGCAGTTTGTGCCCTGTATTCCCTTAGAAGTGAAAAATCAAAGCTGGATAGAATGCTGGCATACTTTAGAGAGAAGAAGAGAGCCTGCTCATGGGCTTAAGAAAACAACATAAGCACTTGGCACAGATGAAGAAACTCATCTCAGTGACACCAGATTTTTGTAGAAAATTGATCAATTTAAGTTAATTTTAGTTTAAAGTCTGATGGTGGTGAGTCGAATTACACCTCCTGGAGAAAACGTTATGGGATTGTTTTATTTTTGCTCTCTTTGTTGCTGTCTGCTAGTGAACAGTTCCTTTTGGTTGCTCTCAGATAGGATTTTACTTGCTCAACCATGGCAGCCTGTGACTGTAACGCCTATTTCTTTTCCTCTGCAACAAGCAGCGTTGTCTTGTAGCTCTCTGGTACTACTCTGCAGTCCCTTATTTTTTGTTCAGCAGCATTAGTTATCACACCTAGCAGCTGCGGGTTTATTTTTGACACTGGAAGGGATTTCAAAATGTCCAAGTCCTAATGCCAGAAAGCTGTAAGGCTTTTCCCTACTGGCTATATTGTTTCCGTGTTACATCCTAGAGACAGCTATGATACCGCTGTTGACAGGGGCAGGGTTTTCACAACTGGGTAGACTGCCACGAGGTTGAACCTTACACATTATGAGATCAAAGATGGGTTGAGGCTATTGCAGCTGGCATGAGCTTGAACCTTACACATTATGAGATCAAAGATGGGTTGAGGCTATTGCAGAATGTAGCTGTGTAAAATTGTAATGACAATAGCTCATATTTTTGTCTTCAGCACTAGCACTTGCTTCTCTTATGTTTACATTGTAATAGCATGTGCAGGTGTGTTATCCCAAGGAAAATACAGACAATCCTGGTTTTATTCAATGCTGCTTCCAGAAAAGGAGAATCCAGGCAGAGGCACAGGCTGATGTCAAAGACTTGTCCTGTGTCAGAGTGAGGTGATGCTCTTCCTGGAACTGGGAGGAGAACACCACCTGATCATTATCCGGGATCTCAATTATTCCTGAACCCTCTAACCCATCGTATAAAGTGCCCAAAGAAGCCCTGGCAAGAGCCAAACTGTCCTACACATTTATGCTCAACTTTCTGTTCCTTTCAGTTGGGTATTGCGTGAGAACAGGATTAATAAGATTGACCACATTTGAAAGCATACATATGATACAGACCATTGTGTGGGACTTAAGGAAAATACAGAAAGAATTTAACATTCCTGTGGGTCTTTTATAGTCCATAATGACTCTCACTTCCTAAGCCTGCGTTTTAGTATTTCCACAACTGGACAGGAAGCATTTCTGAAGCTATGAATAGGTTCTCCATCTTTCCCTGGAAATCATCTTTATTCCCATTACAACCCTGTTAGGCATTTCAGTGGAGTGGTACCTTCAGCAATGTGTTTGCTGAGTTTGTTTAGTAAATGATTAGAGCTCTGCGACCTGATCTTTCCGACATCCTTTTTCAACTATTTTTAATGTTCCTAGGAGTAAAACCATACTTCCTCTTCATTGGTTTTCTCACTTATTTGCTTTTTTGCAGTTTGCTGAAACACTTCAGTCTGGACCAAAGACTGGCTTTCTTACTTCAGTGACCTGCTTTTGCATTTAAGTGTGGCTGTGCCTGTTTTGATCAAATATAGACAGTACAAAATCTGGGAAAAAAAACTCAGCATACCTCACCACTGAACCCTGATATCTTTTTCAGGTATATACCCTCCTTCCCTTTTCTTACTTTCAGTAATCCTTTCCCTTTTCCTGAAAGGACAGGCTTGCACATCCACAGTTTCACTAACTGTCCCCAGAAGGAGAGCCAGCTGAGAAGTCTAGATGCCAACAACTAAGTTAAGGGAGATAGATCATAGCTCCTCAAGGTATGAGATACAAAAAATGTGGTTTTTAGGACAGAACCACGAGGTCAGGACCATGGAACAAAATTAGGGATGTCAGAGTATATTGATTGAATGCACCAGAATCACACCTGATGGCTGAAGATGAGTAGACCTAGATCTTGAATGAGAGACCTTCCCTCAAAATCTTTGGGACCCAGGCCAGCAGCTAGGAAGTTGCAGCCAAACTTGGCAAATGCCACACCACACAAATCAAATCTGTTGAATCAGTACTGAGCTGCTGTGGGAAAAAGAAGAGGGGAGTCCTTAACTGCATACCTTCAGCTGGGAAAAACAGATCTAATCCAGACTTGTCTAATGATATGCATCCATTTTTGTCACAGCCAAGAGTCTTTGGCTGCTTTGCATTTGAGCTGCTTTCATCACCAGTAGGAATTCATTTGGTACCTCTCATGGATTTCGCCTACACAAACAATACACTCAACATTTCAATGACTTAAACTGTTGCCTGAAATTTGGTTTAAAAATAGCAATTGGAATTAAACAAAAGTTTGAATTAGAACTCCAATGAGACAAAAAAATGGGCAATCCTTTTGGTAAGAAGTTGAATACTTTTGTTTACTAGCTCTGCTGCTCCCTTTAGCTTCAATTAGCTTTCATTCCAAAATATTTTATGCAATTCCGTGTGAATGGCAACAATCCATATTAAAAGGTCTCAGGCTTCTCCTCCTACTCACATAGAATTTCAAATGTTCAAACAGTTGCTCTTCCAATAGCAATGCCAGTGTCAGGCAAGCTTACTCTGCAGTTCCTCAGCAGATTAGCTTGGACTTGCCTACTCTTTAGATGGCCTCTTGTTCATTTGCAAAGCTCAGCAGAGTCCAGTTGTTGTTCCTTTATCCCTGGAAGACTCCCTGCTCAGGAACCCATAATAATTTAGGGACAAATTTATGCTATATCTTAGACCATTTAACATCTTTCATTTTAAAAGACCCTGAAGCATGTAGAAGTCAGGATTGTCTCAACTGACCATAGTGCTCAGACACATGGGTAGTCCTACGTCAACTGGGATAAGTCAGTTGTGCTACACCTAAAGGCAAGAGTGTGTCTGTGCAGAGCTGTGTGTACAGTTCCTTACCCTCTGCTGAAAAGCAGCTGGACTACGACATATATTTATCAGTAATATGACTTTAATTAATGTCATCAGATGCATCTGTAGCAATAAAGTTTAGGTACAGGTGGAGATTCAGTGCAAAGTGACAGTGGCCACAATGGTTTGGTTCACACCTGCCTTTTTGATAAATGTCCTGAGGAACCTTTAGGGAGCACAAACCACAGGAACTTTATTTTGTGTCCTTCAGAAGGCTCGGATCCCCCGAACCACAACATAGCTCTTCATCAGGCAGAAATACGGTACTGCTGCAGACAGAAAATTTCAGCTTATTCAGTCATGAGGGCCTCTGCCTGCTGCTGTTGCAAATGCATATGCATCAAAGTTTAACACAACAGTAAAAAAAAACCTTTTCACTTTCCCTGCTGTAGGGCCTCCTCAACAGCTATTCAGTTTTCTTCCACTTGTATATAGCCTTTCCTCATTATTTTTGCGTCAGACACGCGGCTACTCAATTTCCTTTCTTGACAATTGTGGCGATATTTTTTCAGTCTGTAACACAATTTTTTGGGGCATCAGAGGAAACTTGCATGCGGTACAGGGTCTCTGGTATCCAGGCAGGGAGGAGAAAAGACACAGAGACACCAGATTCCTGATTCTTGCTTCTCTCTGTTGGCAGCTGGAAAACAAGCTGCGGTTCAGTCTTCACTTCCAGGCAGCTCCACCACTGCCAGAATCCCTGGAGTGACAGTGGGGATTCAGGCCATGGATGTCTTAACATTTCCAATATCAAAACCAAAGGAAACACTGTGGTTTAAAAAACGAAATCCAAATTTATGAGCGCATCTTAATACATCAGAACAAGAGACAGCCGCATATTTTTATTTGTTTGGAGTTATTCTCATTTTAAATGTCATTTCCTGTTTTACTAGCTCATAAAAAATCAAGGTCGTATATTCTGCAGTAAAATCTGATACAGATGCATTAATTGCAAGGAGAACTCTATTTATGCTGCTTGAGGCTCTGGCCCTTTTAAACAAGTTTCATGTGTCAGAGACTCTTTGAGCATACCTTGATGCAAGGAGAAGAACTATATATTTGGGATTCATGGTTTAACTCTGCATGATAATGTAACTCATATTGCTTTCAGGTACCCTAATACCAGTTTATTAAAAAAATTATAACTGCCTTCTTTTTATCCCTTTTCTGCNTCAGGTACCCTAATACCAGTTTATTAAAAAAAAATATAACTGCCTTCATTTTATCCTTTTTCTGGTTGTCGCAATGCAATATTTCATGTGCATTGATTATATTCAAAAGTACCCAAGTGATGATTTCTCCTCCTTTATTATTCCTGTATTTCACACCCTGTAAGACTTAGTCTGAAATATGTTTATTAAAAGTGACAGCTGGGGACCTGAGCACAATGAAGATGTTATCTACCTTGCTGGGTTGTGGTCCTGGAAGTGTTCTGCTTCAGGCTAGGCTGCCTCTTGCAAGATTTTGTCATCTGAAAAATTATTATTACACAAAAGTGTCCCTGGAAACATTGATAACAAAATCGGTAGAAAAATTCAGAATTTAAAAAATGGCTATTTTTAAAGTAAATTTCAGTCTACAGGTTTTGAAAGGAAATCATTTTGTGTGTCCAACACAGTTTGCAAACATTTTCATACAAAATGTTCTTTTGTCTTCAGTCTAGTATTCCCTCTTTCATACCCTTTTTGTCTCTCCATATAGCCCTTCCCAATCTTAGCACACTGCTAAGCAAAGGAAAGAAAAAACGGGAGAAAAACTTAAAAGGTGCAGAAAACAGGTTTTTAAAGGAAGGGGACGATGATGAAAAACTGCACGTTTTCTCTTCTCCTGCTACAGAAAAAGCAGAAAATTGAGATGAAGAAGAGATAAAACACTCTTAAAAAGTCTTTAGCCAATAATTTGCACATTAATTGTAATTAATTAATGGCATTAGTTCCTTCCCACCACCACCGCTGCCTTCCAGGCATAATTTCATTCTGTCCTCTGCAGAGGCATGGTGGGGGGCAGAGCAGAATGAGGAGGCTACAGCCCATCTCTGCAGTACAGCCACAGGGCACAGGTCTTGGGTTAAGCAGATGAGCGTGGGGAGAAATAAGCCCCCCTGGTAAATCTCAGCACTAGAGTTAAGCTCTTCTTCCCCTTTCACAGTGGTCGGGAAGGTAGATTAGAGGTCAGTGGCACATTCATCTGAGAGGGATGTGAATCCGCTTTGTGGCACTGTGTGGTCCTTCACCTGCAGTCCTGTTTTCCCACTGGTGACAGTACCAGCAGTTTTGTGGTGAGAGGGATTTCTGGCCAAAAGTGAGCCTTGTTAGGTACAAAGAGATTCACAGGAGAGGGGAACTACTGTGTCCAGGGCCAGCCTGGAGTTACAGCAGATGAAGGGGATCATCAAGGCATTCCCACAGGGATGTACCAAGGACATGGGTTGTCATGCTGCATTAGGAAGGCGGCTGTGACAGGGGACACAGTGATTCATGCTCTAAATGCAAATGCTTCATTCATGTTTTGAATGTTGTTCTACTCTCTGAGTAGACCTGGTAACAGAAGTAGGTCTAGATCTGAAACAAGAGTACCAGCCCACAAGGAAAGGGGACTGATGCTCCTCACCCAAAGGCGAGTTGTGCTAGAAGTGGAGTATGTGTCCACTGGGCATCATAAGCGTGGTCCAGCTGTTCCTATACTCTGTGTCCAGCAGCAACCAGTTTGCAGCACTTCAGGGGAAAAGGGAAGGTACGTTAGAGCCAGCTAGTTTGGAATTACATGTCAGCACATGTTTTCAATTTCACCTTCTCTCTGTGATAGTTACTACTCCATTGCTAAGCAGTACCAATAATTTCTAAAACATATGAATACAGCTGTGCACAGATCTATGGATGGTAGGATAGACAGAAGCATGAGTACTCCTCAGCTCAAGCCTAAAAGAGAAATTATGTCTTCTCCTTGTACCCAAGAGTGAGCAGGGCTCTGGTTAGAGGAATATAGGAAGGTCTGATAAGCTTTTATGGTTTTACTGCACTTAAGAAAAGCTTTTACAGTTTTATTGCACTTGAGGGGATTTCTGTCAGGGCCCTAAGGGCAGTAATAGACCTTAATGGCCCTGACCAGGCTCACCTGGGGCCTCCACCCATAGCCATGGACTCTATTTAAGCTCAGGCCTGAGGCATTTCTTCCTACCTGAACTATGTTGAAGAAGTGCTAGTCTCCAGCTATTATTACAGCCATGCTTGATCTGGACTTCACCCCGTGAACTTCCTGACTTGACCTGGGACCTGCCTGGCCTCTGTGGATCTGCAGCTGGTGATACTCCTGGGAGAGGTGGGCTAGCAGAATAAGGAGCGAGTAGCACAGGAAAAACAGCTTATACCACCGGACCAGAGGTATCTTGGATCAGGTCTTGATCTGAAGTGGCATGTGAGAGTCCCAGACTGTAGAGCAGTTCCCACAGGTAGGGTTAGGAAAAGAAGCAACTTGATCACAGCAGCCATCTTGCCAGAGGAGAGAGCTCTGGGACACTTACAGCTGTACTTGAGGAATTAAGTGTTATATATCAACCTGTTTGGTCTCCTTGGGGTGTGGGAGCTACAGCTGGCTCTTGACTAAAACATGCAATCATTGGAACTAGAATGTTAGCTTAACTTATCCAGATCACTGGATGAGACTTGAGCCAGTGTTGTATTAGTGATGCTTTCAAACTTGATCTGCAGCTGTTGCCTCTAATAAAGTGTTGGCAAAAAACTTGTATAAGCGTACTAACAGAACAGCTTAGAAAACTTACTCTACAATTGACTTTCCTTCAGGGAAAGTATTTCAACAGCAACTGTGGCAAGTTTTCAAATAATTTATCTAGAAAAAAATGGTCAAAGGCATTAGTGGTGGTTAGGTGCCAGGCACCTCATGGGCAATGTAGCAAATGCAAACTAGGTATACAGGTCCTACTTATTTCTTAGAAACTCTTCAGTTGATAGTACTGTGGTCTAACCAGCCTGCATTCCCTTTTTGCAACTGATTCCTACTCTTTGTATAGGGAAAGGCTCTGGAGAATCAGGCCATGAAATACTCCTGATGTTTATGCAGAGTTGGCATGTCATGGTGAGGCTTGACTGTGAGCTCCAACAGCTTCAGTAAATGTTAACTCATGGCCATATGAGACTTCAGAGCATCCCACGTTTCCTCTCATGTTAGAAAAAAGAAGGGATGAAAACTTGAGTGATGGATTTGTCAGGTGTTTTCACTGTTACAGCTTCATCTTGTTCCCTTCCCACACCTATTTCTGCTCCAGCCAGTTCTGCTGAGTATTGCTGACTAACTCTTATACGGATGACTCAGAAGAACTCGCTCTGGTTCAATAATTCACTATGTAATTATAGGGTATCAAATTTGTTATTAATGTTGGTGCAATGCACAGATATTATCTTAATTCTCCATATGTTCTGTCAGAACAAATGTTATTGCTACAAATGACATTTTTGTACCAAGTCATACAAACATAGCTGTTTTCTCCTGCCACTGCTGTTCATTTTTACCTTCCAAATAACTGTTTGGAATAATACACTTTAGAGGATGAAGTGAATCCATCTGTGTTTTGCAAGTAACAGGACCGCGTGTCTGATAGAGGTCAGCTGTAGACATCATGTGAAACCATGGGAGTCAAGAAAAGCAGTTAAAACAGCAGCCACCACACTGTCTTAATGATGACAGACATCAAATCTGATGTTTAGCCAAATGCTTGTTCCAGACATTTTTGGAACAAACTGCCAATGACTGTCAGAGACATTCTCAGAAAGGCAGAATGCTCCATCCAGCCCAATGCTGGGAATGTTTGGTTACTTGCCGTAAATATGAGTAAAGGGAGTGTTAAAGGAGGGGAGTGTAATGCTGTGCTGAAATGAGCAAAAAGGTGAGGCAGAACCACTGCTTTGACACTCGTACTGGGTTGCAGGACTCTAAGTTTGGCATCAACAACATCCAGATTTTCCTCTCCTCTAGGCAGAGACCTACTTTCGCTTAGTAGGTCTATAACTGAAATCTTTTTAACCTCCTGAAGTTCTCCATTCCTCGCTTTTGCCACTGAGTTGTGTCAAGCATCTTGCTCATCACTTATAGTCCACTCATCATCCCAGTGTTGCATTTCATTTGGCTTTTGTCTTAGGGGGCTTACTGGGCCTGTAGCCAAACTTTCAGTTCTAATATCTTTGGTCTTTGCTTGTGAACAGAGGTGGACTAAATGATTTTTAGCCCACTGTTCCTTGACACAGGATGAGTAACATTCACAGCTTCAACAGAGCATTCTGTCCCACCAGCTAACTCTAAAACTTTTATCCACAGCCTGATCATCTTCACAGAGCACCCAGGAACTGGAAAATGTTTGAGGCAAAAATGAGAATTTGGGGTGTCTCAGATCTCTCAAAACGCAATGCATCAGGTTTACCCTCGGAATATTTTGTGTATAGTCTACAGACTTTTCGTATTGCCATGGTAGTTCTAGCAGTGCTGGTATTCACAGCCAGCTCCTTTTCGTGGGTACAGACACAGGAAAGACCTGTCGGTAATAATCTGATGTAGTTGATGCAATCACAGCTCTACTGATATACTATTCATTCCTTACTATGTCCTGTGAATACTTTCCTTATGATGTAGTATCACCATTCTGTGGGATGCAGGCAGACCACCCATTCAAAAATCATCTGAATTTCAGCCAAGGCAGTAAAATTGAATTACTCATGAATGCCTGTCACCAGACTTGCTTTTTGCCCACATTTTTTGGAAGAAAAGTGGATAAAGTCTCTTTGCCTTCTTCAGTGCTCTAACTTTGGGCAGCTGAATATCTTCCAGAGCAAATCAACAATGATCAATGCAAAGTGAATCAATGCAAGTCACAGACTAGTTAATCACGTGGAATTTATCAGGTACATATAGGTGTCTATTGTTAGGTGCCTCTGTGCTTGTATAGGAATTTCGAGACTGTCCTGATATGGCAAAAATGAACTGTTAGAAAAATCAATCTGAAAAGAAAAATTAATTTCTAGAAAGCTTTTTTAATAAAAGAAAAATATGTAACTGCATATATTGCATGCAAGTCACATAAAACATGTAGCAATTCACTCTCAATGCATCTCTTCTGAAATGCACTGGATGCACAATTCTATATTTCAATTTGTAGATGAATGAATTTATCATCAATAGTATGGCCTTGCTATAGCCTTTATTTCTATGACCCAGAAAAAGGGTATTTAATATTTTTTATTATAAGTCATGGTCTTTATTAGTGTATTTGCTAGGTGTGCTGTAGCTCAGAGTGGCAGGCTGTTGAATACGGGTTTTGGTCACTGACTGCAGTTTAACAAAAAAACCCTTCCAAATATGTATATTGTTAAGTTTAAGCATAAAGTTGTCCCTGTTCACCATGGCCCCTGCTGAATCAAGGTCTCCAGTTCCTACAGCTTTAGTATCCTTGGCGTACTGCAAGATTGTCACTATTCCTCAGCAGTTAAATATTACTGTTATTACTGTGCAATAGAATAGGGAATCTATTTCATGTTTTTCATCATTACAGCTTCATAGAGTGTGTTATGGCTCCTCCCTTTTAAAACATGTTGGCATTTTACATGGCAGATTCATACCTGTTTCTGAGTTATGCCCTGACAATTTGCCTGCGATTATTTCCTTTTTTTAATTCTTTGTGATTACAATTGTTATTCCAGTTTAGTTTACTCATTGCTTTAATTCCATGCTCATCATTTAGGTATTGTTCAAAGCTAATAGCATGATCACTGTTCTGTTGTAAATAGGACAAGACGTATTAAATGTCTGAAGGAGTTTATAATTGAAAAGAGATTGATGACCATAGTAATGCATTACATTCCAAAGTACTCCTTCCTGGGTTTGCTTTTTCTGCTGGCTTCCAAATGTTTGACAAACTGATTTCAATTTTAGAGCACTGGCTCTGTGGTTCAAAACTACTCACCAAATAACTTCTGCAGCTTACGTTGCCAGCTGTTAGTTGTTGATGTTGATATTTGTACCTGGGATTTACACTGCTACTTTCATGGGGATGAGAGAGATGTGTAGATGGGCCACATAACCATTCCCGTTCCCTCCTTGGATATCCAGGGGTGTGATTTCACATCATACCCCTTCTGATTTATGATCTGCTGATCAGGGCAGCCCTGTCCCCATCCGCCTCTCTGCATTGAATATGGTGGCCTGCAGTCTCACTGGCAGGAGATCACCTTGCTCATCTCAAAGGCAAGAAGTTCCTTTTCTTGTTTCTGCAACTGATCTGATTCAACCCATGGCTGCAAAATCTCTATTTGATGCGATGAAAGTAGTGGGAGGGTACAGCCAAGAAAGCAGAGACCAGCGCCTGCAGTTAGACAAGGTTAGGAATAATATTAAATTATACCACTAAGTCCCACTGATATTAATAATACTCTTTGTAGGTTTAAAGGCAATTGCTCTGATGAGTTGTTCCTAAATCCTTGAATAGGAGACTAGGAAATGGAAAAAAGAGTTAATAAGAAGCGACTAAGGTAATTCATTATTTACTTATAGTGGTTTCCAGAATGCAATCTAAAGTCCAAGCTACAAGTAGACAAAAAAGGGAAAGGTTGTGTAAAGTGTATGTCCTTCCTTTTGGGAGAGCTCATTACATGAACTGTATATTTCGTATTTCATCCTAAACAGGGAACAGAAGGCTTTCTTCATTTTGTAGAAAACTATCCTTTCCTTTGTAATTTTTGAAAGTTTTGTATCAGCAGGTGTTTTTGTTGCTGTTATAATCTAGACTTATAGCTACATTTCATGTATCTCATAAACTTGCCTCTCTTCAGATAAGTAGGTATACCCTGAGGTCATCTAAGTGTTCCTGAGAGATGAACAGTGTGACCTCGTGAGCAGATCGAAGTCAGTGTTCCCATTCATGATCATATTTCTTCATTGCCTTTCTNTTTTTTTTTTTTTTTTTTTTTGCCTGATCTAACGACAAACAGCTCAGATGAAGAATGCATTGATTTAGGAGAGTTTGGAGGAGCCCTGCATGAAGGGGTGTAGGTATTCTAAAAATATATCATGTTCCTTTCATCTGCAGAACTTTCTAAAAGAGGCATGTTGGAAAGAGGGCTGCCTCAGAGAGAGTTCCTGTGAATACAGGAAAAAGCAAAAAGCTGGCACAAGTAAAGAACTAGAAAGTGTAGCAAAGATTTAGGAGTGTCACTTGCCATATGTGCACGCCTAGTAAAGAAATGCAGCAAAGTGTTTCTGCCTTGTTAGCTATGGGGGTTTTTTAGGACAAATACCTTTATTGGCTTCTCTTCTGGTGCACTTGTGTTTTCAACCATGTAGATGTTTTTAGAAAATGATTTACGAAGCCCATTGCTCCCACTGATTACTTGTCTCCTTCCTTAGCAGAAACAAATGCAGGTAACTATGGAGCACACAGTGATTATTTCACTGGAATATCATTAGAATTTCCACTCTGGCTGCAGATGGTTTCAGGTCTTGTGGCCAAGAAAAATAGCCTAAGTTTTGCAGCAAGAGAATAGATCAAAAAGGCCTCACTTTTTTTTCAAGTTCACAGCTACTACTTAGAAAATCTGCAGCTGCTTCTCCTATGTAATTTTTTTCAGTTTATGAAAAGCATGCCATCCTCAGACTAGGAAAAAACCTAGCAAACCTATCCTGTACACTCAATGCAATTCTTTCTGAGGCTAAAGAGATGTGAAGATGAGACATGTGTTATGAATCCCAGCCAGGAATCTGTCTTCATCCTGTGCCTGAAATTCCCCGGAGAGCTTCTGGGTAATGTTAGGCTCTCGTTTGCCCTAAGAATATTTCTGAATGAGACTGATCCTCCCTGTAGTGTTCAACTAGGCAAGGCTCCAGGTCTGCCCTGGTCTCCCCCCTTCCCTCCCGATTCTTCCCATTCGTTTTTGACATGCTTTCTGTGTTTCCTGCTCCCCCCCAGCCTTTATTCTATTTTTGCATGAGTGTTTGTGGTGCCTATGTATCTTTCTTCTGCTGTAAGCCTAATTAAATCTAATTGCATTGCCTGGGTAGCCTTTTACAAAGCTTTGACTGCAACATCCCTTTTGGTTTAGCTCAAATGTTAACTAAATGCGCACACGTCTCTCTGAACGCATGTCAAATGAGACAGAGCCTAAGCTATATACAGTAAGTGCAGTTCCAGCACGTTCAGTTTCATAGGGGATAATGAGAAATAAAATGGAACACCATAGTTGCTCCCTGTTCAACCTCTCCTTTGCTTGGAATTGTAAATGTAAGCAAATATTTTGCAATTTTGGTATTTTTGTGTTTTTTGTTTTTGTTTTTTTTTTTATATTCAGGGACTTATGTAGGTTCCTGAAGGAAGAAAGAAAGAGGCGGGGAGGTGAGGGTTAAGGGACTGCAAGTGCTGGAGCGAGGTGAGAGCTCAGTTAATGTTACAGGACACGGAGCAAGCTCCAGGAGAGCTGCATCCCCCAGTGCATCATTTTACTCTCCAAAAGGGGAAAAGCTCACACTTGTCAAGTGAGGAGTGTTCACCATCCATTTGAGGCTTGGATGAAGCCCTGTTGGACTTATGAACTTACTAATATCTCAGTAGTTATGTTAATCTTTGAATTAAGTTTATTTTTATGCTAAGGTGTAGTGACTAGCTTAAATGGGTATGATGTTCTTGCTTGATGTTTTGTGAGGACAAGATAGAAAGTTTGCGCTAGATATTCTGGCTATGATAATGTCAACCTTCATGATCCGGCTGACAAGAGCAAGGGGTGGAGCGTGTAATCAATTTATATTCAGACTGCTACAGTGCCCACCCCTAGGGACTGGTTCCTGGGGCAAGGGGTGGAATTTTAATAACTGTAAATTGAGATTGGTATAATGTGAACCCAAATAAACTGGTCTGCAGGGGGAAGGGGAGGAGGAGTTTGAGACAGGTAGTAAATTCATGCTGTGGTGATGTTAATCGCAGTAACTTGTTTCCCAGAGGTGAGGGGAGGGCAGGCGCGTGTGTGTTTTGCTGCCACACTGTGACCAGCCCTTACAATCTGATCCCCAGGAACAAAGGGTGGAGTTTATAAAGAAAATATATTAAGACTGTGATGATGTTGACAGTGGAGTTTATCATAAGAACAGGGATGCCCCTGAGGGGGTTGGTGGTCCACACCAGGGCAGGGATGCCCCCAAGGGGACTGTGGATGGCCTGTGCTGGAGCAGAGGAAGAGAAGAAGTCAAGTGTAGCAGGAAAAAAGTGTTAGGTATACAACCCCAACCTCCAGAGCTGCCCAACTCCTCACCAGAGGAATTGGGATGGACAGAGTGACCCACTGCAAAAACTGGGTAAGCTGGGACAAGGATGGAAGAGAGAGAACTGTTTGGTTTAAACTGAGCCTAGGGCAGGGGGAAGAAAAGGTCTTAAGTGTTTGCACTCCTGTTTTCCCTCAAATAAATTACCTGATTTCATGATCAGAAGTTGTTGTTAAATGGCAAGAAATTGAATGAAATACAGATTCCCTGAGTCGAGACTTTTGCCTGTGACCTTGCTGAAGGACCAGGTCCGATGGAAGAACAAAGAGTCACAAGACAAGCTTTGGGTAGGAGGCCCTGGCTATCCAGGGGACATGGGTCCAAACTAAAGAACACATGAGAGAGCGAGGAAGTTGAGGCAAGGGTGTTCACTAGGCTTATTACTTTGCCTAGACGGTGTATTTCTTATATTCCTTGGCTAAAGAGTGAAGAAAAGCAGTCTTGTGAGATTCATGTGATGTTTCTGTGTATGTGCCTTTGTGACTGTGTGTGTATGTTTGTTTACACCTATAACACATCCAAGGAGTTAATTGTAAACCAAACAAATTGCATCTCAATCGTGTTTGGGGTTGGAGTCTGTTTACGTCAATACAGAGCAAGGACTTGGGAGGCGATGGCAGTGCAATGGTTCCCTAACTGATGTCACAATTTTAACGGTGTGATACCTCAAAAAAAGATAGGTGTCTTCAGTCTGGGTCTGAACTGTTTTAACTTCCAATCAATGTGTCTTATAGTACTATTTTTCTATTAGCTTAATTACTCATCTGATATCACACATCTTTTCTGTATAGAGCTTGTTAAGAGATCATGATCGTATCTCCTCAGACTTTATCTTGTCTGATGGAATGCAGGCAGGCTTTCCAGTCCTCAAGTCATCTATCTCATCCTTATATCTCCTTTCTTTACTTTTTTGAAACATGGACACCAGCAAATACTCTGCTGCCTTGCAACTGGGAAAGGGAAAAGTGACGAGAGAATGATTTTTTTTGAACTTTTTCATTTTTGCCATTGAATTTGTCTTTTCCTTTCACACAGGAGTCTGGGGATTTGGATAATACTGGACCTAGGCTAGAAACATCCATGGTTCTTAAATTTACTTGTGTCTCTATGCGATACAATGCAGATATGTTTCTCTAAGAACATTTTTAAAAGTTGGTAGGTCCTTCCTCCAAGAGCTAGATGTCTGCGTCTGTTTAGTGTCTTAAAAGATCCTGGTCCTTCACAGAACTTTAGTTGAATGTTTTTGGGAAGGGTTAATCAAATCAGCTGATTTTGGCATTAAACCTCAGTGCTTTGAATCATCCTTTACCCCCCACCCCCTTGGAAATGTAGCCTCTGTCATTCAGTAGCTACATAGGCAGCATAAGCATTACTCTGAGTATGAAAGGAGCTTAAGCTAAATGCCTGAAGAAGCTAGTGTGAGTTTTCCCTTCTGGATACATCTGCATGGCGTGGTGCAGTGCTGTATAAAGATATTCTTTCCATGCAGAATCCCACTGAAGTCAGTGGTTCTGTATTTACAGACTGTGTGAAGCATCAGGTCCTCAGCTTCGGTTGTTAAAATACACAGATACTTCACTGTAGCCTAGGCTGAAGCAAGATTGATGGTTTTGATATGTGCATAATGATGCAGCTAGACTTCATTCTTCTACATTTACACATTTCTCTGTTTGTCAGTATGACCTGCAACAGAAATACCCTGAAGTGACTGCAGAGCATGAAAGCATTATAGAAATATGTCAAAGAATACTTTTCTATCATAAAGCTTTAACACATGATGTGGTGTGTATTTGGAGAAAAAAGGTATTGTGATTTAAGACCTATCCCATTTAAGTTAACTTGCTGGGGCAAAGAAGAAAGGAATTGAGAATGCAGAATTAAAATTTGCTTTTCTGGAGCTCTTCTGAGCTGGAATATGCATCAGTAATAGGATACCTGGAGCACAGAATTGCTATGATCTTCCTTGTTGAAGGAGAGGAGCTTCATCTAAAATATCTCTCATGAATGTCACAAAAGTCGCATTTACTATTCTGGTATATTGTCATGAATGTGTCTTAGATGCAAAAATTATATTTGATCTCTCTACTTTCTTTGCAGATTCACTGTAGTGGGAGTAGGATCAGGCTTTCGTTAGATATTTTGTTCTGCACTCTGTCTATCTGTCTGCACCTCCCTCTCTCGCGCTCTCTTTAATCTTTCTGAGCAATTTTCTCTCTTCCTGCAGGGGTGATTGAAATGATCCTTTGAAGCAACCAGCTTTGACATTTGGAAAAAAAAAAAAATCAAAAATGAAAGAACGCTCTAATTAAGCAAAACTTCAGTTAAAGCTCAAGTGAAAATATAAGATTCTGATCAGTTCTTTCATGTATGCTTGAAAACTGCACCGCGTTAGCAGAGGGGCTCATTAGAGGGTGCTTACAGAAAGTCCAGATTATTGAGCAGAGACACCAATGAGTGATAGCCAACATTGTATGTAGGAAAATTAAATATTCACCACCCTTCACATAACACATGTTGTGACCTATTGCCAAGCAGTTTAGGAAAAGGGAAAACTTTTGCTCACACTGGGGCTATTAAACACTGTTCCAGAAGTGCAAAGGGGCTCAAAGGGTGCGTATATTCTCCACTGTTGGTTTCGGTGAGAACTGAGCCCGCTGGGTCCAGGCACTGGCACATGTGTGTGCTTAATCATACCTGTGTGGTTTATCAAATATATGGCAAGATCAAGAGAAAGATCTTTCCAAGGCCATAGTCTTTTGTTCTTCCACAGTGTTATCCCCATCATAGGTGTGCAGTAGGTTGAGGAAGTTCTGAAAGTACAAGCCTCACCTTGTATCCCCATGTCTTATGGCCACCTGATATAAAAAGCTGAATTTGGGTGTTGTGAGAGCTGAAGCCTATGCGAAAATGCCCATGGCTCATTGTTTCAGCTGTAATGCCATTGTTGATAAGACAGCAATTACTTTTGTTGTGAAAATGACACACACGATACAGATGAGGAGATGTTCTGAGTTTACCCCCAGAGAGGCTGTCTGCGAGGCAGGGCTGGGGAGGGTGTCGGGGGCCGTTGGGTTCAGCCCCGCAGTGCCTCAGCCAGCCAGTTCACAGAATCCGCTTCACAACAGTAGTGAGATACAGCTTAAAAATGAATAATTGTGGCATGCCCACACACCGCCCCTTGAAAAGCTGTTTAAGTGGAATGATATAAATCGTTCACATTGTTTTACTCGCTTTCCTTTTCTTTTTTTGCTGAGCGAGAAATAATTCTCTGCAGTGAGGTTGTGCGCTGCTGAGGTTTGGTTTTTTTTTCCAAAGCTTTCTCAACTCAGCTAGTGTTGTTGGGCAAAAATGCTAGAGGAGCATGATGGGTGGAACTCACAAAAGCCCCTGGTTTCAGCCTTTCTGTTTTGGGTGTGCCTGATTCCTGGCATGGATGGTTTTCATTTACTCATGGGGATCTTTTTGCTCCAGGCCTGTGGACAGTTATGTGCATCCTTAGAAGTACTACCATAAGCCCTCCTGTTGGAAAGCTGCACACCCACAGGAGGCAAAACGGGCACAGAGGCAGGAGGAAGGTCACAGCACTTTGGCAGGACTGGGAGTTTATTGCTTGCACTAATAACGTGCTAATGCGGGAGAAATAAATTTTGAGAACGGATTGCACGTGGGGGTGGTTCCATGGTGTGAAGCCTTTTCCCCGCAAGAATCCCCAGCCTTTATCTTGCAATGGCTGTTTGTCACCAAACACTGTCCTAGAGGACTGGGCACCTCTAGCTTGGCTGCTTCAGGTGGTTCTCTCCAGACTTTGCTGACCGTGCCTGGCTTACAGCATGGATATAATGCTCTCTTCCCATGAATTGCAGAAGGAGACCGCTCAGTTAGCTTAGAAAGACACCCAAGTGTTGGGGGGGGCAGTCCAAGCATGCATGCTGACAGGTTCTTGTGCCTTGTTGTTCTTTCAAGGGCACCTTGCAGAAGTCTCACTGCAGGGGCTGAGCAAGAACCTCTTCCCTTAGGGAGCAAGAACTGTTTGCAAACAGGGTTTACTGATGGACGGGGATGCTTTTCTGGGGACAGCAGACCGGAGAATCCCTGACAACTCTGGTCAGTCTCAGTTTCAACATGAGACAACACGGCGTGTGTATGTGGAACAGCTTTTACCCACTTCGCAGTTAACATGGTCGTTCTCCAGAGGTCTTTATAGTGTAGTTAAGAGTTGGGAAAAATGTGGCTGCCTGGGTAGGAATTATTTCCTCATGCACAAGTACAGCATAGGTTAAAAAAGAGTGCTTTTCGGGGAAAAAAATGAGCTCTGAAGTACTAAAATCTTGAACTGTTGGCAGAACAAGGAAGAGCCTGTTCTTTACTGCTTCAGCCATTAGGCTTTTGTTGACAATTATTTTGGCATGTGTAACACACACACACACAATGACTGACCATACATTTACGCAACCTCCTGAAAAAAATGAGGATTGTGCTGGTGTTTGATTCTGCAGCCTTCCCTGATGCCCAATGTAACAGAAAATAAGATCTAATAGAGTGAGTTTTGTGTTTCTGTACTTTTAAATACAGAACACTTACTGGCAGCAGATACCATTTTAAAGTTGACTCCTTTGATAGCTTCAATCAGATCTGACAAGGAGTCTGTTCCCAACAGATATTTGTTGGGGCTTCTTGGCTAAAGCATCTTCCCAATCTTTTGACAAATTCAGTGTCTCAACACTGTGAATCTCACACCCACCACCCCCAAAATACTGTCAGAGCGAGTGGCTTTCTTTAGAAATGTCCTCTTTCCAAGTTTTGTGTGCTGAAAGTTCCTCTTCAGATTTACGAAGTCTAGCTTGTGGGAGGATCTGATGACGTCTTCTCTTCTTATCTTCATCTGCAGCGTATCAGTTGTTCCTGCCCTGCAGACTTGATGGCTGATCCCTCGGGGCATGCACCCCTCCAGCCCGCCTGTGGGTACTAATGAGGCTGAAAAGCGAGGTTCTCGGTGCCGGTCCTGTGAGCAGGACCTTGCGCCGGGGCGCCTGCGTCACTACCACAAGCAAAGCCCAGGAAGTCAAGTCGTGTCACCAGATCGCCTAGCACAGTTCAGAGAGTAACAAATATTAATTGCCATCTGCTGACTAACAGTGATGGCTATCCGTGACAGACAGTATCAATTTGGCTTGTTCTCACTTTGTAGATTATCTTCCTGTAAGAAGAGAGTAGTGGGGTGAAAAGGCCTCTGGAAGGAGAAAGGATGCTCCCTCCCCTGGGGAGCAATTGAATCTGCCCAAGGGAGAGACATCCGGATTACAGGGTGGATCAGAGGAAGCAGCAGCAAGGCTTTAGCAAGGCGGCAATTTGTAGCACAGCGAGGAAGCGCCGAGAGAAGCAGCGAGCACACTTTGAGCTCTGTGCTGATATAAGAGAAGACTTCTTAGAGAGCTGCGGGGATTCTGCAGATAGTTGCAACCCACCAAAAAACTCCAAAATATAGATTGAGAGCAATGGCCTGCCTTTCTAGGATACAATGGAAAGGGGGAGATTTGTTTCTAAGTCTTTTAAACTACTCCTCTGTCTTACCCAGTCACTTGGCATCTTCTGATTTTAGAAGGTTAGTCAGGTTTTTGTTCTAACAAAGACTGGCTTTTTCTCAATTTGAACGCCTTCTAGGTTGTCTTTGAGGAGCTCCCTGTGAAAGAAAAGATCTTGACAGATTTGTATCGAAGCTCGGGCTAGTCTGGGATCCCATCTCACAGTCTGGTGGCTTTCATAAAAAGAGTTGGCAATCTGACCTGATTTGAATTGAATCATCGCAGTAGTAAATGACACTTTGTTCTCATGTTACCAGACTTAACAGAAAATCCTGAGACTGAATCATCAGATCACCATGAAGATAAGGTGCTTTTCCATCCTCTGTGCCTGGTCTCTGTAGATCTGCGCTGAGGTGCATGGTTGGGCTGCCTCTGCCCGGGTGGAGGGACTTCACCTTTGCAGAGCAGTGGACACTTGAGTTCTCTCATTCATCAGGGTATTGTACATCTCTAACACTGAAAAATTGCTTCCTCAAAATGTAGCTTCAATTTTTGCAATGATTTGTGATAGGTTAGGCTTTCCTCTGTCCTGGGGAGTAGAGGGCACTTGCGGGGGCCTGGACTAGAGGTGAGATGAAGTGTGTGACAGAAAGAATAACACTGCCTTGTGTGGCTTTTTTTTTTCCCTGCCCCTCTCTATTCATCTGTCTTGCACTGTGTGACTGTACAACGCACGTTGATGGTCTCGCTCTGGGTTGAGGCTGCTGGAAGATGCTCTGAAGAGAAAAAAGGAGCATTTCTTTTCTCTGACTCTGGTGGATCAGGTGTGCTTCTGCTGTGCTGCCCCAGGTAGGCCAGGCGGATGCATTAGCCACATGGCTAATGCACAAGCTCAGACACTTGCCAGCAAATCAAACCCTGTGAGGCAGGAGCGCACGTTAAGCCTCTCCAAAGGCTGGTGCAGTAGCTCTGTTCTCCCTTCCCTTCTACACAGCTCTGCATGGACTGAACCTGCCCTGAGCAAGGCAGAAGCACCTCCTCCTCTGCTTCTTTAGGAGTCAGCAGAGCTACAAGATTTGCCTCTAGTGCTCCAGACCCTCCATCCCCCTCTCTGGGTTTAGACTTATCACCAGCCTTAAGCTTTGGCAAAGGCAGAGGAAAATTTCTTGGGGAGAAGAAGGAAGCTCTGTTCTGCCCAGTATTCACAAACATGCTGGTGTATATTAAGTCCATACTGTCCATGTGAAAAAGCACAGTAAAAGGAAAATAGGTACCTCCCACAGGGGGGGGAAAAAAAGTATCATCATCAGTGTGCAGCTGAACTTGAAAAATGTTATACAATATCACTCTGAAACTCTTCAGTGGGTTTGTAGCTGGTCTAACCAGTCTTTTACATCATGGAATCTTCCCCTACATATTATTCATTAAACAAAGGTATTTATTAGAGCAGAAACTGCAGCACGTGGCATAGATAACATCTCTAGTGCAGGGGGGGGAAGCTCTAACCATTCTTTAGAACACACCTTGCTCTTGTGTGAATAGCAGGTGGCAGGGACAACATATTCCTGAGGAGTACACAGAGGATTTCCACTGTCGGAACAGTTAGGGGCCAGAAAATGCCCTACCACTGCTTCCACCCACCTTGTTCATCTATGACTGTTGCTCTTAATATGCTCTTCTACACTGTTTTTCTGCATATTCTATGCAGCAGACTTCCAGCTGCTCCCAAGGGGCAGCCTTTTAAATCGGTGCCTTTCACTTTTTCTTTTTTTTTTTTGTTTTCTTCTGAGAGTCTCTGATTTTAAGGGGTCCACCGAGAGGTACAAACAAAAAAGCCATCCTGCTGGCAAGCGGGCTTACATTTGGCACGTAGGAGGCTGTAGAGTCACTTGGAAGGCTTTACAATTGCACAGTTAAAAGGAGATTGAAACCCCAGTTTAGATGAAAGCAGAAGGAATTATTATACTTGTACCCATGTATATTTTGGCTGCTTGATAATGGCCATAATGGAGCAAAGGCCTTCTCCAAAGGAACTGAATTACATAGGCAGTGTTTACCATTCCGGTGGCACACAATTCTTTCTTCCAATTATTTGCGTAGGTTGTTCGTCTTTCTGTATTGATAAATATTTTTATCTTTTAAATTTCCTTGAACTGTCTCCCTTCAAGGTATCAACAAGAAGAGCTCCTTAATGACTGTACATTGCTCCATGATCAAGGATATTTCTCTTCCACAGAACTGTTCTTTGGCAATGTTGTGATGTTTTGAGCACAGAGCTGAGTTGCTCGTGACAGCAAAGCTGTCCTTTAAGCAGGAACACTACATACCCATGGGTGTACCCGTCCACATGGATATGCCACTTGAACTTTTGAAAATGTAAAACTTGCAGACTTTGGATCTTGACTGAGTGGTAAACTACCTACTGACATTCTGTTCTGTACAACTCCCAAAGTCTTCAGCTATTCCCTAAAAGAGATAATGCTCAGAAACAGCTGGAATTTTCTCAGTCTACCTTTATCGCTCCTATCCCCAAAGTGAGCTGGCTAAAGCTGTCTGTAAAGATGTCTCACTGCCTTATGCTTACTGGCTACCAGTAGAGGCCAGTAGCTTAAACCCAACAAACTACTAACCCACTGTGGTGGGTTGACCTTGGCTGGATGCCAGGTGCCCACCAAAGTGCTCCATCACTCCCCTCCTCAGCAGGACAGGGTGGGGAAAATATAACGAAAGGCTCCTGGTTTGAGATAAGGACAGGGACATCACTCAGCAGTTACCGTCATGGGCAAAGCAGACTTGACTTGGGGAAATTAGTTTAATTTATTACCAGTTAAATCAGAGTAGGATAATGGGAAATAAACCCAAATCTTAAAAACACCTTCCCCCCACCCCTTGCTTCTTCCCAGGTTTAACTTTATTCCTAATTTTCTCTGTTCCCCAGCCCCCAGTGGTGCAGGGGGATGGGGAACGAGGGTTGTGGTCAGTTCATCACGTGCTGTCTCTGCCACTTCTTCCTCCTCAGGAGGAGGACTCCTCACACTCTTCCCCTGTTCCAGTGTGGGGTCCCTCCCATGGGAGACAGTCCTCCATGAACTTCTCCAACATAAGTCCTCCCCACAGGCTGCAGTTCTTCACAAACTGCTCCAGCGTAGGTCCCTTCCACAGGGTGCAGCCCTTCAGGAACAGACTGCTCCAGCTTGGATCCCCCATGGGGTCACAAGTCCTGCCAGCAAACCTGCTCCAGTGGGGGCTCCTCTCTCCACAGGTCCTACTGGGAGCTTGCTCCAGTGCAGGCTTCCAATGGGGTGACAGCCTCCTTTGGGCATCCACCACAGGTTTCAGGCAGATATTTTTTCCACCGTTAACCTCCATGGGCTGCAGGGGGACAGCCTGCCTCACCACGGTCTTCACCATGGGCTGCAGGGGAATCTCTGCTCCGGTGCCTGGAGCACNCTTTGGCCAGCGGTGGGTCCATCTTGGAGCTGGCTGGCATTGGCTCTGTCGGACATGGGGGAAACTTCTAGCAGCTTCTCACAGAAGCCACCCTTGTAGCTCCCTTCCCCCCCCCACCCCTGGTACTAAAACCTTGCCACACAAGCCCGATATACCCACAAATGTGTAAGATTTGAGTTAATTTGTTCTTGCTGTTGGAGGAAGGTCAGCTACGGGTGCTGCTGCAAACAAGCGTTAGTCAAAGAATAAATTAGGTGGAGCAGATCTAAACAGTCCTGGACAGCCAGTCATTATGAAAGCAATGTATCTGGATACATTAAGAGACATCAAACTTTTTTTTTATTATTTGGAAACAGCAGTGGCCGTGCAAAGACAAATAGGATATGCTGTTGGAGTCTTACAGAAATTTCAGATCTTTTTTATGGTAATGTTTTTGAAAGAACTGTTACAACAGTGGGTATAAGGGAGTAAATACGTACGAATTATCATTTTATTACTTTTAGTCTAGCATTGAATTCATAATGTTATTTATTAAAGTCATTTTGGTATATAGATTTTAAAGAAGATATTATTATTCCCTACAGCATTACCAGTGTGCTGCTATTAATATTTAAAATCTGTTACATAGGACTACTGTGAGTTTGATCTTCAGGGTATTAAAAACTACTTAAAAAAGAAAACAGACTCTCTTAAGGAAGAGCCTGAGCAGTGTAATAAACAAATTGTTTAAAAAACATATCAGAAAATATAAAGTGAAAAATATTAAAATGAAAATATTTTTGTAAGAACTTGAAATTACTGTAAATGATACATGTGGGTTCTTTAGCCAAACATTTTTCCTTAAAGTCTCTGTACCATTTCACACTTGCTTCTGAGTGTCTCATTATTCTGGGAATTTTAATCATGATAATTATGTACCATGTCTTCTTTGACAAAGATCCTTAGCACTTAACAAACTTTTAATGATATTATGAGGTGTGAGAATCACTTTTGCAATCAGGAAAATACAGCCAGCATTGGCATGGAGTGTGGCAACTGCTTAGTAGCAAGGCAAATGTGCTACATGGCGTCACAGTCACGGAATCATAGAATGGTTTGGGTTGGAAGGGACCTTAAAGATCATCCGGTTCCAACCTCCCTGCCGTGGGCAGGGACACCTTCCACTAGACCACATTGCTCAAAGCCCCATCCAGCCTGGCCTTGAACGTCTCCAGGGTTGGGGCATCCACAACTTCCATGGGCAGCCTGTTCCAGCGTCTCACGACCCTCAGAGGGAAAAATTTCTTCCTAGTATCTAATCTAAATCTACCCTCCTCCAGTTTGAAGCCATTACCCCTTGTCCTATCACTACATGCTTTTGTAAAAAGTCCCTCTCTGGCTTTCATGTAGGCCCCCTTCAGATACTGGAAAGCTGCTGTAAGGTCTCCCCAGAGCCTTCTCTTCTCCAGGCTGAACAACCCCAACTCTCTCAGCCTGGCTTCATAGGAGGGGTGCTCCAGCCCTCTAATCATCTTCGTGGCCCTCCTCTGGACCTGCTTCAACAGGTCCATGTTCTTCTTATGTTGGGGGCTTCAGAGCTGGGTGCAGTTCTCCAGGTGGGGTCTCATGAGAGCAGAGAAGAGGGGCAGAATCACAGAATAGTTGAATTGGATCCAGTGGTGAAATAAACTGTGGTCCCAATTTATTCATCACCTAAAATCTTAGAAAGGGTGGACAGAGAAGTCCTATAACCTAGTTGCCTGGACCAGAGCAGGTTACTGATTCAGAAGGGCAAGAACATGACAGCAAGAAACCACCTGCATCATTCCTTGCAGCACCTACAGCCGTGCAGTGCAGCAGCAGTTTTCACTTCCTGCAACACTTTTAGAGATTCAAAATATTATATTGTTGTTGTTGTTAGAGCTTTTCTGCTTTGAGGAAGTGATCAGATACTCTGCATGGCCGGGAGAGTCCCAGTACCCACCGACCAGCGAGAGGCAGGGGCAGTCTAGACCTATGTGGAGCACGAGGGAAGTTTGAGAAACGGAGGGATGGCGGTGGTGCCTGCAGCCCTGTTACATGGTAAGGGAGAGTGAGCCTCTCCACAGCCCTCACCAATAGGAGCAGGAATAGGATGGGAGGGCAGCAACAGCTTCTTTGATAGATTCCTTTTGCGGGCGAACCTCATGTACTCAGTATGGAGGTACTCCCGTTACTGTACGGTTCCCTGATGTCCCACAGGAAGGTCACTGGGAAAGAGCCTGTTTCTTTGCCTGGTTCATAGCGAACAGTTCACACCAAATTGAATAGTTCCAAAGACGAGACAGAGACAGGTCCTCCCTCAAGCAGCCAAAGACACAGATGTAGTTTTGCTCCTACAAAAGCTGTGGGAGACCCGCCTGCAAATTCAACAGTTGAATCAAAGCAGGAACTTGGGTCTCTGGCATCCTGGCACAACTGCTTTCAGTCCTCGGGTGCATCGTGTATTCTCAGAGCAGCCTCACTGATTTGGATCAAAAGTTTCAGTGTGGATTTGAGACTCTTTTCCTAATGAAAGCTTAATTTGAAAATTACCCAATCCTGATTAGTTTACAAAATAAGATAAAAACAGGAGGAAGGATAGTCTCTTTTTCCCCTCTGTGGTTCATAGCCATCTCATATCTGGGGTGGTGGGTTTGGGACTGTGGGCTCCTGTTAGACTTCACCCAAGTGCGTGTTTAAGCAATGATAAGTGCAAAAAGAGCAGAGATCCCAGCCGGCATCTCTGCAGAGTACTGCAGTACTGCTACCAGTAATTGAGCTCAGGGCTGACATTGCACTGAATTGCATCATCAAGGATGCTGGTTTTTGAGATGTCAGCTGAACTGCAGTTCCTTTTCCTTCGCTACTGACTGTCAAGTTGAAACCTCTGGTTTATTTCGTACATCCTCCAATGTTGACCAAAACAACTCCAAAATTAAAAAAAAAAAATCATTCTAATGTTCAAACCTGTTTGTTTATGCTGAATCCTTGGTGGCAGCCATCTACTGCTGTACTTAAATTTAACTTACCAGAACACTTGGAGATATCTTGAGGTTGAAAAGTTCCTGGACCACTGAGAAGCAATATGAGTCAGGATATAGGATGTCTAAGACACATATCAGTGGTATATCACTGATTTGCTACATGGCCTTCAGCAACTCATACCTGCTTTTACATCCATTTTGGTCAAAGTATACTTACACGTATTTTGGCATTTTACCTATTGCAGCTATTTTGCAAAATAGCTATCAGTGTCTCAACTGGATGCTTTGAGAGAGCTAATTAATGTTAGTGAAGCATTTGGTATTATTGGATAAAAGACACTATAGAAAAACAAATTATTACCCCTTATGTTGTAAACCAGATTCCACTCCATTCCTTGCTTTATCTAAGGCTTATGGCAAAAACCAACAAGCTCATAAAAAAAAAAAAGTAAGATACAGTTGCCTGAGGGCATCCTTAATCAGAGAAGATCTTTTCTTTTCAGACAAAAAAGACATCTACAGCGAACAATTTCACTAGCCAAGAAACAATAAAGAAAAGGCTTCCCATGCTAAGTTAAGTAGATGGTAATTACTTTGCGGGGAGAGAAGGGGTGTGGGAAGAAGGCTGAGACAAGCATCCAAGCCCAAGTCCTATGGCTCCATTAAGAATCAGAAGTCAGAGGTCTTTATCACAGCTGTCCCATAGCTGAGAAAGTTATTTTAACATCTGCTTGCACCTTGGTTACCTAGGTAGGTTTCCTTTTCCACTGTCTGCAACTGTCCCTTTGTACTACAAGCCTTATTTAAAATGTTGTGATTATGGTTCATCTTCACTTCCCCTGGGCTTCCCATCCTCAGCTCCTCTGACAACAACCTCTTGTGTAATTTGAGGAGACGCAACAGCAGGGACATGTAAAACAAGTGTGCACACAAAACCCATAACTGCATGCAATAAAGTAAATCCGGCCTCGTATTAATTTTAACCAGCTGGTGAAAACTGAGCATTCTCTGTGCTCTTATTTCATTGTTTAGAAAAATGACTGGTTGGCGAGGTATTGTTCTTGCAGATGGAGGGAAATTTCTGCCTCCAGTAATATCTGTGGAATGAAGTTGCCTGGAGTGGGCATGCTACGGCTTAACTGAGGACACTCTCTGGCAGTCATACTCTTCGACAGTGTGAGCTGGTAGTTTTCCACAGCCTTTAACCAGTATCAGGACATCAACCTTTTTTCCATTAACTCATCCTTTCTGCAGCTCTGTGGTTTCCTGTGCTTGTTCTAAGTGCGAATTTCCTTCCATCCACGACTTTGTTGTGCAGCTTTTACTTCAGGAGGCAAGAGGTTTGCCCCTGTTTTGATAATTGTGAACTGCTGAGGGCACCAAAAAAAAATAACCACTAACATCTAACGCCCTACATTTCCCAAAGCCCTACATATTCTTCCTGCTGCCATAGCTGAGACATCTAAAAAACGTGCCACCTCAGCATACTAGGCACGAGGAAATGTTTGCTTAAAATTAACTTTATCAATCTTTTGTCTCTTTGGCAGCCTGAGAATATGAGCACCAGCATCTCCAACAACACATGGATGACGGTGTTTCTCACGGAGCTGTCTCGGAGCTTGGCAGCACGGCTTATACAGAGGCTCTCGCTGCTCGCCGCAGCCTTTACTGCTGCCACTGGGGCTGCCCCAGTGATTAACATCGCTGGCAGTGGTGGCCCTGCTCCTTGCAAATATTCCAGTTGATTTTTGCCATCTAATCAAGTCTCCTCGGTGACATCACCCACAGGAGGGAAAAGGAGCTCATAAACGTGGTGATCTAACTTAAAAGCTGCTGCTGTCTCTATGCGCGCCTCAGGCTATTTGTGTGTGATGCTGCTGCTCCCTTTGGTCACCGAGTGCAGGAAAAAGGAAGCGAGGTGGAAGTTAGACGATGTCGTGCCAGTAGGAGAGCCCCCGAGACCTGACCTCTCCTGCGAGGCATGTTTACCTTGCTGCTTGGCACAGACCCTCTGCTAGGCAAGCTGCCTCAGGTAGAGAAACCTCCTACTCCGTACAAACTTCAGCCTCCCTCGACAGCCGACCAAGAGCGTATTTGCGTGTGCAAGGCAGCAGTTTGGGATTTTGCAGGGTGAGCGTGCCCTGCCAGCTCTCGCGCGTGGCCCGCTAGCAAAGCCGTCTTTGCGAGGAGGTGAAGAGCGGTGAGGGGATCATCCTGCATCACCACCCCAGCCGGCTGGCTCCACGCACCTCCTGTTTTGCTGGAAGCACGTTTTCGGACAGGGATCTAAAACTGGCTCTGGGAAGGGAGGAACTGAAACACGGAGAATGGGGCTGAGCCGCCTGTTGATTCGGCTTCTGCTGCCTTCCTGGGCATGCTTTGATTGACCATTTCTAGTTTTGTACAGGTACTGAAGAGGGCTTACTTTCTCTCTGACTGCGTGGTTTAAGACAGGGAAAAAATTAACAATCCGTTCCTATGTACAGACAACTCTACACCAGACTGGTTTGCTGCTCTGGGCACCCGGGCTGACTACGGTTATAACACTCCTAGTCTGCCTCTTGAGGCACTTATATCTGTATTGAACTGATGGGGGACAATGAAACCAGCTGATGCTTTCTCTGAACTGTTGCTGTCTCCATAGAATCATAGAATGGTTAGAGTTGGAAGGGACCTTAAAGATCATCTAGTCCAACCCCCCTGCCATGGGCAGGGACACCTTTCACTAGACCAGGTTGCTCAAAGCCCATTTACCACTGTAGCTATGCTGTACTAAACTCTGCCCATCATCTCTTGTACTTAGAATAGTAAAAAGTGTAAGTATACAGATTAGACCTTAGTAGGAAGATGTTGGTAGTGATGTGGGCTTTTTTTTTTCTGAAGCAACTGGATGCATTTGGCTGTTAGCAAAGGATTTGAGCGTATTCTGACTGATGTTACTCCATCTGGCACTGAGATTAATTTGAATCCTTTGTTATTTTTTCCTGTTGTGAAAACCAAGCATAACTGAATATTTCTCACACCAAGATACCATATCGGGGTGATATTTCACCTACCCAGAGTAATCACAAATTAATACTGCAAAAGGAAGCTCTGACCCCATAAGAGGTTCCTAACAGAAGGGGGTTTGTGCCCACGCTAGTTTTGATGGAAGTCAGCTGGGCTGTGCAGGGCTGCAGAGAGGCTGCTCATTCAGCTGTGGGTATGATCCTGGTATTCATCTTTAAAATCAATTGTAAGTGCCAATTCTCTCATTTTTATGCTTGCTAGGGAGGATGTAGTTTTTAAAGCAAAGCTTTCGGAAAACTTCCAGAGAGAATGTAACCTGTACATTTTTTGCTTTGTTAAATAAACAAATGAATGTATTTGAGGCTTCTGATGACAAATACAGATACCAGTTCCTACCAAAAAAGCACCATTTAATAGTGATTCTGTAACACTTATGGATCAAAGACCCAGCTCAGGTTCCTTTGCATATTAATTAATTGTGTTTTAATTATTTGGTTTAGATTTTCTAAAATAGAGACAACTTAAAAGAAAACAGACAGTGATGAAAATTTCTCTTCCAAAGGCTTTAGTTTGTCCTAGAGACCTACTGTTTGAAAAAATGCCAGATCTGGAGAAGAAACTGCTCCCTCATCCTCAGATTAACTCTTCTTTGCATTCAGGGACAAGGGCAATCGGGGACATTCCTTTCATTCCTCCACCAAACATTTAGAAGGACAAAGTTGTCTTCCCCAGATTTCTGGGTCAGTTAAGCTGATGAGAAATCAGGTTTTCTTCTATGCAGGAGTATAGTTTTATAGGTTACATGACTCTTGGAATACTTAGTCATGAACCTGATTGTTTCACTGTTTATTTGCGGAAACACCACGGATTCTGCAGGTATAAATACCCAATGACAACTCATGCACTGCTGCTGTTGTCTTTGCAGTCAGAAAATAAGCAATGGTGTACTTTATTAATTGCTTTTAAAGCGTAACAATTTGCCCTGAACGCTGCAAAGGAGGGCTCCTTTGTATGATCCTTACTTGTCCTCTATTAGATTCCTTCCTCTAGTGTTACCATTCAAAGTCATAGTCTGAACACAAACTGGATCAAATCCATACAGTAAGTCACCGATGTCCAGCTTCCACTGAAATGGGAAGAAAGTGAAGCACGAGTAGCCCCCTCTGAGATTGGAAAACCATGTCTAGGGTACTGTGACATGATGTTGTGGCATTAGCACCCAAACACAGCCATCATGTGAGTCCGCTTCTTGGCACTGTCATTCCCTCAGGCAGGACAGCCGAAGCAGGTAGGAAACCAAAGCAGCGCGCCTGCCAGCTACCCCAAACGAGCTATGATTTGATGTGGCTGAAACTCGCGGTGGAATTGATTTGTAGGAAACTTCTTTGGGTTTAAATCCCTGCAGGCTGCACTTTTAATCCCATAACTCAGATCAAAACTACCAACTACAGACCAGGCGAAACCACAACTTTTGATTGATACACAGCCATAAAGCAAATGGGATTTCCTGCTCCAGCGAAACCCTCGCTGGGGGCCTCTGCACGCGCGACTCCTTGTGCCGATGGCACACGGCGGGATGCTTCCCAGTGGGATTCCAGCTCCGCCGGGCACCGGCGCGCCTGGAGCAGCACCGGCTCTCCTCGAGAAACGACACCTTCGTTCGACACCCGTGGACGGGCTCCTTCGTACTCCTGTCTCCATCCAACTCCTGCCTCAATCCGCCCCTTGAACTGAACGCTCCGATTTGGTGCCCGTGTCCCGTCCCCTCGTCTTCCCCTTCAGCAGCTCGCCGGAGCGGGGCTGGGGGGCTCCTCATCAGCTCGGCGCTCCTTCCGCAGGACAACTCGGAGGCTGCACGAACAAGCCCAGGGCTGAGCTATCCCAAACCGGCCGGCGCTGGCACCGGGACCCGCTCTCCGGGAGGCGGGGACCGGGGTTGGGGGGACGGACGGACCCTGCCCGCCGAACAGCGGCGGGCGGGGAGGGAGGGGGTTCCCCATCACACGACGGGCTCTGCGCCCGGGGTGGGATTTGGGTGGATTAGGGGTTTCGGAGGTCTTTTTCCTTTCTGCCTTCGCTCTCTCCCGGCGGAGAGGCGCACCCCCCCCC